>CM060972.1:82899604-83442104 GCA_030765045.1 Tenodera sinensis
TTTTTGAAAATCTTTGTGTAGCACCCTTGAAGGACACTAAAATTGACACTAAGTTTGGAATTTAACCAATGTTTCACTTTTGAGTTATGCTGTTCACAGATGGACACACAAAACATGGCCTTTTTTCATGGCTTTCTTTGGATTCAAGGTACTTTAAAACATGTATTTCCACTGAGATGTCATCAAATTTTTGGGAGGAATGCAGTACCTTCTCTATCTACCCTTTACAGTACAGTCCTACCAATCCGAACCTTGCTAATCCAAAAATCTGACTAATAGGAACAGCCCTAGGAAAAAATATCTACCAAATTTGTTTTGAATTTTAAAACAGACAAAAATAAAGATTACGATCAAACTAGTTTTTCCAAGTAAAACCAAATTTATTAGCACAGAAAAAATGAAATAAATGCTACAGGAGTAAACAGTAAATCTGTTGTTTATTTTGTACACAAAATCAATGCTTAAGAAGTGAAGTCAGTGATCTTTTTTTAACATAACACACTGAAATGACTTGAAGAGGAAATATTTTTCCATTCTGACTTTCACCAGGCTACTCGCACTACATGGAAGCCAACAGTGCTTATAAAAACATTACAGTGACTGGTTTTTGAGCCTCAGAATGAAGTCGTAAAATAAATTACAGGCATAGTGTACTAATGTCCTACTTTCAATCATTTTAGTACATAAACACTTAAGATCAATATCTTGTCATATTTGACGAAAATCCACCTAATCCAAATTTTCGCTAATCCGAAAAGGGTTCGGTCCCAACTAGTTCAGATTACTACTGTACATGGTAGAAAAAGTACCAAAGTTACTTAAATAGTACCAAACTTAATATGTAACTTCATTTCTTCTAAAGATACAACACAAAGGTTTTCAAAAACTCCCTCCACTCCAAACTACCCTTTACATGGAAGAACTGTTTTATTATTTCTCAAAAATGGCTGCAACAATTATTATGGTTACAATATCACATGATTAAGATATTTCCAAGACAAAAAAAAAAAAGTATATCCTTAATTTTCTGTGAATAGGCCATGAAGTCCTCTTTATCTGGAAGTATAACTTTTAAACTGTAAGAGGTAGTTTAAAGCTTACATTAATACGACTTAGTACAACTTTGTTCAAACTTGCAATTTGTCAAATCCTGTTTTTTAAGCATTAATCATTTCACAGATATTCTTTATTATTGGTATATAGACTAGAATTAAGGAATCATTATTATACTGTAAATCATGAGTATGATGGACAAAGAGCCAAGACTGAGCACCAGTCATATTCCCTGTATATAACCGTAAACCTGTGGCACAACAGTCTATCTGGGCCAAGGGCTATTGCCCAACTGCTGCATCCCCCACCTCGGCTCACCACAGGCATCTTGAGTGGGGTGCAGTACTGGAGGTGGGATGTGGTCAGCATCCCGGTTCCTCCCAGCCAGTTATGAGGTCTTCTCGACCAGGGGTCGCTACTTTTCAATCAACTAGTTCCTCAACTGGCCCCTCAGGGACCTAATGAGGCTGAGTGAACCCTGAACCAGGTCTACCAGTGAGAGAAAATCTCCATGTCGGTACCAGGAATCGAACCTGACTCCCCCACTTGATAAGCAGCAGGGTTACCACCACACCAAGGAGATGCATTCAACATAAATGAATGAAACTGTTGGTTTGAATTGTCAACAACTTATACTTTTTTCAAGTGGTAAGTGGCTATTTTTTTTCTCATGGTCATAGAAAAAAAAAAAACCTCTAAGACATCACACAGCAATCTGCTTTTATAAGGTTTGACTATAGCTTATGCCTACTGCATTCCCCAACAAAAGATGTAATAAAAGTGTTTTTGTAAATGTTTATCTCTACTAACAAGATGCATTTAAGATAATTTGTGATTGTAAAAACAGTTTGTAGAACAATGTGTACAGGACATGTGAACATAAAATATCAGATTGTTCAATACCTCCTTTTGTCTCTTATTTATCTGAGGCGCTTTTAAAATTATCTAGCTGTAGATTCTGTATAAATTAATTTCTTCAGTAGCTTTCTTGTTAAGTTTATCAGTCAATTCATTTTCAATTACACCCACTGCGCATTGATCTATTTGAAATCAATTATCCATAGTTGGCTTACAGCTATCAAAATGTATTTGACTTGTTTACTAGTTCGCTAGTATGAACACATCAGCAGCTGAGTACTGTTTTCATTGTGGGACTGTATATTCCCAGAATCGCCCTTTCCCTTGCTTCCCCTTGGATCTCTAGGCTTCATGTAGTTAACAAACACTGTGGCGCCCTCCTTCAAGTGCACTCTTATTGTGACTGAGTAGTACTTATGTACCTGTGCTTGCCAATATCCTTCAGTGAACCAGGGTTAGCTCTTATCTTTGTAAATAGTAGCCTTTTACCCCTTGACTAATGAGGCTTCTGCAATTTTAAGTCCACAGGTCCTCAGTGGTTATTATATGGTAGTCAGAATGATACATACATGAATTTTCATTCTTTTCTACAGGTGCTGGTGCTCCGGGAGCTGGTATAGTTCCCTACAGTGCTGCACTTCCTTTCAATCCTGCTGGTAAGTTTCTTGCAATTTGCCATATTATATTTAACCATTTAGACCACGTAACTAAAACTTGGGACACTTCTTAGTCTATGTAGTAACAAATTGCAACATGTTTCATAGCAGAATAGAATAGAATATTTATTTTCACTTCAATAAGAATACATGTTAGGTCAGTAATTCTACT
Organism: Tenodera sinensis; assembly: GCA_030765045.1. Taxonomy (NCBI): domain Eukaryota; kingdom Metazoa; phylum Arthropoda; class Insecta; order Mantodea; family Mantidae; genus Tenodera; species Tenodera sinensis. The sequence goes on from CM060972.1 coordinate 82,902,344, forward strand.
ATAAATCATATTGCATACATTTGAAATTCTACAGTGGACTTTCTATTAACCTCATTTAGAACATATTACACTAAGTTGCTGGATTTCCTTAGACTCAAACCCTGAGGTTGAAGAGCTATTGGGACCTATTCACTATTTATTTCTATCACCTACTAATATCTAACTTTCTTCCTTATCCAGCTTACTGAGATTCCTCAGCAATTTATCCTTCACTAAATAAAAATAGGCTCCTATTTCCAATATATTTTCTCTTGTTTTTCAATTTATTATTTTTTACCTCCAACTTCTCTTTATAGTTCTCACAGCTTCTTTTCTAATTTTTTTCTAAGAATCTTAGTTTTGTCGCAATCTAATATTATATGCCTGTTATCATATTTGTTACACAATGGGCATTTTCCTAGCTCAGCCCTTGCTCTTAATCCTTTTAATTTCAACACCCCTGTTATAGCCCATGCAAAGTCTTCCCTTGTCTTGTCACTACAACTTTGTTGAAACAGACAAATTATGTCAAATCCTTTTTTATTCTGTTTGCAGCATTAATCATTTCAGAGATATTCTTTACTATTGGTGTATAGACTAGAATTCAGGAATCATCATTATCTGTAAATTGTGAATATGACGGACAAAGAGCCAAGACTGACTACCAGTTATATGTTGTTGTTAGCTAATGCTGGATTTCTGACAATGAAGTCATTAATCCTCTTACTCTCCAATATTTTTCACTGATGGATGGGGCACTAGAAGTGGCCGGGCATATTTGAAGGTGGTCTCGATCCATTTCCTCTTGCAGATCACATAGAGGACAGAGTGGTGAAGAATATATCCCAATTCCGTTTAAATGTTTTGCCAGACAATCATGTCCTGTAATCAACCTGAAGGTTGCAACTGCTGTTTTTCGAGGATACTCAGGAATTACTGTTTGAATGTTTGGTAGTTCCCATCTTTTATTCTTTGATTTTTATTAGTAATATTTTGCAATAATTTTTTTGAATCCAGAGTTGACTAATCTTTTAGCTGCATAAAATGGTAGATTAACTATATATTTTTGTACACCGCTGGTACTGTACCAGTTATATTCACCTGAATGTAACCGTAACCCTGTGACACAACAGCCCATTTGGGCCAAAGGCTACTGCCCAACCGCTGCCTCCCCCACCTAGGCTCACCACAGGCATCTTGAGTGGGGTGCAGTACTAGAGGTGGGCTCTAGCAAGGCCATCTCTAAGTAAGAGGCCTGGATATGCGATTCGTGACGTCACAACGCGAGGCTGACGTTCCAAGCAATTCATACGGAATAATCACATGTTTTACAGCATCTCTGCGCTGGAAGAAGCTTGCATTCATTTATATTTTCACATTTCGTACTAAAAGTTATTGTGTCTTAGTATAATAGTGGAAAACATGCTTTGCATAGTTAATGGCAGAGCATGCTTCTTACCTTCTCAGCGCGAATATATCTCCAGTTTCCTTTTTTTGCCTGTAGATAATACCAAACTGTCTTGTTTAATAATGCAGTAGTTTTTCAAGAGGATGTTGGTTATTACTTTTATTATTTTCCTCGTCAAAATAGCACCCGGTAACTCGCAATCACTAGCATTACAGTCAGCACTGATATTATTAATGTCACATGTCTCAGCACCTAAATGTAGAATTAAGTTTCTCTGGTTTTCTACTTTAAGAAATTCTTGTTCATATGTCTCAGAAATTAAGCACTGAAATATACTGAAGATGCATGCCGTTATATCATAGGTGAACTGTGATGGCCACTTCAGCCCTCCCCTATCGATTACCCTTAAATAAGCACTAACTTCAGAATTTTGAACATCAAAATCCATTCTGCGTTCAGAGCATAAATTGTTCCTACAGTTTTCACACTTCAAATTACGCACAACACTGTTAGCTGCATATCCTGCAATATATATTAGGGTCATTTTATTCTGCTCACTTATGTAGACGTTCCTATATTCATGAATTATGTTTTCAAATGTATCAAAAACATTTTCCTCTGTTTCCTCTTCCATATGACTTTCTATTGAAGTGTCATGCGTGATATCTTTAATTTTAAATTCGCCACCTTTTGAGGAATGCAGCTTCACAAGACTCATAAGCTTCAACTTCCTTTCTGACTCTAAAATTTGCATTACTGAAACGTTGTAATTTCCTCCGCTCATTTGCCTGTATTGACCAAAACGAGCTTCAAGGTGATCTGTCTGAAATTTTCCTAGAAGCACATATTCGAATTTCATTTCTTCCAATAAGAATTTTGTGAGTTTGACTAGAGTGTTAGTGGTATGAAGAAGTGCTGTATGAGTTTCAGATGATAGCTTCCCATGTCGTTTATCCCCACTCTGATAAATGCTGATCCTGTCCCACTCCTCTAACCACCTTGTGAAATTTTTTAGAAAATTTACTGATGGGCATTCTGGGCTTCTGACTGGATCAGAAAGTTTATCTCTTAAGTGCTTTCCTTTGAGTGGATGTTTCACATTTACACATTTCCACCAGAACAAAATTGTTTCCAAAAATTTAACTGTCCCTCTTGCATCCAGAGTTTTTATTACTTTAAGTGCTGCAATGTTCTTTTCATCAAAAAGTTTCAGTGCATATGCCACGTTTTGTCTTTCAATTGATGATGGGTATAAAACCTTAGCAGAAAGTGAAGGTGCTAGTTTCACAACACTTCCTTTTTCATTTGCATGCATTTTTTTCAAAACTCCAATAGTTGCTTTTAAATATTGTGCTGGAGGAGCAGGAGGGGGAACATCTAGCAGTGCTGGAACTAACTCTGATGACATTTCTGTTGAAGAAGGAAAATATAAGGCTGGAATTGGTATGTGGAATGTTTGTTCACTGTCCTTTTGATTTAACCAATTATTTCTAATGGACTTAATTAGGTGCACTGTATCAAATAGTATGAAGATATCTTCATCTGGCTTCACTGGGTTTTTAAAGCAGCATTTTAAAGAACCATTGCACAGCTTCTCAAAAGCGTTTCTATTAACTCTGTTGTTATCTGATATCAAGGTCAATACCCTAAATCCAAATCCAGTCAAAGCTTTAATTACAGCAAGAATCTGCTCATGCAGCTTTTGTGCTGTTAAATTTTTCACTGGATACAAAGCTACAACATCTTTATTCCTGGATGTTAAAGATGTTATCATAAAAGTTTGCACTGTTTTTGCAGGTTCTTGTGTATTTGAAAGACCCTGTATGTTACCCCCTTTATACGAAATTGCTGGTTTTACATAAATTTCATCTAATAATAAATTTACTACTTTTTCGTGATCACTAAGCATTTTCACCTTCTCTGATAAATATTTTAAATGCAATGATTTCCAGTTTCTATCAGGACTGAGGGTTTGAGAAAGTTGTCTGAGGTAATCAGGATGGGGTAAAGAAAGAACATTGGAATCACGTAACTGTCTATAAGCTGCTGGGTGAGAAAAATAAATTGAGCACGCCCATAACAGGGTATCGGGCGTATATTTAATTGGCTTCTGACTGACCAATTTTACCTGCTCTTCTAGGAATTTAGTTTTTAGATATTCTGTGGAATCTTCATTCATGTCCTCCCAACATTCCTTTAAAATGTTGGCGGCCTGAAGTAGTTTATGTTCTGTTTGTTCACTTGCTATCGTGAAACCATTCACATGACTTAAAAGAGAATCAAATTTAGACCATTTATCTAATATCATTTGTTTACCGAGAATCCATTTAAACTTACTGTTGGGTATTACAGTTTTACCCTGTAGAACCTGCATAATAAAATTGGAATTAATTTTCAATGCTGCTACAATTTTAGGAATTTCTTCAGTATCAATTTTCACAAAAATTACATCGTTTTCTTTTATGATGACGGTGAATCCCTCTAATTTCATGTCACTAATTCTATTTTTAAAGCTCTGAAAATTAACAATTTTGTCATCTTCGAGCCATTTACGAAATGCTGCTGCATCCCTTTCCAACATTTCCCCTCTTCTTTCTTCTGGATCCCTACGTTTGGGTGCTACTTCGGATGTCAGGTAGGATGGTAAATTAGGAAAAAGTGCGGGGCATGCATCTTCAGTAAGTTTAGGAATTGTTCTGGGTACTACAAGAACGCTTCCATCATTTCGCGTAGCAGTGAATTCCTTCACTATGTGCTGTTCAGAAAAATGTTTAATACATACCACTGCAGCGACACCTGGTTCATAATTATCCCTATGAATAGCACGTACCCACTGCTGTCTTCTGTGTGGATCCTTTGGAAACGAAAACACTGTAACATACTTTTCTACACTTGTTTCATAGTTAGAGGTACAACCCGGCACACAACACTTCCTAGGCATTTTGTATTGAAAACTACACCACTTTGTAATTCGATTTTTCGCTCACTTAATTATTATTCACTTACACGTTGTAAGACACAAGCAACTCCTTAGCATTCCAACCACGCACTGATGTGTTTGTTCCATTCCCGTAATAAACAAGTGATAAACATAAGCCTCCCGTGATGACATCATTAGCGTAATCTCTTTCCGTATACAGGCCTGTTTAGATATCAAGATGGCCTTGGCTCTAGTCAGCATCCCGGTTCCTCCCAGCCAGTTATGCAGTCTTCTCAACCAGGGGTCACTACATTTCAATCAACTAGCTCCTCAATTGGCCCCTCAGGGACCTAATGAGGCTGAGTGAACCCTGAACCAGGTCTCCCAGGGAGAGAAAATCCCCACGTTGGTACTGGGAAGTGAACCTGGCTAGCCCACTTGGTAAGCATCAGGGCTACCACCACACCAAGGAGATATAGTTCAAGATCAATGAATAAAATTGTTGGTTTTAATTGTGAAGAACTTATACTTTTTTCAAGTGGAAAGTCACTATTTTTACTTTCTCTGCTGGTAAGTAGAGGAAGTATTGTATTCCACCCAAAAACTTGATGTCGAGGTTTCACCAGAAATATATGTTTTGAGGTCCCCAGAATCCAAAAATAGCATTTTTAGAGAAAGGTGTGTGTGTGTGTTTGTCACTTTGTGGACAGCATAACTCAAAATGAAGTCAGGTAAAAACCAAAGTTGGTATTTAAGTTTAATGTCTTTCAGGGATGCGACACAAAGATTTTGAAGAAAATAGCCCCACCCTAAACTACTCTTTACATGGACAAGTTTTTGAAAATTTTGATTTTCTTGATAATGGCTCTAATGATTTTGATTACAATGCCATGTGATTAAGATATTTGTATGACAAATGAAATGTAAATTTTTAATTTTCTGGTTATAGCCTATGTAGTCCTGTTTACTTTGGATGGCCTTTGCATAACTGGTAAACCATAAGAGATAGACCAAATCTTACTATACAAAAAATTTAAATCTTGCTAAAACACAATTTATGTCTGAATAAATTTTTTTAGAGAGAACCATTTCAGAGATATTCCTTGTGTTTTGTGTCAGTTTGGGAGAACTTGTACTTCTGTCAAATGGAGCATCATAATTCATTTTTTATATGCCAACCAAGCGAAGAAAACAGTATTTGAAAGCTTTAAAAGATTTGACTCGCTCAGAGCCTACTGTATTCCCATTGCACGTGCAAGAAAACAAACAGTAAGATAATTTCTGCAAATGTTTATCTCAACACAAAGAAGATATAGGATATAGTGATATAGTTTATAACAATGGTTGGTACAAGAGTAGAGAAAGTCATGTGAGTGCAACACATCAAATTTTTTTTCTCATGGCTATGGAAAAAACAAAACCTCTAAGACATCACACTGATCTGCTTTTATAAGGTTTGACTATAGCTTACAGCTACTGCATTCCCCTTGTACCTACAACAAAAGATATAATATAAGCATTTTTGTAAATGTTTATCTCTACTAACAAGATGTATTTAAGACAATCTGTTATTGGAAAAACAGTTTGTAGAACAATGTGTAGAGGCCATGAGAACATAAAATATCAGATTGTTCAATACCTCTTTTTGTCTCTCATTTTACTGTGGTGCTTTTGGAATTATCTAGCTGAAGATTCTTTGCAGCTTTCTTGTTAAGTTTATTAGTCAGTTCATTTTTAATTACACCCACTGCTTTAATCTATTTGAAATCAATTATCCATAGTTGGCTTACAGCAATCAAAATGTCTTTCCAACTTGATTACTAGTTGGCTACAATATGAGTGCATTCGTTGAGAAGAGTTACTTAATATGTCACATGTGGGCAGGTATCAAAGGTGCAGTTGCATAAAGAAAACATTAGCACAACTGAGATGCTTCCAACGAGGTGTGCCAATGCAGTGCAATTCAATACGGTGCTCTTGGAAAACCTGCTCTTGTGCAGTGAAAATATATAGTGGTGTATTGGCAGTAGCAGTGCTCGTTTTGGTGAAATTGGTGTGCACTTGATTAGTTTAATTATGCAGATACCTAGAAAGTTAAAAACATCACAAAAAGTTTCCCATTCTGATGAGAAACATGTTATTGCAGATACCTAGAAAGTTAAAAACATCACAAAAAGTTTCCCATTCTGATGAGAAACATGTTATATATCACGTTTAACAGTTCTGTAGACAAGAAAAAAAGGAGAAGTAGTTATGTGTACCCCTTGAGAAAGCAACAGTTACGGCAGCAAAAATATTGGGAAACATGTACATAATAAAGGATTTCAAAAATGCTTAAAAAATTAGGGTTAAGTTTACACCTCCTAGGAAAAATCTAAAATCATGCAAAATATATCTCTTGATGATTTTGATAAGAGCATTATGCATAGAAAACTCTGAGAGTACTACAATCAGAAAAAGGAAATTCCTACTTTGAAAAAACTCCACAGTTTCACTAAAGATGAAATAAACTTTCAGGGTGGCAAAGAAATGTTTAGAAAAATACTAAGGGAAATGGGATTTCTGTTTAAGAAATGCAAAAGCAAACTATTTGTACTAATGGAGAAACCACAAATTATTGCAAAACATGCAGAGTACTTAAGGGAGCTGAATTGACTTACGATTCACAATTCAATCAGCAGCTTATCATGATGAAATGAACAGTCATAATTATAAAAAAATGGGTGGAAGAGAAATTAATACCCAAAATTCCACCTGAAGGAATCATCGATAATGCACCTACCATACCATATAGAAAAATAAATCCCATAACACTTCATCTCAAAAGGCACAAGTTACTGATTGGCTAACAGAAAAGAAAATTAAACATTATCCACAACTAACAAAAAATGAGCTTCTAGAGATAGTGAAAGTTAATAAAGAAAAGCCAATATAATTTAAAAGGTGAGTCAAATAACACTAAACAACACTTACATATATAATTTTCCAGAACGCATTTCGGAGGTTAACTTTCCTCCGTTATCAACAGGACAATAACTGGGTTTCCATGGTATTTCATGGAAACTCAGTTATTGTCCGGTTGATAATAGAAGAAAGTTTACCTCTGAAACGCGTTCCGGAAAATTATATATGTAAGTGTTGTTTAGTGTTATTATTTGACTCACCTTTTAAATTAAATTGATCATAACAACACTGTTTTCAAACTTCTATGAAAGGAAGATAAAGAAAAGCCAGTTTATTGGTTTGACAAACTAATGGAACAAAGGAGTTTTACAGTCTTACGCCTTCCTCCATGTCAATGCAACCTTAACCCTATAGAGCTTATGTGAAATTTAATTAAACAAAAAATTACAGCAAAGAAGCTATCATTGATTAATTTGAGTACTCTGAAAGTTATGATAACAAACTGCATAGCTGAAATTACTCAAAATCAATGGACAGAAGCATGCAAACATGTGAAAAAGAAACTTAGGAAGATTTTAGGCATAGAGACGGGTTAATGGAGGAAGCAATTGATGATGTAATTGAGTCGGTCATTTTAGAAAGGTAACAAGTCCAAAAATACAACTTTTCAGGGGATAAAAATAAGTGTTTTTTAAGTGTATTTGAAGATAAAGGGCAATTGTTATAACTTAGTTGGAAGAAGATAAGGTATGAAGAGCAAACTGAATAAAAAAATTAATTGACTTATTGAAGGGACATACTTATTATAAAACATGTTCTAGACATGTGTCCTTTCTATAATGAACTCTAGAAATTAATATACTAGTTCAAGTTTCTTTCAGGTTGCAAAGAACTAACATTTTGTTTTATCTTATATGCTATTACTTTAGTCTTTCTTTCACACTACTGTCTTTCAAATCAATGTTTAACAATCTTTTCTGTCTACATTATCATCTACGGTTGGCAGTTGTAAAAGCTCCTCATAAAACTTGCTATTATCTGAAGGAATGTAATACATCAAGCAATGACTGTCCCGCATTTTCTTGAGCTTAATTGATACTGGTCCTCCATAAGCCTTTTGTAAAGAGAAATTTACACGTTTTCCTGGAATTTCAAGGTCAAATGTGTGATGAATTAAACCACCTATATAATAACGTGCCAATAAGTGATTGCTCTGTTGTTACGACATTCAAAGTGCACAAAATTTAAGAGTTGGAATGAGACTTTTTGAGATATACGGACATTCCTGCCTTGACTTCCTAGTGACAATCCACCTCTTTGATAACACTTCACTCACCATTCAGAAAAATTAAGAATATCATCTGTGGAAAACCTATTGTTCTTAGCTGCATGCACTATATACTCTAATACTTTTTGACTCCATATATGGGATCAATTCTTTGAAGTACTCATTTGATCAGCCCAAAATTACTGTCACAGATAATATAAGAATGTCCTGTTAACAGAAAGTAGCTCCTCATTTTCTCAAAGCTTCCTCTGTCTGCTAGAGCTAGACAGTAGTGAATCATAGTATCATTCTTATTTTGTCCCACACACCCATAAAATCCGAGATCTTTCCTTCAGCTGGCACATGGTGGCTGATGTAATCATCAATGAAAGAACACCTCATTCGTCCCTTTGCAACCAGTCTCTTCATTGTATATATAGTGGTGCTGTATTTTTAATAAATGATTACTTTTCATTGAGCTATGAGATTCTATTCTTTCTCTCCGGGCGAGGTACTAGGTGGAATGAATGAACACTTGATGTAACTTCACTATATATCACTTTATTAACACTTTTTTCGTCTCTTATTACACTTGTTATAATTGAATTGACTTTCGTTGCACCTATTTGTATTTTCTTGATAGTCTTTCCACTTTTATAAAGTCTTTTAGACCCAGAAACATGTCTTCACCTGTCAAACATACAGACGCTAATAGCAAAAATTGGCGCTTCTTTACATGACACTCTTTTTTTGTATACATGCACGTATGCGTTCATTTTATATTTTCTTACGTTAAATAGTTCCTGTATTGTTAGGGAAGCGATCTTATACATATGGTTCTTATACTTATACATATTAAATTTAAACATGAAACTTAACATTTATGACGTTTTTAAACATTTCTATTTTTCTTAACAATGAAAAAATAGCAACACATTTTCATTACTCAACTGATTCTTATCAACATGAAAAATAAATTACATTTGCAATAAATATTTACATAAATGATTTCCTTTTGGGATCTAAACCATATATTCTGTCTCAATAGAAATAGCATTCATTTTCATATTGGCTATACAAAATACATTCACATGTCCAGGACAAGTAACATTTTTAAAATGAATTCAAAAAAGAAACACAATTTTTTCACAAAAGGAGTAAAGGAGAAGAGTCATTCCTATGCTGACAAGATGCAGCTACCTTATATTGATATGAACCTTTATTTAATGCATTTTTGCATAAAATGGACAGGTTCAGTTATAAACATGGGTCTAGGGAGCAATGATGATGTCATTGAGCATGATTATGTCAAGAGTATGGATACAAAAGTGGCTTACAAAGGACGCAGTGACACTGACACAAAGGAACTGAAACCAATGTTCTGAACATGCTGCTTCCAGGAACTAGTATGAACATACCAGCAGGTGAGTACTGTTTTCATTCTGCGACTGTGTATTCCTAGAATCGCCTTTGCCCTCGCTTTCCCTTGGATTTCTAGGCTTCATGTAGTTAACTACACTGTGGCGTCCTCCTTCAAGTGCACTCATATTGTGGCTGAGTAGTACTTATGGACCTGTGCTTCGCAATATCCTTCAGTGAACCAAGGTTTGCTCTTATCTTTGTAAATAGCAGCCTTTTGCCCCTTGACTAATGAATCTTCTGCATTTGAAGTCCATAGGTCCTCAGTGGTTACTATATGGTACTCAGAAAAAGTACATACATGAATTTTCACTGTTTTTTTACAGGTGCTAGTGGTCAGGGAGCTCCTGGAGTTCGTTACGATTCTGGTGGTATGTTTCTCACAATTTTCCATATTGTATTTAACCATTTAGATCAGGTGACTTAAACTTGGGACACTTCTTAGTCTATGTGGTAACACATTGCAACATGTTTCATAGTAGAATAGAATATTTATTTCCACTTCAATAAGAATACATGTTAGGTCAATAATTCTACTACAAATCAGATTGCTTACATTTGAAATTCTATTGTAGTCCATCTATTAACCTCATTTAGAAAACATTACTCTAAGTTGCTGGATTTCCTTAGACTCAAACCCCGAGGTTGGAGAGCTATTGGGACCTAATTACTATTTATTTCTATCACCTACTAATATCTAACTTCCTTCCTTATCCTGAACAAAGTGAACCCTGGTACAAAGAAAACAGCAATTGCAGAGCAGAAAAAATTACAAGATATTTTTGTTCCCATAAATGTCGGCAAACCATGCTTGAATTTTTTTCCAAGAACAGAGTATAATTTGTGAGTATTTGTACTTTTACAATCACTTTATAGTGTTATAAGTCTACAGTAATGTAAAAATTAAATTATTTTGTTGTTTAACGAAGCTGTCAATTGTCAGGATCACATCAGTATCACTGGTGTGCCAGAATTTTGTCCTGCAGGAGTTCTTTTACATGTCAGTAAATCTACTGACATGGAGCTGTGGTTTTTAAGCACACTTAAAAACCATCGGTTCAGGGCCAGATTTAAACCCACGACCTTGGGATCAGTAGGCCAGCATCTAACCGAGCCCCCCAGACCAACACAGTAATGTAAAGTGATTGATACTGTAGTGTATTACGCATTACTGTACCACTGTACACGTACACATATTAAAATCTTTGTTTTTCACTTAACACAAACTTTTTTTACATAAACTCTTAATTTTTCAGTCCCTTCGGATTTGTCTTAATGAGGTTATACCGTATGTAACTTTCAATAAATATACAGAATGTGCACAAAGTCTACTAAATTCAAACTGACATGATATTTAAGTCCATGTATCCATTATTTATTTATTTGCAGGGCTAACCAATCTGAATTGTTAACAAGTAAAACAAGCCATTTATCTCAGAAACACATTTTGTGCACCTACTGAGTTTTGAAAAAATGCTCCTCAATTCTTTACTGTAAATTCACAAATACTCCTTATAAAAACACCTAATAAAGAAACTTTAACTATTGATATATCACACACATATTTTAAATAATACTTGCTATTAAAACTTGTAAGTTGTTGATTTTTTTTCTGTCAGCTCATTTCCTGCCTCCTCCTGCTCTGGAAGGGGCGATGCATGAATCTGACCCATGTAAGTACACCTTTGCAAATATATTTTGTTATGCATGATCTCTCTGTCTCATACACAAATATTTCCAATTCAAAACTAAGTTGTATTTTTATGTCCTAGTGCTTTAATCTTGTGTTTTTAGTACAGTAAAACCTACCTAAAATGGAACGATCGTTTCAGTAATATTTTTCAGTTTTCACGGGTTTCCGTCTCACAGGGTTGTACATATTTTAGTAAAACACAGCACAAAAAATATAATCTTATAGTAATTATTTATTTATGCCAACAAACTTACTGTTGGTGTTTTTAAACACACAAGCTGGTTTGAGAATTTAATGCCATTCTGGCAATTTGTCACAATAGCTCAATGGTTAGAGCAGCCGCCTGGTAAGCGGAAGGTCTGTGGTTCAAATCCCAGTTGTGGCATTGAATTTTTAAGTTCCAGTACTACCTCTCATAATCTTATAGAATTAAACTGAAGGAATAATTGAAAATAAAATTCTGTAAATAAAAAGTAGATTCATTTGTATATTTTTCTGTATTTTCAACTTACATGTCAAACATAATTGCAGTTTCTCCATTAGTTTCTTTTCCCCCACATATCCATCAAAGTGCACTGTCATGACTTCTTCACAAGAGAATGCTCTATGATTTCCTTTCCATCCTGCATCAGCTCCAGGAGTTCTGGAACATTCTTGGAAGCTGCAAATTCCTGAAGGTCACTCGTAACAGATGTTTCTCTAAAAGTGTGTACTTTTGCTCCCTTTCATTGGCTTTGTCATTGTTGTCGTCGTCCATTCCTCCCATTACTTGACAACTGCTATTTCCAGCAGCAATATCTGCTGCAGTTTGAATTTCTTCAGTCATGGCAAGTTCGTTACCAAAGCACATGACTATGTATTAAGCATAATGAAAATCTGTCTTAGGTTATTTATGCAAATGGTTCCGGAAAAACTACTCCATTTCTGCGTTAGGCAGTTTTCCGGTTTAGAGTTTTACTTAATATAGGAAATGGCTCCATTCCGAGATTTACTTTCCAGTTGTCCAAGTTTCCGGTTTATAGGGGTTCCAGTTTAGTCAGGTTTTACTGTATAATTGGAGAATAATACAGGGTATTTGTATGACAATAGAACTTTTTTAACATATATTTGATTGAATGAAGCTCTTTTTAAACATATTAAACAATTTTCAGCTGATGTTCCACTAGCCAACCTGAATGATATTACATGGCTTAATAGTACACTGAATGATTCACATCTGACATTACCAAGTGGTCCTGACAACTCCATTGAACAACTGAAGCTTGCCTCAGCCAATCAGGTAAGTGGATAATCATATTTAAATACAGAAATTGGCCCCTGTATGCTTTAAATAGCAACTTTGATGCTTTATTTGCAGCATTTTACCTAGAAACAAATGAGAAGCTTTTTAATTTAGTTTGAAAGGGTTCTGCCTTTAGATGGTGTGTATGAGTAGTTCCAGATACGTAAATTATTAAGGCACAAAGTGTACAACGTCAAAATAAAAGTATGATCATTGATCATCCATAGCTGATTGGATGCTCAAGATCATTTTTGTAATTTTAATATGATGCTATCAAAATTTGTAAAACCTGACCAACACTTTAACAAGCTTCTTGAATGATCAATAAGTTGAGCAATCACCTGATCTAACCAATCAATTCATGAGATGTTCAAAAGTTGATAACTATGGCCAGCACATTATATAACTGATCTGATAAATATTACAAAAAATCCAAACTTTATAACACAGTGCAACTTTACAAGAGCAATGGATACTTTTTGGATGTTGTTCAGCTTCTTCTGGAACAAGAACAACTCACAAGTTGCAAAGTCTGGGCTATATAGGTGGACAGTCATCTCGTGAATTTTGAGACTCCATAGTACAGCCTTATTTATTACTCCAGCTGTGATCCAGTAATGTCATGATGGAGAATTGCTTGATTTCCAGGACAAACTTCAGAAGAAAGACACAGTTCTGCAAAATTCCACCTACACAGCAGAACTGATAATGTTGCCATGCTCTGGAAATTTTAAGTCAATTATGCCATCCCAACCATAGAAGGTCATCAGTAATTTGCTCAGAGAAACCTGTGACTGAGCATTTTGGTATTTGGTGAGCCATTCTGTCTGTACTCCACTGACTGTGTCGGTCTGGGTGGCTCAGTTGGTTAGACGCTGGCCTACGGATCCCAAGGTTGCGGGTTCAAACCCGGCCCAGGTTTTTAAGTCTGCTTAAAAACGACAGCTCCATGTCAGTAGATTTACTGGCATGTAAAAGAACTCCTGCGGGACAAAATTCCGGCACACCGGCGACGCTGATGTGATCCTGGCAATTGACAGCGTCGTTAAACAAGAAAATAATTCCACTGACTGTCACTTATTCTCTAGGTTGATAAGCCATGATTTGTCACCAGTAACAATCCAGCAAAGGAAGTCCTCAAGAAGTGTGTTTGGAACTGTGTTCTATGTTCTTGACACACCTGTTTCTGCTGATGTTCCATTTTGGTAATCAGCATTTTTGGAACCAACCATGCACAGAATTTCCTATAGTAAAAAAAATCAAGGATGTTGAGATGAATTCATTCAAATGACTTTTTGCTTGACATGCCAATTGATGCAAATCAACTGATCCACACCCACTTAATGTTGTAATCTGTGGCTTATGGTTTGGACACTTGAGGCCTGATCATTACTCTTGACACTTCCTGGATTAATATCCATCACATTTCTTGCCCATTTTCCGATTACATTCCCATAGCACATGTATTACCATAAGCAATACTCATCCTTCAATGAATATCCATGGGTGCATAACCCTCTGCTGGAATTTGATAAACACATGCTTGTCACAACTGCATGTCCATTAAGAGTATTATGGTGCTTTCTCATGAACAACTTTTAGTTTCTGTTAAGAATTGTGCATGGCCATGTATGTTGTCATTTTATCTTCTTGCTCCTTCCCTGGTTACCCTTCCCTTATGTAGGACTTACAAACCAGTGTCTAGGACCAGGTACCTGTCAGGAAGTAGAGAAACCTATGGACTGGACAGAGTGAAGACCTGGAAGCGGGTGGTCTGCTAAGCATCAGGTATGATAGTGAGAAAGAGGACGATATGAACTGAAAGTGAAATCGATGATTGGAAAGGTCATATGGAGCAATTGGTGGAATGAATGGTGGGGGAAACTGGAGCAAACCTGTCCAGATGCCACTTTGCCCACCACAAATACCATGTATGGGTCCCTGGGGTTGAACCCAGGCCACCTAGGTGGTAGGCAAATGCTCTAACCACTCAGCCACAGTGCCACATTTGTCATTTGATCAATTGCACACGCATAAAGTAGCAGTTCTTTTATCATCTATAATGCAAAACTTTTCAAAACACACTCTAAAAGGTATGAAAATGTCATTTTATTCACTTCATCATATGTTCAATTGAAAATATCCAGAATAACTGACATTATGAAGGCCTATTTCTAACTTAATCTAGCTTTAGTGATGTATGATGTTTTTAACTAAAACATTTCTGATAAGTATTATCACATCTGAGCACCTGAAAGCAAGTCTTGCCCTACTAACTCTGGCACAAGCTTTGGAGTAACTTATGTTTTCTGTTTATTAGCAACTTCTGTTTCTGAAAAGATAACACAAGCTCTGTGGTTGGCAATTGCTTTATCTTTTGAGAGAGCCAAGTAACATGTACTACCTTGTTTCCTGTAACTTCTTCCAATAAAAATGGAGTCCTTGGATTGTAGGGGCAGTATAGATTCTAGAGAGACATGTTCATTACTTAAATATGAGCGAATGAGCACTTACAAACCTTTATTCTGGTTTATCAACTTATCAAATTGCACAAATTACCTAGAAATTAATTTCTCTACAATACAATAGATTTTCATCTATATTCTGTCATATAAATGCCTATTTAACTTCTCATTCCGAAATAATTTAAGGAGTTACAATAAAGCTTCTTCTCATACTGCTTCATGTTGACACTACAAACTAGGAGTGATCAGAAATTTATGTTGTATCACTGCCCTGAAAAAAAAAACTGTATTTGAAATATTTGCAACTTGCTATGTATTCTTTTGTTACAGACGAATCAAGCATTTGAGGCTTGTACTACACCTGCTCCTAACACAGAACCTGGGCACTGCAGACACCTACAGTACTGTGTACTGACTTATTTCACCAATAGTGTGCAAGATTACATTCCTTATCTCTGCAAGATTGAGGGCCAGTAAGTTCTTATCAGAAGCAGTACACTTATAGACTAACTTGTCATTTTTAGGTCCCTTAACATCTGCTCTTACCAGGTATCAAGGCCAAAGGACAGTCAGAACATCAAACTGACATTTCAGATTAGTACCATAGTAGGTACCTAGGATAATACATTAGAAAAATTTGACAATTTTAGATTATGTTTTAGTTTTGCTTTCTCTACTAAATACCTATTTTTCACCTATTGGAGGCAGAAGGATTATATTCCAACCAAACACTTGATCAAAATAGCACTAAAACACACGTTTTAAAGTCCACTGAAAAAAAAGAGCAAAATGGCAGCTACTATGCCAAGATACCATTCATGCATTTAACCTGTATGAATCATATGGGACGATTTAACATGTATATGGACAGCTTGCCATGATACCTGGTGATAAAAGTGGGTCCCTAAGATCCTTAGCTGAATGAAGAAAACTATCTTTTTGGTCTGGATGAAAACTGTTTCAACATTATGGGGCTTTAGTAATTTAGAAATGTGGTCTGTAGTATGTTTTAAATAAAGGAGGACCACAGCCTCTTAGCCCAGAAGCATATTTTATTTTACTAATTATGACTCCAGCCATGAAAGCCTTCATTTATTAAAATTCTGTTTCATTAAAATATTGTGTAGTATATAGTTAATGAGTGGTTAGGCTTTTTACTATTGTTTATATCTTAGTTAAGTGACTTTCAGTTAAATTTGGCAGACTGCATAACGTTTCCTGAAAGCTCAATTAACATGACAAACACAAAAAATCTGATGTGATGCACTCACATGACTTTCTCTACTCTTGTACTAACCATTCTTACAAACTCTTATTCCTATATCTTCTTCGATAAACATTTGTACAAATTATTTTATTGCTTATTTCCTTGTTGGTGCAAGGGAAATATTAGAATACAGTAGGCTTTGAGCGACAGTCAAATCTTTTAAAGTTTTGAGATTCCGTTCTCTTTGCATACTTAACATGCAAAACAAATGAACAACGATGTTCCAGTTCACGAAAGTTTTAAGTTTTCTGAAACTCACACACATAACAAGGAATATCTCCGAAATGGTTCACCCTACAAGAAAACTTATTTAGACATAAATTGTGTATTTTAGCAAGAACTACATTTTTTGTATAGTATGATTTGGTCTATCTCTAACAGTTTACCAGTTATGCAAAAGCCGTCCAGAGTAAATACGACTACAGGGGCTATAGCCAGAAAATTCAAGATATACATTTCATTTGTCATCAAAATATCTCAAACATATGGCATTTTAATCAAAATCATTAGAGCCATTTTCAAGAAAATAAAAATTTTCAAAAAATTGTCCATGTAAAGGGTAGTTTAGGGTGGGGTTATTTTCTTCAAAATCTTTGTGTCGCATCCTTGAAAGACATCAAACTTAAATACCAACTTTGGTTTTTGATCAACTTTTCGTTTTTGAGTTATGTTGTCCACAGACACACACTGACCTTTTTCTAAAAATGTTTTTTTTGGATTCAGGGGGTCTCAAAACATATATTTCCGGTGAAATCTCGACATCGAATTTTTGGGTGGAATACCATATTTCCCCTACTTACCAGTAGAGAAAGTAAACAGGATTTGTTTAGACATAGTTTGACTGAGATTTGTTTTATATTTCAGGTATGCTGGAGTATGTTGTCCTGATAGCTTGCAACCAGTGTCACCTAACTAAGAGGAGGAACAAGCATTGTTTCATGTTGTCATATGTGATACATCTCTACATGTAATACCATTTTGTACATTCTGAAAGATAAATACATTTCAGAACTCTTATTTTTTTGTGTTTTATAGAACCTAATAATAACCATGCTAAAACTCATAGCTTTGATCACGTTAATTGCAGCAATGCCTTTCTCTGTGATCATTCAAATTGGCAATACTTATTTCATATTTACACTCCAAGAATTTGGCAATCCACATTCATGGAACTGATTTACTACCATTTGGGAAATGTGGTGGCCTAAGCAGACAAAGGGAGCATTTCTTGTGTTGCTGTTACCATAAGTTTCATTTTAGATAATACACAAAATCCAACTTCAGAGAATCTTTCATTCTGCATATTATTTTATTTATCAATATTTTGAATAGGTCAAACTGAAATGGCAACACTGTGTTTTATTGATGAAAATTAATCTGTATTACTTTACTGCATTGTGATTTACGCAAGTATGGCACCATATTTGTATCGTGAATAACATTATTTTAACTGCTTTTTTAACCCTTTAACATGATAACTCTGCTGAGATACTCTACTACATATGCTATTCTTCCTCGAATTGCTAAACCTGTTTCCATATCCCTTTCCGATATTTGCCTGTGGTAAAGGAAGGGGAGGACCCAAGTAAAATAATCAGTGTAATGGCACACTTGGAAACTGACGTGATTACATTTGACTGCAGTTGCATGGATTTTGCTTTTTTTTTTTATCAAAAATAAAGCAACTACCTAGTTTTATTGCAAAAATTTAATATTTTTATAGTAGGAAAGGCTGCAAATACTTCACTTTATTTCGGTTAGCATAACAAGTGGAAAATATCTGAACAGTAAAAGGGTTAAATGTCTCGTCGTCTATGTGACGGCAAACACAGTGAAACGGTTCATTTTTCAGAGGAATGCTTTTTGTTTTTGAGCTGGTTCTATCTGCCATAAAAAGAATGCCTCATGACAACTGAAACTTCAGGATACTGAGAAATGAAAGAGATAGCCCTTGAAAGCCTTTGTACCTTCTCAGCTCAGAACTAGATTTATTACTTAAAAGCTGACAGTAAGCATTAAGAATATTTCTCAGAATTGTTAATATATATATATTCTTCAAATGAATAGATAATTTTCCTTTGTTTTCTGCTGATGTTTACACTCTATAACATTTATTGACAGTTTATCTTCCTGTTAGGTAAAATTAGATGGAATTACCTCTTTCAATAAATTGCAAGAATATTTTACTATGCACAGTATATCATAGTAATAAGTTATAAAATATAATTTCCTTGTCTTGAATTACTGATTGTTTAGTATACCCCAGGATATTATCCCTGGGTTCACTAGCAGGATGCACATTGGCTCAGATGTATAAGGCACTTTCTGTATGGGTGAAAGAGGGTCATGAAAGTTTAGGGTACAAGAATACACTTCATGTTCTATTAAAAAGGATTCAACAAGGCCACTTATTAACTCTTGCAAATTATAATGCCCTTTGCGAGCATAGGTGCTTAGTATGAAAACATGATTGACGTATCTGAAGAGTTATAGCTCTCTTTGCTGCACTATCCCAAGAAAACAGTCATCAAATTCAGAGTTTGTGACAGTCTGGTATGAACACACCACTCAGAATGTCGATCTAGGTGGCTTACTGTACACAAGATCACTGGTTTAAACACAGCCCAGACCAATAGTGGACTTAAAAGCAACAGTCTGTATATTTACTGGCATGTAAAAGCAAAAGTCAGTAGATTTACTGGCATCTAACAGAACTCCTGTGGGACAAAATTCCAGCACATCAGCGGCACTGATATGATCCTAACAATTTGCAGCACTGTTGACAAAAAACCTTTTCCTCACTCAAGATAAAGAGTCAAGACAGATAAGAGTCCTGGCCTATTTCCAGCTCTTAAATACTCTTTGACTGCACTAGTGGCATCGTTAGCAGAAGTGCCCTAAGTTCAAAATTTTATGTAACTTCCCAACTACCATTCATGTCCCAGAAGGTTTGTTTAGTATCACATTGCCACTTTTGAATAGTAAACATATTTACAGCACCCTTATAGAAAGCTTGTACCGTTAAACTTTTGGTGTAAGAGTATTCTTTATGTCCATCCAACAGTCACAAAGACTTATGATATGAACCAGAAGTAAAACATTATTCCCAAGGCTGCAAAATTTTAACTCCAGAACTTGAGAACATGAAATGATAAGTATCAAAAAGATATAGTTGCATTATAGCGTCATAATGGAAAAAGTTGGAAATTAAGCTAGTATTCACCCTTTACTATCACTTTAAACATTTGCTAGTCAAGGAAATGTTATTGTTAAGTAGGAGTACATCAAGAGAGCTTCCATTTTATTTCTTTTGACTGTTCTTGTTAATGCTGAATACATATTAGTAGACATAATAAACAGAAAATTAACTTCGGTGAGCTTTCCTTTTTTTCCCCACTTAAGTTAGGCTAGACAACGTAGATACTGTATTTTATATTGTGATTTTACTAAAATGAATATTTTGAGGTTTCTGAAGCTCCAGCTCCAAGGTATTTCTGTAAATCTGGAAAAGTGGCAGAAATGAACGAAGAAACAAACAAAGACTAGTTCTAAGTCAGTTTGAATGAATGATTTATTTATACTCAAAACAATACAATTAAACCAAATTACAACAAAATAAACACAAAAGACTTCAGGTAAATCTTGAATTCATAGCTCTGGTTTTCCTATGCTTTGATACTTTATCTCCAACTGAAAAACATTTTACAGGGATCATCAATTTATATGTACATAAATGAATACAAAATATTTACAAAAATAATGAGAATAATTACAAAATAATGAGAAGTGCATAAATACTATATTCTACCTATCTGTGTGCTCTTCTACAGAGTAGAATACCTTTTCTAATAAATAAGATTTCATAGTTTCTAGTTTAATTTTTTCATTTACTATCTGTTTAAATTTGGACAGTAGGTGGTTGTACAAATCTTTGATACTATTTGCTCACCTCAAATGTAACATCTACCTCACAATATTGTTTGCCAAACTGAAGTCCGAACAGCAAACTAATGAGAGAAGGTAAGTATGGAATTATATTGCATAAGATATCAATTACATCTGTAGTTAAATAAGGAAAAATTGAAGCTATTAACAGTGAAGCAACAAGATTCTAAAGTAAGAACAAATTAGAAACTAAAAACTTCACTTATCTTAGTATGATTTGCTGACCCTGGGTTTCAAGCTGTGTCCAGCTCATTCTCAAAGCCATATAAACAAACTCGTTGCCAAGCTACAATCTTTTATTTTTTCTGAAAAACAATTACTCTTATTCAATTTTTGTTTACCAATCTCTGAAAACAAAAATTTATAAATACAATCTATAGATGGTAATTCGAAGTTCATGACATGGTTCCTGTTTTTTAAAATAAAAATTTTTTCCCAAACCATTAAATCTATAGCTTTATTTCCTAGCATTCCTAGAAAAAAGCTTTTGATTTTTTAAAAAAATGGTTAAATTCTTTAGAATTAGACAATGACTTAATAGATGATTTTGTAAAACTTACAAATCTTTGTTTAGATCAAAATTTCTTTAGTTTTAATGGTAATTTTTTCAACAAACTTCTGGCTTGGCAATGGGTAGTCTACTTTCGCCATTTCTTGCTAATCTTTTCATGAGTTTTTTTGAAACTCAAATTACAAAATCATTCCCTCTAATTTTTAAAATATGCTATAGATATGTGGATGACATTTTTGCTGTTGTCCCTTAAAACAGATAAATGCTGCTTTAAAACTTTTAAATTTACAAGATAAAGCTATACAATTCACTTTGGAAACTGAGAATAATGGATTCCTTTCATTTCTGGACTTAAAAATTAAAAGACATAACAATAAATTGAAATTTGGTATTTACAGAAAATATACTCACACTGATAATTACATAAAATATAAAAGTTTTAATCCTTTTGCACATAAATTTGCTGTTTTTAATAGTTTAATTTATAGGTTAATAAATATACCCCTTAATAAAGATGAATTTGACATAGAATATAAACACATTATTAACACTGCAGTAATTAATGGTTTTAATACAGATTTTATACATAAAAGGATAGAGGAATTTAAGTATCAAAAAGCTGTCAAAGAAGTTTCAACCCTTAAAAAAATAAAAGATAATTGTATAAAAAGTTTACTTACCATCCATGGACTAATAAAAAATTTACAAGGATTTTTAAAGAATATGGAATAAATTTGGTCCCTCAAAATAAATTTAATATACAAAATTTACTTAATTTTTCAAAAAAAGATAAAATACCAAATTATAAAAAATCTGGCATTTATCAATTTAGCTGTTTAGATTGTGATAAAGTTTATATTAGTAAAACTAAACGTCATCTAGAAACCAGAATAAAATAACATTTTAGAAATATTAAATATAAACAAACTGATAAATCAGCTGTGGCAGATCATTTTTGGTCATTTAATCATGAAATTAAATTATTAAAACAATTAAGTAATCCTATAGGTTTAATGGTTTGGGAAAAAAATTTTATTTTAAAAAACAGGAACCGTGTCATGAACTTCGAATTACCATCTATAGATTGTATTTATAAATTTTTGTTTTCAGAGATTGGTAAATAAAAATTGAATAAGAGTAATTGTTTTTCAGAAAAAATAAAAGATTGTAGCTTGGCAACGAGTTTGTTTATATGGCTTTGAGAATGAGCTGGACACAGCTTGAAACCCAGGGTCAGCAAATCATACTAAGATAAGTGAAGTTTTTAGTTTCTAATTTGTTCTTACTTTATATCAGTAGTTGTTCAACATAAGATGTGTTCGATATTACCCTACTGTTGTCAGTCCAGGTGGCTCATTTGGTCAGGAACTAGCATACTGATCCCAAGGTCAGGGGTTCAAACCCGGCCCAGACAGATGGGTTTTAACTGCGATCAACAACCCCATAGATTTACTAGCATGTAAAAGAACTCCTGGCGGCACTGACATGTTCCTGTTAAATTACAGCGTCATTAACAAACGACATAAACGACTTAAGATGTGCAGTGGTGTCGAACCTTACACACTAGTGCACCCTGTAATTTTGCCAAACTAAAGTTTTCACATACACACGTATGTGTGTATGTATATTACATATTAAGTGATTGTCCCTGAAATGAGCCCAAGGGCTCCTTGGGACCGCATCAAAATAAATAATATGCACAAATGCTATATTACGCAATATTGCATAATACGTGAACTTACCATCTAAATTACGAGATTACTTCATACTCGTGACCTTCGGGTTTAATTTCTCCGTGCAGCTTTCAGCTTGCGATCACTTCTTGACAGTCTAAACGCTTCATCAAGCAAACGCGAGGAATGTATTGCAATGCGATATGTGAAACCTCCCGCCGCACACGAACATAATAGTAAGTACTTCTGTTGCCTACCGGTAGAGGGTAAAAGCATGGAGGAGTATATTCACAGAGTAATAAAAGTATACCTTACGATTATCTGTGGTATATGTGTGGTAAATGCCACAGAACACCTATCGAAGTATATGCCATGATACAAATACACATACTCTGTTCATCAAGAGACTAGAGGAGAGGTTTGTATCACTCCGCGGCCACGTGCATTCGCAATGACGCAACACAGTTATCGCTACGCGTAGGTATAATATGCATTTTACACTACTAAACGGATATATTTACTTGATCCAAATAACATGTAGCGAATGGAAATTAACAACTACTTACGTCATCTCTGTCCAGAATAACATTTTTTCATTTCCTGCTCACAAACTCGAAATCAATCTCCAGAAGCAGCTTGTGGAGGGAAGTTCATTTTAAATCTGGAAGATCGGGAACAAAGTTAACTGCCAACACCACTTTGTTTAAGGTGGGGGGTTCACTGTTAACAAAGAACTGGCGAACTTTTCGACGGATTGTAGCTCTCACAAATTCGTCGCAAACTACATCCAACATTTGCCTGGCACGTGGCCGCTTTTTGCCGGGATCTTCACCAACTGAGGATTTTTCTTTGCGTGTGCTGTAAATACTTGCAACTGACACACCGATAAACTCGGATGTTAATTTCAGCACATCTTCGACAGCAAGTTCGGGATATTTCTCACAGAACTTGTTAAACACGTTCAATATTATATTCTTTTCACCACTTCGCAATGGTTTGCCGCCTTATGTTTCACAAGTCACTTGTTCCGCCATGTTACTTTCATGCTGAATAATGCGCGCGCAGAATGAATTAGGCTGGTTACGGATTCACTTAACTGCGTATTCTTACACTTTAACTATGCTTAGTACACTTAGTTCGTGCTTTGGCAAACATCAAGTGAGATTTCAGGCCGTAGTAACAGTATTTCTTCAAGGGACTATTTAGACAGCGAAAGCGTCAAGAGAGCACGCTGTGGTCAAAACGTACGTGGCTTTGTTTACATCTCCTCTAATCTCTTATGTACAGAGTCTCCGAGTTCTCCAGTTTCCCCCGCCACTCATTCCACCAATTTCTCCATTATCACCTTTCCAACCGAAATCATATTTGAGCAATTTCAAAATTGCAGCTGCGCATTTAGTTTTAAGATCTTAGGCTTGTCCCTTTCGTATACTAAATCAGCATTAATCTTTCGTTTTAGGGAAGAGAGCAGAGAGAACATTTTGAGGTTATACAATTACATACTTTTGTTAACTATACAGACAGCGTTGTTGCCAACTTGATATAAGAATAATAACTGATTGTCAATTTAGATGTTCTCTGTTGTGATGTATCGACCTGTATGTACCCTATGAAACTGTTACTTTTTAATGTATAAACTTCTGCACTCACATGGAGTTAAAACTGTCTACAGAACGACAAATAAGAACAAAGACCTACTGAGATCGGCCAAAGACAAACGTCACCCACACATATCTGCAGGTGTATATAAAGTTCCTTGCAGTTGCGGGAAAGTATACATAGGCACTACCATGCGCAGTGTGGCTACCAGATTAAAAGAAAATTAGCGTCGCACCAGATTGTGACAAACGGAAAAGTCGTCTGTGGCAGAGCACGCCTTATTATTCGGCCATAATGTCTACTTTAAAGAAACCCGAGTCCTGTCTTCTACAGTTAACTACTATGTCCGACTACAAAGGGAAGCTATAGAAATCTACAAGCACAAAGACCACTTCAATCGTAAGGAAGAAGCACTCAGTGTACAGAGAGCATGGATACCGGTCTTAGATAACCTTTCAGACACACACAACAGCTGTAATAAAACTCCATTCAGAGATCCTCAACGTCAGCTCCGCCTAGCCACCCTGGAGGAGGCCATCACTACACTCACCAAATCTGTCACCAGTATACGCAGCCGTGGAGCCTCACCAGAAGACCGACATTGCCACATCACACCAGCCTCTCCAGCAACATCAAGAGCAACACCAGATGAAGACTCTCCATCCACAAAAGTAGCACTCCCACAACGCTCCAGGGGCTTTTACATCCATGACGGTCGCGGCTACTACGAGCTATGTCGGCACATGAAGTGCACTAACTTCCCAAACTGACACCATGACTCACAAACATGGTCATTCCAGTCACCCATCATGACCATCTACACCATTCACCACTTATTACGCCCGCCTCGCTAGCGTGATGGTTAGCTTGTCTCACGTTCAAGAGGTCGCGAGTTGGAATCTCGCTTAGGGTAAGTTATCCCGGTAAGGTTTTTTTCTGAGGTTTTCCCTTATCCTGAGAGACGAATGTCGGGTAACTTAAAGCTCCATGGACCTCGGGCTCATTTGAGCACCAGTTCACCCGTTTCATTCATTCACCGTCCGATATGACATTACGTTGGAGGACGTTACAAAAATCACTACACCACTGTGAGTTCTGGTTTTTCTGGAAATATTTTTTCTATTATCAAATTTCTGTTTATAGTGTGTTGATCTCTCCAAAACTGCCGAATTACTGCTGATGTATCTTCCTGTTTTTTCTTTATGTTGGTGATGTGACTTTAATCAAACTCACAGTTTGGGAAAACGTTAAATTTGGAAAAACAGTTAATTTGAAAGAACACAAAATGCATTTTCAATTTTGAAGTCCTGCCAAGCAACATGCATATGCACGGGTTCATCCAACCATCACCAGGGACAAGGCCAACCACCACAATGAATGAAGCCAGCATTCGATTAGTAACTGAGGATGGGAGCAATTAACTCCTGAAATATATTTTCTGTATAAAATAAATAAGTGATGTAGTGACTCACGAATATTACGTAGTTGAATTTTGGAACATGTTAGTAAAATGTGTGAAAAATTCTTTACTCTAATGTCATCATTGAAACACCATACATTGATCATGGATAAAAGGCTTCCTAGGCGTATTTGTTTTTGGAGGGAAAAATAAATAAATAAAAGGACCATAATTTAAGAAAATGAAGAAAAATGCCAGTGGCGTGTGGTGGAGGTATTGGCCAGGGTAAGCAATCTCAGTGTAAATGGTTAAACGAAAATATGCTGATACATAGTACATGCAATTAAAAACAATAGTATCACTGTTATCCTGTGCATTAGGTTGTAACAAAATATTGATGATTTACCTAGTTTTATTTGAAGCAGAGCTGGATTCTCCTCCCATTCTTGGCAAAAGCGTCAATCACAAGATCATAGGATTTGGGATGCTGTTGTAGATTTATCAGAAGCTCCTCTTGTGCTACCTAAGATACGTTTGAAAGTCCTTCCTGTCCCTGAGTGTTGCGTGTATAATTTTTTATGGTTTTTAGTTTAGAAAAGCTACGTTCAACTGCAGCGCTATGTGCTGGAATAGTTAACACTAACTCGCACAGCTTTGTCACTTCACTATAGCTCTGTTCAGTTCATTTTCTTTTATGAAGGCTAAAAAGATCATTCAGATTTATGATGCATATTTAGTGACAGAGAGTTGTGACCTCAACGCAACAAAGTCAAAGACTATCCCATAGGACTCATTTAGTGATTGAAAAGATAATTCTGGAAAAGACGATCTGTATTTGTTGAAGTTCTTAAAATTTAACAATTCCAGTAAACGCAACTCAATATTACCAAATCTTTCTCTGAGATGGAGTAGAAACGTATCCAGAACCTCACAATACAACCGTTTGAAGTGCATTTTCCTATTCAAACCACCACTGCTAGTATGACGTGGATCACCAATGGTTTCTTCAACTTTGTCCCATCCATACTTCATCGACGGAATTGCGCTTCTCTTCTAAGGCCCTCTGAAATTCCATAACTTTCAATAAGCAATATCTAATATCAGATGACTGGTTGGAGAATATCATACGGAGTGTCCGTGTTGGGGAATATTATAGCAAACATCTCTAACATAAATTTGAAGGTGAAATCCTCCATTGTGCAGCAGTATAAGTATCTTGATCCCATTTCTCATCTGCATTTGCAATAGTTTCAAACAATGAAAAAAGTTATTTTCTGAATTCGTATATTCTTTCCACCAAACGAGAGCTGTAGCTCCAGCGCGTTTGTGAAACACGCGGAAATATTCTGTGTATCACATTTCCCAGGGCCTCAGTTCTCTTAGAAGACTTTGAAAAAATGCTGCTCTTCCATTAACAGTCATGAAGAATATCCTGCATTCTCGAATGTGTGAAATCGCCTGTGACAGAACTAGATTTAATCTATGGGCGAAACAGTGCACAAAATGAGCTTGGGGAAATGATCCTCGTACTTTTGCTTGAAGTCCATTTAAATGCCCCGCCTTAACAGCCGCACCATCATATGTCTGAGCAACTAGCTTTTCCCCAGAGTCAAATTTATCCATGAGTTCCTTTACAATATTGTATAATGCATCAGCTGACCGATCATCTGAAATATTTATAAAGCGGAGAAACCTTTCTTGAACGTCACCGTCAGGTCCAACGAATCTCATTACTGCAGAAACTTGGGATAAATTTGCAACATCTGTACTTTCATCCAAACTAATGGCAACAAAGCTGGTCTCTTTGATTTCTCTCTTTATCTCCATTATTAGAACATTACTTATTGACTCAATTAAGTCGTTCTGGATCAGATTTGATAGCCCAGTAAACACTGTCCCCTGCTCCATGAAAGTTCTTAACTTTCGTCATACAGACAAAGCAGGTTTAGAACTTCTACATGATTCCCCTTGCTGCTGGACTCTGATGACTCATCGTGACCCCTAAATGCTAATACCTGTTTCCCCAAAAAGCAAACAATATCAATTAGGCATTTTATTACTTCTCTATTTGTTCTTACTAATTCGTTGTGCTGATTTTCCCTCACTTTCTTCTGAGTATTCAGTAAATGGCCAATTCTGGATTTGCCGAATTTTTTCAGTAGAATGATAGTTTAGAGACGAGTGCTAGTTAAACTGTGTTTTTTAATTGCTTTATGGATGTTCCTCATGTCACTGAACCCGCTACTAGACCATACATTTTTTTCGTTAGCAAACAGAAGACAACACCAACAATAAAGATTTTGTTTGTGCGGACAACCAGTAAGCCATTCATTAGTAATCTATAGCTGTGAATCGAATTTTCTTACACAGCTTTTGATTGGAATGGTAATATTTAGGTCAGGCATTGGTATTCCTTCCTGCACAACTTTTCTTCATAATTTCTAGAAGAAAAACTTGGTGAGATAATATTGCACACAGTGCAACCATCTGCGTGTGCAGTTCTGCTGTCCAAAGAGAGCGAAGATTCCATGTTTCCTCCCCTCTCCAAGCTGCAAGCACTAGTGTACGCACAGTTTGAAACTGCTTACCTTGCTCTAGCACGGCACGTGTTAAGCTATCTGAAAATCTATCATAATTCAACTGTTAATAATATGTCAGTGATATCGCACTTGTCATCGAATAATAGAGCAAACCTCACTGCAAAAAGTTACTCGTTACTTATGTATTCGCTTGAAATACACTTATTAAACTGCGACAATGCTGGAAGGTCATTCGCCTAGACCCGCACTGAACACATGTGCTTCTCTTGAGCCGCGATGGCGCCCGAGCTGATCCGAAAACCTACGGAAACGAGTCCTCACGGACACTGTACGTTCTTGCACGCATGATTACACGTATTGAGAGCGTGTCGTTGTGCAATAAAACGGAAATCTTAGTTCAGGTCAACTGCAGTAGCCAAGCGCTTAACCCTTTCAGTCCTATCATAGCCAAGTGGCAACATGATATTAAACATGGTCTAATGTAGACAGTTCCCATCTCAGAACATTCTCCTGCAGTTGTCATTTGGCTAAAATCAGGACCACAGATTATATAATCTGTGGGTACCACAGAACACCTAGTAGCACCTAGTAGTCAGGTCAGGTACTACGTGTTCTGTGGGTACTACGTGTAACGGTTTTATTGTGAATGAGTGTGAATGTAATTGCATCTGCAACTGTAAGTAGTGGCTTTTATCATAATAGAAGCTCTAAAGTTAGGTCATATTGATATAATAAGCTGCTAATCATCTATAATAAATAACTATTGGGGTTTAGAATAGTTTGTATGCCAACTGGCTACAACAGGAGCTTCCCTGCGACGTGCTGAGCTACATAACCTAACATTTAGCCATGTGACAAGCATGTTTCCGCAGTTTTATTTTATTTCTAGGATTATCTAATATCACACAATGAATAAATCCCTTTCTGATGAAGAGATAGTGGAGTTGATTTTACTACCTGATGGGGAACTATCGGAATTTAGCAGATTTTCTTCTCCTAATGAAGATGAAAGCCATCCCAGCAATCAGGGAACTAGAATTTCAAGTAATTTGGAAATTCATAGGAAAGGGGAAGAGTTCATCGCAGAGAAAGAACCCCACAGCGGCTGTGATGACATAGCAAATAATTGCCCTTGTAGAAAATCTTCCTGAAAATCTAAATTTCAAAATTTGTTTTGATAATTGGTTCTCGTCTTTATCTCTAGTAAGAGCCCTGAAAGAGAAAGGATTGCCATGTGTGGACACTATTCGTTCAGATCGTATTGGAAAATGTGAGAAGGATTTGAGGAAAGAAGGAAGAGGTTTGTTCTACTACAGAGTGGAAAAGGACAGTAACATTGTGCTGTTGAGGTGGTACGACAACAGAGCAGTACAATTTATTTCTTCATATACTGCAGTGGAACCCGCAGATACCTGTCAGCATTGGAGCCAAAGGGATAAAAGTCGCATAGGTGTAAATCGACCTAATATTGTGAAGCACCGCAATCAAAACATGTGTGGTGTAGATCTAGCAGATATGCTTACAAAGCTATATAGAATTGATTTTCGTTCCAGAAAATGGTACAACAGAATTGTATACTGGTGTCTAAATGTGGCTGTTGTTAACTGTTGGCTTCTTTACAAAAGACACATGACCTAAAAGGGGAAAAAAACCGAAAAACGCTCCTGGATTTTCAGACCGAAATTGCTTATGGTCTTGTATCTGTAGGAAAAGAAACAGGAAGGCCAGGTGTTTAAGAAACTGCAGTAGAAAAGAAGAAACGTGCAATTACTGTAAGGCCTGTTGATGTCCGCTATGATGCTACAGGTCATTGGCCAATTCCATCAGAAAAAAGGGGAAGATGCAAGAATTGTTCAAGTGGATTCTCCAGAACAGCTTGCTCAAAATGTGACACTATGTTATGTTTGACCAAAGACAAAAACTGTTCCTATATTTGGCATCACAAGTACTATGGTAGCCAAAACTCAGTAATACTGTGAACTAGTTTTCCAAATAGTGTTAATTTTTGAGTTTCTAAATAGCAGGTACCCTAAGATATGTTTATATTATGCTAAAACTGTTTTAATATGAAAAAACTTTAATAAAATATTTTCCTTTAAATGCACAAATGTTGTCGTCATTGCCCAATGTTGCCATTTGGCAACAACCCTTAAAAAAATTAATCTATGAGGGAAAAATCATTAAAATCGATTTACCGCACTTCCTTCATCCATTATCTAATAGGTTCCATCGTAATTGGATTTTTTTTATCATTAATAATAATTCAGGATTGAAAGGGTTAACATAGAATCGGAACGTGTTGCTAGATAATATAATATAAATAATTTTGTAGCATTGTACAGGGTAAGCACTGCTTACCTTGCGTACATGGACCACACACCACTGGAAAATGCTAAAAATGGCATTCTCAGATGTCTAGAAAATGTGAAACTAAGTATTACAGTGCTCCGTTTTATTAAGTGCATCATTCCAACTCCACTCAGCCTTCCATTACAGGTGATCCAACATGGGAAACCATTTCTACAAAAGTCTCAGCAGTAGTTGCTTGTGAATATTGTATCAGGATGTGTGACTGTTGTGTGTGTACTACATAATAAATTGGAAAATGAAGTATACAGTTGAACAGAACTTTATTTGCTGTAATGGTACATAATACAAGATAAGTACAACAGATGCATTCAGAGATTTGCTCCTAAATACTGACCAACTCTCCTACAAAACAATGTTTCAATGCCGGTGAAAAACTGCTGTACAGTAAGCTCAGTTTGTGACTGCAGAGGATGAATAGTGTTTCTGTTTAAGAAGTGTATGATTCATGTTTTTATGTATTGCTGCATTAATTAATTTTACTGTGTATCATATATTGGCTTCCATATTTTTCAGTGCTTTAAATTAAGTAATTTTTTATTCTACATTTTCTTACATTTACATTTAAGTTCAATT
The DNA here is from genome assembly GCA_030765045.1 of Tenodera sinensis. Taxonomy (NCBI): domain Eukaryota; kingdom Metazoa; phylum Arthropoda; class Insecta; order Mantodea; family Mantidae; genus Tenodera; species Tenodera sinensis. The sequence continues at coordinate 82,933,558 of CM060972.1, forward strand.
AAATTTGTTTATGAATCTTCATTGTGAATATGCATGACTATCGTAAAAGTATTCTATCCTTGAGAGGCAGAATCAGGACTGAAAAATTCAATGCCATGGCTGGGATTTCAACCACAGATCTTCTGCTTCATTCACAGCTACTCTAACCACTGAGCTACCGTGGCCTAAGATGCCATGTTAACTTCTCTGAGGAGACTGCGACCATGCCACTGAAGATGTCCACTGCAGCTGTGGACGAAACATCTGAGAACTCAAACTCCAGCAGACCACGGCATAACAGAACGGAAATAACTCTGTGGGATGTATACACAACAGTAAAAAAAGAAAAGAGTGGTATCATAGCAACAAGGTTCTGTTGTTGTATAATGAATGGCAGTAAATAAAGTTTCAAAAGCTGTACATTGTAATCAAAATACAGTCATTATGTAAAATATCTTAGTGTTACGTTGGAAGGACATAAAAATGTGAAAAGTCTCAAAATTACAGTGCCATCTAATTTGATGGATATGAAAGGGTTGGTCTGACGTCCAAATTTATCTAATCTTCAAAAACACATGCAACAACTCAAACCTTTTGAAGTTAGCATAAAACTTCCCAATCTGTGTTTGTGCATAAAGATCTCAGCAAATGTTCACATGTATTTGTGAGAATTGACAGAGTCAAGAAAGCTCTGCAACCACCATATGAAGGTCCTTTTCAAGCCATCAAAAAAACTGCAAAATATTTCACAGTCAAAATTAAGGGAAAACCTGTAAGCATCTCAATAGATCGTCTGAAACAAGCATATTTCATTACTGCAGATGATGATACTTCAACAATACTCCCAGAAAAGCAGCACACTTCTCTAAAAGAACCAAAGGAATCACAACAGTCTACATCTAATTCTCAAAGTCAATCAGATGAAGAAAAAACCACAAAAAAGACTCAAAGTGGCAGATCAGTGAAATTCCCTAGTCGCTACTTACATACTATTATAGGTATTTAGTATATCTGAATTTGTATCGTAACTTGGTTACTGGAAGGGGAGTGATTTGGGATATATATACGACAGTAAAAAAAGAAAAGAGTGGTATCATAGCAACAAGGTTCTGTTGTATAATGAATGGCAGTAAATAAAGTTTCAAGTAAGTGATAGCATTTAATATATTTACATAGTATACACACCCCCATAACTCCTAGTTATATTGACTCTGGCTGTAAAAGTCTAAGTGTTTGGTACTGGGGATCTTCTACTAATGCTAGTGGACTTAGAGAAAGAGATACAATTACTGTATACAATTTAATACTAGAAGTGCCTTATAATTTGTATACCCTAAAGGTGGTTGTGATAATTTTGATACAAGTGAGAGTATGGCAGCCAATATAGTGAAATTTAATCCATAATAACTCACATTATAGCTGCTACTGTGTTATTATGTAATTGAAAATAATGTCAATAATGCAAAGATATGAAGAACATGTTAACATATTGCATTTTAATACAGGAATTGGTGTTACATGTGTTTGAACTGCAGAATATCTGATGGATTTGCTATCATAATGTAGACACTAATTCTGGAATTACAATTAACTTAACTTAATGCAGTTGGACATAACAGGGAAGTCCAACACATTATATTAGATGGAGCTATTTAGTGTTGACTTAACATGACTTTACTTAACGTGACGTAACATAAGAGTTTGGCAATACCAACTTTTCCTTCACATTACATCAAGTTTGGAGGTCATGTGACAAATTTGAACCTATCATCAAGTAGTGCCATACAAGAATAAATTGTGCTTCTCTATGTACTAACTATTTGCATCTAAACTCTTACTCTGTTTCTATTGTTTAGCCTCTAAAGTAGGTTACAACCATCTCCAAAGTGCTATATTCACCATTTAAAAATGTTTTTACTTCACATTTATATATTTTCTTGGTTTTCATTTTTGGAAAACATAACCTCTTATCAGAAAAAGATAGCTGCTTCTTATTAGGGTTTCTAGTTTCTTACATTACGTCACATCACATTAAGTCACATTAAGTAAAGTTCATTGTAATCCCGGCATTACACTTTTTACATGTGGCTACAATCTCTTACCTATTCAGAGGAATTTTAACATTCTACATAAAAATAATGTTTTATTACATTTTTAGTGAATTTTCAACTGCATGTTGATAACACTTTATGTTGGTTTTATTACCCTTGTAGTTCATTTTTTATTTGTTGTAGAAATACCTAAACTCTCATCAGTAATGCAGTAATTCCTTAAGGCCATCTTGTACAACTGATGCGTGCTATATTTCGTTGTGTACAATGTACTTCAAACCATGCATGCAAAATGCAACAATTTAAGAACAAAGCTAACAGACACATGCACAATGCTACGTTATGCTTCATCAAACAGATAAACAATGTAATATGTCAGAACAATACTCTTGGGGGAAATCTAGGACTGCTAATTAAGGCCCCTTTAAGCATACGATTTTGTGTCATGTGGGGAGTGCAACATGATCTGGAAGCACATTGAATTAAATGGACACATTTGTGCTATACTATGTTATAGTTATTTTTATTCAGATTTTTATCAGATGTAGATATGCAGAATTAAAACAAAGAAACAATTGCCCATTCAGATTCTTAAATGCACTGTCCACAAACTTTGCCTGTTTATCAGATGTACACCCCATGCATAAATAGACCACTAAAAATGATGCTGTCTTGCATCATTCCTTGTTACGAAACACAAAATCGCACGCATAAATGAGACTAAATGGCTTCACTCAACACCACATTCTGAGTAAAGCAGTAAAGTTTGAAAAGTAAGTAGTCAAAGCAAATGGGTCAAAATGACCCCAACAACGCTTCTACTGATAATAAAGTTGTTATTTGTACTGATAACTACTATAGGTACCACTCAAGGCTGTAGAATATCTGAACATCAATATGAAATAACATTTTCAGTTCATAATATATCTAAGGATTACAGCTTCTCTTATGTTAACAACAAAGCTTGCTGCTCTGTAATGAAAACAGCTCTATAATACTCATGTTCTTGGTTCAGCACGGACCCAAAATTGTTTTGGTGTCACAATGATACCTGGTAATGGAGGAGGTACCTTCACTGGCATCTTGCCATCAGGTGATTTGAATGTGAAGTTCTGAAGCAAGGCTGCCATTATCAGAAACATGTTCTGACGAGAAAATGTTTCACCTGCACAAAGCCTTTTACCTAAAATAAATGGTAAACAACATACATGTTAGTGAAAACTATAGGTACTAGAAAAGGTGAAAGTATTGTGAAACCAATTTTATAATACCTGATGATTATTTCAAGCAAATCTCTACCATTCTAGTTGAGCACATTGATACACCAAACTTATGAGAGACTCCTTGCTTTAAGGCAATGTGTACAGATGTAAACAGATAAAGAAGATTCAGGGTACCTCAACACTTGTATTTCCAGTGAATTCTGTGTATCAACATTTTGGATGGAATGCAATACCTTTTCTACCTACTATGTAAGTGGTAGAAAAACTTCAAAGCAGTCAAAAGAAAACTTTAATTTTGGATTTTCATAATAATTTCTCTCAAGTTTATTTATATACATAATTAGTTCTAATTACTGTCATTTCTTTTGATCTTCATACACACTTAAGCATAACCATAATACAATGACTCAGAACATCAATGGAGAAGTTCTTACCTGCTCCAAATGGAAGAGAGTAATCTTTTTTCAACAGTTGGCCATTTTCATCTAGAAATCTTTCTGGTCTGAATGCTTCAGGATCTCCCCAGAAATCTTTATCCATGTGAAAGCCCCAAACATTGGGCATTATCATTGTCTCCTGCAAAATCATGGCTTAAATTAAGAACTGAAAGTCTAAAAATGTTGTATTGAGTTTTGAAAATATATTTATTAATTATAGCTCTCAGTTGTGAGTTAAACATGAGTTAATTTAAGTCATCTGTTAAATGTAATTACTAAAGGCCTGAGGGATGTGCACTCACATACAATACAGGTTAGCTGGTCGAATAGTATCCATGATGTCAGAAGTACAGCATGGCCATCAAATGGGCAAACAACTGCCATTAGAAGCAAGAGTCAAAAACAATGCAACATAGTACTCTGTAAACTAGTGAAGCATTGTCTTGCAAGTGTATGCAGATGCAAGATCAAGGTGTAGTATAACGCAACTGCCTCCGGGTTTTAGTAATTAGTATTGAAGCATAAATTACAGAAGGTGAACGCAATTTGAAAAATTGAAAGCATTATTAAAATTTAAATCATCTGATGTACTATTGAGTTACTTTATCCACCCTACACACAAGCACCAACCTCTCTCATCTGAGCCTGTAATCCTGAAGACCAAAACTCTGTAGCAGTAAAGCAATGAGAGATACCTTAAGAAACTTAAATACTTACTAGTGCTTATTATTTATTTATGCCAACAAACTTAATGCTGGTGGTTTTAAACACACACATTGTGTATGGACATTGCAGCTGTGGCATTGAATTTTTCAGTTCCAACTCTACCTCTGAAACCTACTAATGCTTTTACTTGGCTTGGCTACATTTATTCATTAGCTACATTCCTTCACATCTGATTCAATTTAATATAACCTAATGGATGATTGTTAAAAGGGAGCTATATCACAGGTAAGAATGTAGAGAAAAATGAAAAGCTGTCCTAGGCTCAAGATTTTCAGCCAAAGAAATAGGTAGTTTTTATTCAGCCGGTGGTGAACTTAAAAGTGATTTTACAGCTCAGTCACATGCTGAGCTGTTGGAAGTGATAAACTAAAACTATATTGAATGAATTGACGATACTTTAGTTTCACTTAGCAAGTTTTCAGGGCGCTGATGACCTAGAAGTTGAGCGCCCTTAAACCAAATCCAATCCATTAGCAAGTTTTCACTAAGAACATGTTTCAAAACTGTTCAACTGCATTGTCAAGTGTATGTCCACGATATCTGGAAGGGGATCCTGTACTCAAGTGTCAAGTTTTGCTGCCATCTAGATGTCTCCATTGCATTTCTTCCAGCCCAAGAATGGTTAATAACATAAATAATGAAAATAGTATCACTCCATGCTTAACATCTTGTGAACACATTCAGCTGTTCAGCTATCTACTTTAGGAGTTCAGGATATTACCATTGTTACCCCCAGTGTTATCTTAACCAGCTTTTATGTCCTCCATCACCTTTGAGTAGTAGTGCATAGTGTTTAAGGGCCCGTCGACAGCTAGGTCATTTGGGATCACCTTTGAATTTTGTGGACATAAAATATGAACTGAATATGCTTTAACCAGTTGTAAAGGTATGACAGATGGGTATGTACTGAAATCTCTGGCTCAAAACCCACTATCTCTTTTCATCAAGAAGAATGGTTACATCTTTATATTGGCGGTTCCAAGATGGGCAAAAGCCGCAATACTAGGGCAGGAATACACTGCAACTTATTGAACTCCTATCTCTGCCTAGAAGCTTTCCAAACAAATTTTGATGGTGAATTGCAATCCATAAATGTAGCCCTGAAACAATTACTAATGTATGTGAACAGCTTTCAGAATATTGTAGTGGTTAGTGACTCTACCTCAGCATTACAAGTACTGTCATCTAACTCACATGAACCATCTGGAATTGCTGAAATCCAAAGGGTAGAATGAAACTGAAAAATTCAGTGCCATAGTCAAGATTTGTACCATTAGTGATCATTATATGAATAAAATTACTCATTTCACATTAACAATAAGTATCTATGCCTATCAGATCTGTCTTTCAGAAGCAATTATAGGTAACATTTCCTTGTTTTTCTTGCCTTTTTCTTTGTTTATCACACAGATGTTTTAATTTACTGATCAGAGGTGCAGAACTTTATGCATTATACACTGACATTATTGATCATAACAACACATACCTTTGGTATGAAGTAGCCATCAAGAAGGGTATCTTCTGTTACCCGATGCGCAATGCTCAGTGGTATGAGTGTTTCTCGCCTCATTACTTCCCTAATAGCTGCTTCAGTATATGGACAGCTGCAAGACAATCAAATCTGTTGGAAATCATTAAATAATCCAGGCAGTCATCAGGTAAACATCTAGAACATATAATTCCTTATTAAGTATTATAATGTGGTTTGCTCTGCGAAGGTAATGAAAGAAAACAATTGAAGCTGAAACAAATCTATTCTTATTCCTTATTTCATGAGCTATAATTACCGAGTTTTATGTTATATCTTTGTTCAAAACATGAAACACTAGAAAACGTTTTAAAGGCAGCAAACAGTAGTATTTCTACAACCTGTACTTTAACCTCTTAACATAAAAAGCCAAGTATACTTATGTTTTTAATTTTGACAAAATAATAAAATGCTGAGTATACTTGGGCTTAACATTTCTGACCAACATACTGTGACTTTTGTGGTGGGTGTAAAGTAAAGACGACAGATGTCTAGATAAAGAAACACTTTTATTTCCGTAAACAGTAACTTTGTACACTCGTTGCAACAGTAAGAAAGTCTTTTCCCATTCACCAACAGCACGGCTCCAAACTAGTAACACAACAACTATCCCATCTCCGTCGGCACGACTCCTCAACGCTTCACATATGTCTGACCCTTCCGTCGGCACGACTACTCAACGCTACACATACGTCTGTCCTTCACTGTCTGTCGCACTTTACCGCTATTTATATCTCCCAGGCACTATTCTGGAAAGTTCAGTTATTGCGGTGAAATACAAAGCAGAAGATTCCCGAAGTCTCTATCCTTTTCTCTCTTTTGGCAAGCGCCCCAACAATGCGGCCATTCTCTGTCTCTTTCCTTCGGCTCCTTTGCGGTAGTGCCGACAATAATGCAATGGGTGACACTGCTGTTGTCGGCAATTAGATGCGGCGGGCGCGGTGACAATACATTTTAAAACACCAAATTTGCTCATTCTCTCTGTGTTTTACTAGTCCCTTGATTCTTTCTCTAGATTTCACTTTGGTTTAATATTTTGAATGTATATTTCTGGCAACAGATATCTGTGAATCAGCCAGTTCATCACTATCTTTCTGTACGTTTTATTCATATGAGAGGTCCTTATTATAATCTGTTCTTGCAGTTTATAGTTGCTTTCTCAGACTTTATGAAAATGGAGAGTGAAGAAGAGCTAAATAATGAATTTAGTGGGTCTGAAAGTTCTGAGGATAACTCTGAGAAGACTTCAGGAGGAGAAAGTGATTTATCATTCATGAGAATGATGTTGCGAGTGCCAGTGTGTGGCGTGAAACTAATCTTTCTAGGCCTTTGAAGTATTTCACACATCCACAACATATAAACAGTGGTGCTAACATTAATTATTTATAGTTGCTGTGCATTTCTTAGTGTTTCAATGTCCTACATTTGGTTTATAAATGCAATTTCAGCAAGCAAATGAAAGGTTAAACATTTCACTAGTATGCTTATAATTTTAATCTGGGGGATATTCAAAGATTATAATTTCCATTATTAAGCTTATAAAAATTAATTTCATTATTAACATTATTATTTTACTTAATGGGATATTTCATTTTGGCAATAAAAATAGGTGACAAAGGAGTCATCACATTATAAAATAATAAATACCTATGTTAAGAGGTTAAAATTATATATTACTTACTACTGCCTATCATCTAAAGTTGGAAGTCGATCTCTTCCAATTACAGAATCCAGTTCATTTTGTATCTTGACCTGAACATGTGGATTGGCTGTCAGGTACTGCACTAGGAATCCTAAAGTGGATGTAACAGTTGTGGTAGTTGGTAATAGAAGATCCAAGCCTGTGATCAGCAACTGTTCAGCTGCAAAACATTAAAAGATGCAAAAAATACTAACAAGGGACACCTCTGACCTCAAACATCATTTGCAAGTATAATTAGTGCGGGCTTTGATACTGGACTGCATGAATGAGAAAGTGATATGGAATGTGATAATGCAGCTTTAATGAGGTGTGCACATTGTTCTCTTCCATGTTATTATTACCACTTCATCGAAATTCCACATCTGCACTTTGAGGACTAATGTAAGCACTATTAGGTGTGTAGTATGTGTATTTTGCGGTATTATAAATAATTTAAGCAGAGGGTTTTTGGCACTGTTGATTGAAAATGTAATGAACACACAGACGTCATTAAATTACAAATAATTTCCCTCCTATGGTATTGATGTCTTGGTACTTTGTTTCTCTGTATTAAAGTGTTACTTGAATTAGAATGTAATTTTTTGCATGGAAATGACACAGACCACTGTTTTGTTTATGATCGACTGCTATTCTAAGTCCGTTTTCATGAGGATCCGAGTGTTCGAGGTCAAAGGTGTCCCTTGTAAGTAAGAATACCTAAGCTGTAAAACAGCAAAAATTAGTACTGCAGATGCTCTCTTTTCCCTATGGCTATTCATAAGAAACAATAACTAATTATATAGTTGGGCAGAACTGATATATTTAATTTAATATGATGGAACATTCAGAGGATATGAATGATTACAGAAATAAGAACTAGCACATTAACTACAGTATTGTCATTGCAGCCACGAAACTGACTAGTTCAAAGGGATTAGTGCAGATTGACCGAATGGGTACTTGCTTAATGGCCAGTCCTCTTGACTGTGCAATAGTCTGGGGAAAACAATCGCCACTGTGTGCTGCTTTTCACCTCCAGAGGATTTCTTTGAGCCTTTTGAGAACATTCCTCTCCATCTTGGCCAGTAATTTTTCCAAATATTGCCACTATCACAACTTTTATATCCCACTTCTGACACCAGTTACTGCTAATCATACTTTATTTGTCTTTTAAGCAGTGAGCAACATTACACTTAAGACTGTTGTGCACACTCACAACTGATCCGACGAGTCACACTTCACAATTGAACTACTCTTGGCACTGTTCACTGAACTCACTGAACACTCACTATCACTGTTCATTGAGAGACTAACTTTTTAAATCTGTGTTGGACACATACTGGCTCCCTATACAGTGTCGCAACACAAGGGATCATTACGGAAGAGGAATGTTGTCAAAAGGGTCAAAAAGAATCCTCTAAAGCTGAAAATGGCACACAATGGCTATTGTATTCCCTGGACTATTGTACAATCAAGAGGACTGACCATTATGCAGGTATCTGGTCAGATTGTCTGTGCTAATCCCTTCATGGCAGGTAATTAGATTCACAGACGCAGGTGACATTATGTAGATATATCTTACTAAAATAATTTTTGCTGAAATTAAGTTACCCTTACCTCATATTGGCTATAGTGTATAATGCTTTCAGTATCTCTCCTTTTATTGTAGAAATTATCATACAGTGTGGTCTTTAAGTCCCTCTACAGAATTGCATGTCAATAACCTTCAGTACCTAACACTCGAAAATTGTTGGTAACAAGCTATTCGTTTTAGGCCTGTCAAGGACATGATGATCAGATATCATGCCTTAAGTATCACCCCTAATATAACAGTTGTGAAAAATTATCAGTGTTAACTGGAAAGTGTGTTTTCATATACATTGAAAACATGTTTACAGTGCAGAATGTTTTTTGAAAAGGTGGTAAATATACAGAAAATGTGAAACAAAAATTTACAGAGCAGTTTTCAAATTCCAGATTACCATTTGAGATAATACTGTTTGTAATTAAATAAATAAATGGAACAAATCTGGTTCTGTTCATGATGCTCCAAGAAGTGGTAAACTTTAATTTTTGGTGGTGCTGCAAGGTTTATATTTTGTTAAGGTAATCCAAAAACAGTAGAAGTAAAATTGAAATTAAGAAATTATACTAATTCAGTGACAAAAGAAACTTTAATCTAAATATTTAACATTGCAATTAAACATGTGAATCTGTGCTTCCAACAGAATAAGGGACATATTCAGCATATCTTAATTTTTTTCACACAAGCTGTCTGGAGGTCAAGGTTGAAGAGCCAGAATCAGACTGAAAAATTCAATACCAAGATGGGATTTGAATGACAGATCTTCTGGTTTCCATCCAGTTGCTCTAACCAACTGAACTCCATGGTAGTAAACTGGTACAACATTAAATATGCTGACTCACATTGAATTTTTCAGTCTGATTTTACCTTTTCAAACATATGTTTTTACCTGTGAAAGGAAAAGGTTCACCAAGCTCTTCATGCTTTTTCATTTCTCTGATGAAAATATCCATGAAATCTCTCATGTGATCACTGGAATAAGTTGCAAGATGTTTATCAATCTCTTCCTGGAACAATGTGCATTGGTGATGTCATCTTTCATTGAAAGAATGAATGAAGTGAAATTAACTTGTGTTGGTCAAGCTATGAATATTATAAATAGAGTTAGTTACAGAATGTCGAGTCAGTCAGTATGTCAATGAATGCAAGACAGCTCTGTGTGTGTACAACGTATCCAGGATGCCCTCAATGTTTTACACGCTCCTGGCATTGACGTGGTGTGTGCATGGATTCCTGGTCACGTAGGTTTGCCGGGGAATGAAATGGCAGATTTAGCAGCAAAGACGGCAACTACAGAACCCAGTATTACCATCTCACGTGTTACTTCGGAAGACTTTAGGCTTGAAGTGCGGAGAGCGGTGCTGTCGTCCTGGCACGACGAGTGGTCAGCTCTCCGCGGTAATAAGCTTAGAGAAGTGAAAGAACTTCCGATAAACTGGGTAACTTCCTGTCGCACATCTCGTCGTGAGGAGGTTAGGTTGGCTCGATTAAGAATAGGACACTGCAATTTTTCGCATGGTTACCTATTTAAAAGGGACCCTGCGCCTCTATGTCCGCTGTGTGACAACCTTTTGTCGGTTCGCCACGTGCTGCTGGAGTGTTGCTCTCTAGCGCACCTTCGGGATTCTCTGCAGCTGCCTGCCAGACTTGCAGAGGTCCTAGCGGACGACAAAACAGCAGTTGATAGAGTTTTTAAGTTTTTAGCGGATTGTAATATCAATTTGAGGATTTAAAATTTTAGATATTTGTTTATGCCTTTTGACATATTTATTACATTGTTTTATATCCGGCTATTGCCGTTGTTTTTACGTTTATGTGTATTTTTTCTTTGATACTAGTATTTTATTTTTGATTCAAGTTTATATTGGGCTATTGCCATGAATTTTAGAAGGGCGCTAATGACCCAGAAGTTGAGCACCCTTAAACCCAGAAATCAAATCGTGTGTGTGTGTTACTGTCAACATGTAAGATATGTTGCATTGAAGTGAATATGTTTTAATGAGTGGTGAGTGATTGTATCATCAGAGTTAGTGTTTGAGAGAGAGAAAGTGAAGAGAGACAATGAAAGGAGTGAGTCAAGACTACAAGAAGAAAATAGTTGTGAATTGTAATGTCACAAAAGACTATAGACTGTGCTAACACCACTGTTTTTCTGTGCAAAAGTTTAGAAAAAAAATAAAGTGATGAAAAATTTAACTGGACTGATTTTGTCATAGTATATAGTGAATAAAGTAAAAAATGAAAAAATAAAAGAGCTAGAACATAAAAAAATGTATACCCATTCCTTCATCTCCTAAAACTCAACTCTGCATATGATGGGCACATAACGTGCCTTAGAAAAATATTAAAAACAAATATTTACTGTCTATAATATGTATTTTGCTTTATGTTGAGAAATTAAAACAAATAAAATATATAATCATTAGGAATTCTATAAACAAAAACAAAACTGAAATCTTCTATCTTGTTTTTCTCAGTATGTTGTGCTCATTTTATGTAGATCACCTCAATTTTATTTTCTTAATACAGTTTTGACTACCTCCAGAATGTGTTAGTTGTAGCATCTTAAAAGTTTTGTTTTGTTAATAACTTACAGTAAATGGTAAAGCTTTATCTTGGCTTTATTTAAACAAAGACTCTAAAGACAAACTTTCTTTAGGTGAATTTATTTGCTAAATACTGAGGCCAAAGTCCAGTTTGTACTGAAATTACGATTCATCAGTACTCATAAATTATAATTAACAAATGTGTTTTATATAATAAAAGTTTAAAAAATAACGTAGATAATAATGTAAAATATACCTTTAGGAAACCAAGTAGATACTCATTTGAGTTATGCATTCCAAGGTAACCAAACTTCTTAGGTCCAAAATAACGTATCCATGGTGTGAGTGCTAGAGCACCCCCAGTGGGATCTCCAGATTGTTGGAATGTCATGCCAGCTTGACAAACACGACAGATTTGCTGTACATCTTTCATAGGGAAGGCCTCTCCAGCAAATATGAACCAGAGTGAATTTATGAAAATGAGGTAGAATATATCAGGGAAAAGAGTCAAGCCATCTTTATGCAGAGCCTAAAACACAGATTACCCAAGTTGTTTAGTAATGTAATGCCAAAGCTTCAGAATTTCTTCTGTGATGTGCATTATAAACTGAATCTTAACATTTTAACACACAAATTTTAAATTTTAGCCATGCTATAGTTTACTCAGATATAAAATATAGAGCATTAGGTCAGGTGTTGTCTTATTTTATTTTTGACAACACTGAATTAATATTCAGTCCTCTATGTGATCTGCAAGAGTAAATGGATCGAGACCACCTTCAAATATGCCCGGCCACTTCTAATGCCCCATCCATCAGTGAAAAATATTGGAGAGCAAGAGGATTAATGACTTCATTGTCAGAAATCCAGCATTAGCTAACAACAACAACAAACACTGAATTAATAGATATTACTTACATTCTCTATTACCTCTGTATCATTTTAGTGCAGTGCTTTTTTTTCACATTGCACTCACTACACAGGGACTTGCATGCCAGCTGCCACAGCTCATAAGTCCAACCAAATCAGTTATAATATTCCCACAACCCGCTCACCATCTACTGATTACAATCATAAGGATAATAAACCAATAAGAGATGTTGGAAACGTTGTGCTTCTTATCTGTACGTTTTTGATATCTTCTGAGAAAAATGTCATTTGCAATGGAGTGATCGGTATCTGAAATTGAGTGAATTTCTCTTCTTCTTGTTCTTTTTGTGTATAGGATAGTATCCTGTTCATTTCCCCTTTTATTCCTTGGATGAGTTATAGATGCTATCAATCCATCTCCTAGCGGGTTTTTCTCTTGTCTTTTTCTCAGCTAAAGGTCTGCCTTCTTTGGTTATTTTTACTAGATGGTTGTTTCCCATCCTATTGTGTTCTTTCCAATATTTCCATCGCTCATTAATACATTTTGTTGTATCTTGAATTTGGAATTTTCTCTGATTTCTTGTTTACCTAATAAGATTTTTCCCTGAATCATTCTTAATATTTTCAATTGGCATGCACTTAACATTTATTTTGGTTTGACTCTTTATTCTGGGGTCTGCAAGCAATGTGAATTTCTTGTTTGCTGTTTTCTAATAGTTTTTACCATGGATGGATTTTGTTGCACAATATTTTATTTTTCAAATTTCATTGATAAAAATCATATATGGTTAAATAAGGAGATTGTGACAGCCATATTTATTTATAATTCCATTGTTTTAAAAACTTTCTAGAATTAAATTTAATGACTCGTCAGCGTTATGCCCAGTAGCAAAGTGTTGGAAAAATCCAGAATAATATTCAAAGTCCATCAGCAGTTAAAAAATAGGTGAAAAGGCATATTTAGTATGGAGGGTGATATTACTCAAAAGATCTTCAAGTGTTGAATTGTGAGTATAGCAAGGTGCATTTGCTTTTAGATGAAGGACAGAATCCTGTATAGTTTGTATTCTCTTGATTTGAGTTTTGGACGCACAGTTCCAGATTGAACAACTGTACATCTAGATGGCTCTCAGCAAGAAGTATATCAACCTTTTTATTTTGTCTATGTATAGTAAGTATTGTATTCTACCCAAAAATATTGGAAACAGAAGATGTAGTAGGTTTCGACAGGGCCATGGCTATGTATACCTGGGTTCAGTGCAATGATTAGCCCTATAGGTACAATGTCCCCTGCGGGGTTGAGGGAGATTGTTGTTCAGTTACTTGGCATGCCGAAGGTCGAAGAGCATGCTACCATTGCACTCATAGTGCTCTTGCCACCAGTAGCATCTGTTGACATGACTGCTCTAGAATGTATCTGATGCTTAATTTACTGTTTATTGACAATTATTGTTTATTATACAACATCTCTTAAATTTCTTTGGTCTTGTGAATGTACAGTAGGCTTTCTTATGCACAATGTTTAATCATAACTTAAGATAATGCCACTTGATAGCACAAAGTTCGATTTACCCCTCTCCATCCTTCCAAATGCATGTCATGTGGGAAGTGTGAAAGACTGGCTTGCTGTTTGGACATAGCTGATGTATAGCATATTAAAAAAGCTCAAAAATTACTGATTTTGTGTGGCTGAAGAATATGACTGATAAAGCAGTACATGTACAGGGTTCATTTGGTATCTTTATAGTATAACATTACTTATTTTGCTCTAAGTACATTGGTTATATGTTCTGTGCCATGGTGTAGTTGATTGGGGTATAGTGCTCCAGTTTCCAACCATAGGACATGTGCATTAGAGCTCTTCCATGCAGGTGTAGATTTTTCAGCAAATGTGTAGCACTCTTGCCTACTCTGTATAATGCATTTGAGGAGCTACAATAGGCTGCAGTGCTGCAGATCAGACAATCATGTTTTACTGTGAACCACAGCTTAGAGGGAAGAAAATCATGTCTTAAAATCAGTTTGTAAGGCTCACCTGTTAACTACAGAGATATAAGGACATGTTAGTACAGGTGTGTCAATAAGGAAAAGAGGGGGAGGGTAGCAACTGCTCCCACACCACATTACAGAACAACACAAGATGTCTAAGTTGAAGTTGTACACTCACCCTCATTACACTGTTGTTTGCCCATACAAATATGGCACATTGAAATAGTAAAAATTACCTCCACTGGTGCAGATATTTTAAATCACTTAGTTCTTGATCGACAACCATGTTTTCTCATTAGCAATTTATTTAAATCAAATTTCAATGTTAATTATATTAAAGTAAATAATAAGTAATAATAATTATTATTATATGTTTTAAGAAAATCTATAAACATAGCGATATAATGATCTTGTCATTTTCATTGACACAATTTTATTAAAATGGCTTCTAATATTAAAATGAGATACAAGGCACAATGAATAATGACAAATTAAACAAAACAGTTCATTATGTAAAATACAAAAATAATCTTTCCTTTCTTGACAAAACACATGCATAGTTGCTCTGAACATCCATCCAATACTGTTTACTAGTTTCAACTGCACCATGTAGCCTACTGGTATGGAGGGAGGCACACAGCTAACTAGGGGAGGTGACTCCTATTGGCCAATTAATGATATGCCTGTGTTAGTATATTTCACATTATAATTCAGCTATTTATATGAACAGTGTCTATAACACGAATTTCTTTTTAAACTTAAATTCAGAGTGTACAGATAATCACATTTGCAGAGGATTTCATTTTGATAACCATCTAGGTAAAGGCAATCTGTTATTCTCATAATAAGGCTGTTTTGCAAATACTATAAATATGAAATTGAAAACATTTTAACTGACTTTTAAGCTTCCAAGAAACATCGTATAGTGTCCTATATGCTTACAATTATTCTTATTTAGAGCAACTACAACAGATATTTACCAACTCTTTCCTCCTACCATGCATGATATCAATTATGTCCTGTATTTGCTGTGCCATCATATCTTCAAGTGGCTGATGCCGACGATCAAACCCAAAATCTCTCATGTTCCTTAACATGAAACGTCGCTGTTGTTCCCACATTGTACCATCTACTAACATCACCCCTGCAAATAGTCAGATATGTTTTTCCAAGTATTCAATAGTAGAGGATATTACTAAATAGCATACACATTGTATGCTATTTTACCAATAGGAAGCAAATAGGTTTATTTGATTAATAAACAGAATAAAGTAACTAATATCAATCAAAGACAATGGAGTCACAAATAGTTGCCTCAAGGATCAGTTCTTAAGGCACAGGAGTAACACAAATGATTTAAGTTTCAGTATCATATGTTATGAAAAGTATTTCAGTATTTAAATATACATAATTAAGAGGAGAAACTCAACAGTTTCTGTTTAAATTGTCATAGGAGTGCCTTAGTACACCTGTTTGACCATATGTTTCTTACCTAACAGCTTTCCCAAGGAGCGTTCACGAGCAATGAAGGTATCCATCCTGCCATTAAACTCTGGGCGAGTGAGGATTTCACGAATATTCTTGTAGTCACTAACCACAACAGTGGGGAAGGCCCCAAGGTAAAAGCCCAGAATTTTGGTCTTGTACCTTTGAGCCATTTTATTTATAGCAATGTAAATATACTTGTAGTTCATGAGAAGCAATAACCAGTAGCTGCCCCATATTGGTAATCTTGGTGGACCTGAGGAAAATATGTTTAAATACATTTAACATGTTTGAATAAATAAAATATAAAGCTTATTGATGTAAAGGGTAATAGAAAAAATGTAAGAAAACCAAAATATTTTGACAAGACAAGTCCAGTCACCTTTATTCTCACTTTATTTCTCTTCTAAAACTGAATCACGAAAGACTCTTTGTTCATCTTTAACACAATCTACAATAATTCATCGTGACTTTCCAATTCACAGCTGTTCTCTCTTTTTGTAACATTGACACAGGGTGCTAATACTGCTAGACTGTTTACACAAATAACTGACGATTCACTCAGTAAAAACTGTTCCAACACTGCCTTCTCAACTCTTGCCGGCTTGCTTTTACAGCCAAGGATAAGTGCCAGCGAATTTCTGGACAGTCTTGAGTTGCGGACCAGTGTTTGGTGCACTCTTTTGTTTTACACTTAAGAAGGCAGCGTATCACATCCAAGTATTGTGCATCATTTGGAAGAGGATTGTGCGGCCCGGATAGAAATACGTGCTGACGTTTTGGACACTGCTGAAAATGATGACCTGTTAGACAAACCCTTCTGCTCAGTAGAAGTCACGGGTCACACTTTTAGTTTTGTGAATCACAACTGGGCGGCACCGTGACCGAGTGGTTAGACCGCTCGCCTACCAACTAGGCAGCCCGGATTCGATCCCAGGGACCCGCATGTGGTATTCGTGGTGGACGAAGCGATGTCTGGGCGGGTTTTCTCTGGGTTCTCTGGTTTCCCCCACGACTCATTCCACCAATTGCTCCATAATCATCTTTTCATTTGTCCATTTCGCGTGCATTTCATGTCATCCTCTTCCTCGCTATCATATCTGGTGCTTGACTGACCACCCGCTTCCAGGTCTTCACTCTGTCTGGTCCATAGGTTCCTCTGCTCCCCGACTGGCGTCTGACCCTAGACACAGTCTTGTAAGTCCTAGGGAGTGTTGCCATCACCAAACATCTCTTCAATGTGTGGACTGATGGACTCCTGCAACAAGCTTCGGCACCTGTCGCCATTTACAGTTCCGTTAAAAAAATGGTCCTATGATGCCCAGTGCTGGTACCCCGTAACCGCTGGTAAGTTTATGGGAAGTCCTACGTAAGGGGAGGGTAATCAGGTAAAGAGAAGAGAATCACAACTGTCGACCCCCTTCAAACACCCCGAAAGGTGAACATGTGGCTAAGGATGACAAAGACTACTGTGCTTTTCAAATGGGAAGGAGTTTATCCTTGGGCGTCTCCAGGCCGGCAACCAATTGGAGTCCTGCTGTGTCATATTGCTTTGTCCTTAAGTGGGCCTTGACGCGCCAAGCAATATGAAAAGAGTGGGGGTAGTGAGCTTGTAACGCTGTGAACGTAAACGTGTTTCATCGGCTGCAGATCAGAACTCTTCCCATTTGAAAAGCACAGTAAGATTTAAGAGCCATTCATATTTGAGAAGCAAACATAACAGTTCAGGATACCTTAATATGCTTCAGATTTCCTGGAACCTTAATTGGCGGATATTGGAATTCTAAATATTGTATTGCAGCAAGAGGGGCTTCCTCTCGACTTTGCTCTCATTGTCCACGATTATCTCATTGGCAAGTTCTTATGACGTTGAATTGGCAGAGGTTCACCGTGTTTCTGGCCTCCGAGTCACTTGACCTTACCCAAGGTCTTCTTCATGTAGGGTCCTTTGTATAGTCTGCCTCGGCTGCATGGGAGGATTGTGGAGGTAGTCAAATGCATGAGATCTGACCATAATTACAGTGTTCAGAGTTACGGAGGAACGATTGCGTTAAATTGTAGATTGACCCCGTTGAACTATAATTATATGTAACGTCTCATAGTACTCTTTTTATACACGTGTTTAATACATTAAACATTCTTTTCATGGAAATGAAGCATTATTGTTCGGACATCCTATATAAGTAGGTGTTCAACATCTCTCTTTGCTATTTTTAATATGTTAAAGAGAATAAGCTGCGTCCTGGGAAATATGGCCATTTGTTTCAGGTAGTAAATAATGTATGGCTACTTCATTCCCTACAGCCGGATTGAAAACTGAAGCAATAAGCATCAGGTGCACCACGAAGAGAAAGGGTATTCTTGATCACTTAAAACGTTGTGACGCCGGCGCGTATCAATGGCGCTTGAGGTCAAGCTTCCCCACACCACTCACATAAGCAAACATGTGACAACAATGAGCGTCGCGCGTTCAAAAAGGGGGTTTTCCAGGTCATTAGAGAAATGTCCGGCGACTGGCTTGTTTGTAGCCATTCCAGAAAGATTGTCTACGTCATCGCTGACGGATCCCGTGTAGGCCGGGAGTTTTTCAGTCGGTGAGTATGTCAATGAGTGCGAGACAGGTGTGAAAGATACGTCGCGTCGAAGTGAAGAAGTTTGAAGGAGTGTTGAGTGATTGTATCGTCGGAGTTAGTGTTTGAGGGGGAGAGAAAGTGAAAAGAGACAATGTAAGAAGTGAATCAAGACTACGAGAAGAAAACAGTTGTGGGTTGTAATACCACGAAAGACTGTAGACTATGTTAATGTCAGTAGAAGAGAACTGTATTTTTGTGCAAAAGTTTAGACGGAAAATAAAGTGACAGAAAAGTGACTGCACTGATTTTGTCATTTTGTCACATTATTACCGCATGCATACCAAAACATTTCTAACATTGTAAGCACTTCAATTCGATACTTCGGACTAATTCAGGCTAAAAGCTTCTCTTGACATACTTAAAACCTATTATTTTGCATCCTTTCACATATTAATGTTGTATGAACTGACATTGTATCCAAGAAAAGCTGTTTCTAGTATTTTTATACTACAAAACAGATCAATAACAATCAATCAAAAACATCATTTGTTTGCAATAAATTGAAATTCTGCAATAGTTTATGTAAACATTTAATAGTAATAAATAATAATATTAATGATAATGATAATAATACTAATAAAATTAGTAATAATAATAATTAATAATAATAATAATAGGTAATAATAGTAATAGTAATAATGATAATACTAGTAATAATAATATTAATAATAAATATCAACATATAGTTTCAGTAGTGATATGAATATCTCAAAAATATTTTATTTTAATAAAAACCATAATAACCACTTTTGAGAAAATAAAAAATAACGAAACATTTTAAGTCATAATATGCAACTGAAGATAAAAATTAACATTTTATCTTTGTATAAAACGAATTTTTGTATTTATTGACAATTTTGCCCAAACTTAAGTTTCATACCACCGATATTCTGTACAATTAAATAGGGCACTTAAATAAAGAGAAGGCTTCAAATCATGTGCTGATATTAAAGTTCATATTAATTGAAGTTAGACTGACACTAAGAGTTGAGGGGTTCAGTGCAACAGTGGTCTAACCCTCCTCGATACACAATTTGCAATATTGACTCCACCTGTCAGGCTTTCATGTGAACAACCTTCCCACTGCATGCTTTGGACCAAAACCCATTCTGAATATTAAATTGAGGCTACTAATATTTTCCCTCAGACGAAAATGCATGTTGAGTGCAACCGTGGTTTAACCATAAATAGCCAATGAGAACCCAGCAAAAACAAAAGATAAGCAGGTCCTGGATCTTAGCAATGTTAAGCTTGAACCAATATGTCAAACCCATACCAATAAATCCAAATAAAGTTAAGGTTATTAATTACCCTTTAAAATATGTCCCACCAGTTTATTATACATTTCACAATAGTTTGATTTCTGAAAGTGTTACTCAAAACTGTGAAAATGAGATGGATGGTGAAAGTTTTGACATGCCTGATTATGTAAAATAGACATGCAAATAAAGCTTCCAAAAGCTTGATTGAATAAAACGTGTTTCATTAATTTTGAATATATCCTAACTATTTAACAACAGCATGAATTTCAAAATTATTACTGCTTATGTGTGAAAATGAGATGGACAGTGTAAAATAATTTTCCATATTTTGATATACCTGAATGTTCACTGTATATGAATCAAACACGTTTATGCTCTACCATTTAACAATAGGCAGTTTAAAACTTTTTAAAAATTGTATGGATAAAACGTGTTTTATTTTATTAAAAAAGGTAAATATTTACTGCAAGTTTTTGGCATGGTAAGTCAAGAAAAAGTATCAGTGTAACAGTGATCCAACCCAGAAAAAGATTTGCAACACGCCACAAAATCTGTTTTGTATCAAAAATATTTTACTGGTCAGTGCATTGTTTAATTAGCTGAGAAAGTATCAGTGAACAATCAGTATGATTCAAATGAGCTTTTTCCTTATGCTAAAAGAACCAGATGTGTTTAATTTGAGCTGTTTTTCTCCATTTTTTAAAAAAAGATGGGTTACACCACTGTTGCACTGACCCCCTCAGTTCTTCTGTCCCGTGAGTAACGAAATAGTTGAATGTTACTGGGTGCGAAGAAAGTACTAATCATTTACCTGGAGGAAAGTTGTCAGGACGTTCTTTGGCGCCACGATACAAGTAGATGATGACCAAAAGAAGAACGGCCAATATGAGTAAAGGCGTCATTTCTTGGTTCTTCTTAGCGACGAAGTCAGGCGGCTTCTGTTTCTCGCATGACACTGCTTGTCAACACTCATTTCCCCTATTTTTCTTATTGCAGAGCGGCAAGTATTACAAAACATGCAACAGAGATAATGCTAGCCTCTTAGCGATGATTGGCCTCAAGAATTCGTACTGGCGTCATTATGCTGCCAATTTTAAACTTATGCGCCGTGGAGTTTGTTTCAGAAGCTACTAATGCCATTGTTTTAGATAACTTCTACAAACGATGCTTACGAAAGCTTACTACTTTCTCTGCCATGTACGTACATAGTAGATAGTATTCCACTCAGAAATGAGACACCGAGATTTCACTGAAAATACACGCTTGGAAGTCCTTGAATAAAAATCTGATGTGTTGCACTCTCATGACTTTCTCTACTCTTGTACTAACAAGTATTACAAACTCTTATTCCTATATCTTCATGTTAATACGATAAACATTTGCAGAAATTATCTTACTTATCCTTGTAGTTGCAAGGACAATATTAGAATACAGTAGGATCTAAGCGATAGTCAAATTTTAAAGTCTTCAAATTCCGTTCTCTTTGCACTGTTAACATATAAAAATAAAATACTTCCTCTACTTTACTATACGTAGTAGAGAAAGTAAAAATGAATAACGATATTCCATTTGACCGATTAAGTTCTCCAAAACTCACTCAAATAACAAGCAATATCTCCGAAATGGTTCACTCTACAAAAAATTTATTCAGACATAAATTGTGTGTTTTAGCAAGATCTATATTTTTTGTATAGTAAGATTTGGTCTATCTCTTACGGTTTACCAGTTATGCAAAAGTCATCCGGTGTAAATAGGACTTCATGGGCTATAGCCAGAAAATTCAAGATGCACATTTCATTTGTCATAAAAATATCTCAAACGTATGGCCTTTTAATCAAAAACGTTAGAGCCATTTTCAAGAAAATCAAAATTTTCGAAAAACTTTTCATGTAAAGGGTAGTTTAGGGCGGAGGAATTTTCTTCAAAATTCTTGAAAGACATTAAACTTAGTACCAAGTTTGGTTTTTAACCGACTTTTGGCTTTTGAGTTATGCTGTCCACAGGCACACAGATATTCTTATTCCACTTGTACCTACCTATAACGAAATATGCAATAAAACAATTTCTGCAAATGTTTGTCTCGGTAAACGTTTGTACGAATTGTTTGTGCAGCCACGGAAAAAAGATTGAGCGCATTAAGGGAGCAGAATATTTCTAAGCAGCAGGTTGTGTTGCAGCGCGGTTTACACTAGTCGATATTTTCAACATGCAGCTGAGTTTATTGATAATCTTTGTTCCATATGCTATCGTATGTCGGACACACAAATAGGCTGATACTTAAAGCTATTCCTGGAAACGATAAGGAAACTTTTTGATCAAGTAAACAAATTGCACTGCAATTGTTTATGAATTAATTCGTTCCAGACTTTTGATGAGAATTCATTCTGACCTTTGAAAAGGGACAAAAAATTCCCATAATTCAAATCGTGTACAAAAGAACGCTTACATAACGTTATCCGATGTTTGTATCCCAAACACATAATGATAGTAATGCGCTCTCCAGGGCAGTTATTGAAATAAGGTAATTTGCATGCATTACAGGACAAACAATCATATAACAAATTGGGTCATTTATTCAGAGCAATAGAGATTCTGTGCAATATACTGTATTTATCCTGCTCATGGTCATAGCATAGTTGTAAGTCGAGGAACTATATGATAAACACAATGCGCACATAAAAATCTGACGTATGGTACTCATATGACTTTCTCTACTCACTCTTGTACAATTTTTACAAACGCTATCTACTTCATACTAGTGAAATAAACATTTGTAGAAACGGTTTTATTAAATTTTTCCTTGTAGTAGTATGATAATAGGGGGATACAGTACACTTAAGCGGCAATCAAACCTTTTAAGAGCGGGTCGCTATGTGATGGCCCTGAAAGTGCATTCTGTTTGCACGGCCAGGAGGAATAAAGTCAGATGTGTAGCACTTGCATGACTTTCTCTATTCACTAGACATACAAACCTTATTTTTATATTCCTTGTTATTATAGATAAACCTTGGAAGGGGTAGAATGAAACTAAAAACGCAATGTCTTATTGTACCCTTTCCAATCCTGTCCTACACACGACTATTGTGGGAAGAACAATTAATTTCCATAGATAAACCTTCACTACATTTTTCGTTGTATGTATAAAATATACAGTAGGTTAAAGCAATGGTCAAATCTTATCAAAGCAGGTAGCTATGTCATGTCTTTGAATTACCGTTCTCCTTTGCACCCACCCCCACCCCCCATAAAAAGCAATAACGATTTCCTATTTGATAGTATTTTGAAATGCAAACTAATAATAATATCTTGGAAATGGTTTACTCAACAAGAATATTTGACATAAACTCTGTGCTTTAACGAGATTTATCTTTTTGTGTATTAAGATTTTGTCTTTCTCTTACGGTTTAAGAGTTATGCAATAATTATCCAGAATGGTGAATATTTCATAGGATATTCCCATAAAATTTAGCATAAACATTTAATTTGTCACGAAAATATCTTTAACATGAGGTGATTTAATCAAAATCGCTGGAGCCATTTTAGAGAAAATCAACGTTTTTGGGACACTTTTCATGTAAAAGGTAGTTTGGGATGAAAACATTCATGTCATATCCTTGGAATTAAATACAAAGTTTGGTATTTTACTAAGTTTTTAGGACACACTGTTCAGAGACAGACACATTGATGAGTGGGATATTCTTGCAAATCTTCTCGTTGAATTTGGAAGAAGGCGCGTTTTTGTTTTGGAATTATATTGTTCACATACACATCGGCGGACGTTTTACTAAAATAATTTTTCGGGTATCTAGGACCTCTAAAAATGCAGATATTTCCTATGAAATACGTATATTGAATTTTTGGGTGGAATACCTGTTAGTAGGTCTTAGAGAAAGTAAAAACGAGTAATATTAAGCCTTTATGTTTGTTGCAATCACACTCAGTGAAGTATTAAGCCAGAAAGTGACAGATTTCTGCTCCAAAGGTGGAGCTTTCATTGTAATGTACTGCTGCTTTTCGGATTGATGTCTGCCATTGTTCTCCTCGACCATCATGGTGTCCCAGTTTTGCTAAATAAACCTCTTGATGTTTTCTAAAACCATATGATTGTATATTACTTCTGCAAATGGCAACGTCATGCGTATTATGTAACAAGATTCTTTAGAGCGTTATCTATTCTGGGAGAATCCATGACCCACAGAGACGATGAACCGAGAAATATTGTTGAACCATCTCACCTACAGAGTGCGCGTTTATTTCTTGACTCCAGCTTACATCGAACAATTTGTAACACAGAAAGGAATGGGCAGTACGACTCTAATGCATAACGTTGAAGGACTTCAGTTTCGAATATTCGGATCGAGTTTCATATCGAATATTGGCACGGAAATGTAGGTCATATTCACATCGTATTGAAACCACATAACCTTTAAAGCAAGGTTGCATTCATTTCTGTATGTTAGACTCACTCTATATCATTTATTGAGTCATTAAAATGGAGGTACCTAAACCAAGAATCAATAGGTCCTAGGATACGGGGTGACTAGAACTACATTTGTTTAACAAACATTAAATTCCGGTATACTTGGTTTTAGGTTAGGTTAGATTGGATTGCGTTCAGAGAGTACACCAGTAGCCGTGGATGCCGGTGAAGTTTGAACATGCCAATTTAAATGTACAATCATGTCAATAAATATATACAATAACACATACAACACATTTACAGACAAAAAAAAGGACAAATAAACAGAGTAATGGAGAAATACAATCAAAAACTTCCCTGTAATTATAAGACTTACATAATGTATTTTTACAGATTTAAATTGAGCTTCGTTTTAAACTTTCACTAGGTTTTTCCTTCCACATCCTACTGTTTATTTATAATATAATTAGCAACGAATGCCATCTTTTGTTAGATTGTTCTATACATACACAGTTAGGAAGCTTTCACAGGCTTCAAATGTAATTAACAATGATTTGTCTCTAAAGAAGTTAGAGATTACTTACAAGGTATACAAGCATTAACAGGATTATTTGTCATTCAGATTATTGTCTTATGGAGAATAAAATGAGCTAAATACTTCATACAAAGCTACATAAGCATAAACAGGATAGTTTGTCATTCAGATAATCTTATACAGAATAAATTAACAAGTTAAATATTAGTCGTGTGTGTGTGTGTGTGTGTGTGTGTGTGTGTGTGTGTGTGTGTGTGTGTGTGTGTAGTGTGTGTAGTGTTTAACGCCCGCCTTTACTACATACGGCACCGCAGGCGGTGACACTGATGATAGATGGAATGAAGATGGAGCACCAGTAGAATGGGATGGCGGGGGAAACCGGAAAACCAGGAGGAAATCCACCCCAGCGGCGCTTCGTCCACCATAAATCCCACATGCGGTTGCCTGGGATTGAACCCGGGCCGCTTTGGTGAACCGAATGGTCTAACCACCCGGCTACGGCGCGGCCATATAATAATAATAATAATAATAATAATAATAATAATAATAATAATAATAATAATAATAATAATAATAATAATAATAATAATAATAATAATAATAATAATAATAATAATAATAATAATAATAATAATAATAATAATAATAATAATAATAATAATAATAATAATAATAATAATAATAATAATAATAATAATAATAATGTGTATTTTAGGAAAGTTTGTATCCCTTTATGTTAGCATTGTTTTAACCCTAAAATACGTGGTTTCAATAGATTTATTTTCCTGCTTTCTTAACTATGGTAAACTGAATCTTCATGTCTTCATAAGACATTAAACTTAAATACCAACTTTGGTTTATAACCGATTTTTCGTTTATGAGTTATACTGTCCACCACACACAGACCTTTTTTTAAAAATGTCTTTTTTTTTTTCTGGAGGTCTCAAAACTTATATTTTTGGTGAAATATCGACATCAAATTTTTGGGTGGAATACAAGTAAAAGTTCTATTCTCTTGATAAATGTTAACAAAATAATTTTTATTGTTGACTGTGGAACAAAATGGGTATATACTTCCAACTGTGAACAAGGGCTTATGTCTGTCTGTATGGACACATTTGCTTTTCACTTCCAGCTTACTTACTTGTACATATACCTTGGCAGGCAGACACTGTTATAAGGCTCTATATTTTACGACCCATAGCGAGCGCATCGAACGAAAATGTAACATTTATTGTGTAACTTTCGAGCTTATCTTCAAAATTTTACAGCAGTGCAATATCGAACATGTGAAAATATGACGAATAAGACAGCAAGAATGATTGCTCTGTTTTACGAGCGGAGCGCTGTAAACGGAAGTTGAGTATGAGATTGTTTCATCACAGGTTTGCTCGGTTTTAGTGTTTTAGTAAAGAGAATAGAAATTTCTAGACTTTGGAAGCAGACTGGCACACAAAGTAATGGACAGATACACGGTGTTCATTCACTCAGGCAACTTATTTACAGAGAAGCTACTTGTTTATTTTTGTAGTGTTTAACGCCCGCTTTTACTACATATGGCACCGCAGGCGGTGACACTGATGATACATGGAATGAAGGTGGAGCACCGGTGGAATGAGATGGCGGGGGAAACCCGCCCCAGCGCCGCTTCGTCCACCACTAATCCCACATGCGGTTGCCTGGGATCGAACCCGGGCCACTTTGGTGAGAAGCGAATGGTCCAACCACGCGGCTACATATTCCCGCTGCACCTACAGGGAAATAAACAATAAAATAATTTCTGCAAATGTTTGTCTCAACTAACAGGAAGAAGATATAGGAACAAAAGTTTGTAAGAATGGTTAGTACAAGAATAGGTGAAAGTCATGTGAGCGTAACACATCAGATTTTTATATTATGGATTCATTTTAATACATGAAAATCATTTATTGCAATTGTTTCTTCTTGCTATCATTTCTTTGTAAAATTATTAATCTTATCGATCAATAATTACGGTATCAAATATAAGAAATATTACTTTCTCTATCGCTTACATATTTTAGATAAAGAAATTATTGCAGTTCATACAATATTTTGATACATGAACTTCGCCGGAAATACGTGTTTTAAGGTTCCCAAAACAGGACATATTTGGAGAAAGTTCCATGTATGTGTTTGTGAGAGAGAGAGGAACAGAGAGAGAGAGAGAGAGAGAGAGAGAGAGTGTGTGAATAAACAGCTTAAAAAAAAACTAAGTTCAGCATTTAAGGTATGACATTAATTTTTTTAAGAAAATCCCCTAATCAAACTATCCTTTACATGGATAATTTTCGATGTTTTTAAAAGTGGCTTAAAGATTTTAATCAAAGTACCATGTATTAAAAGATTTATATGAAAAGTAGTCTGCACATATCGAATTTTCTGGGAATAGCCTGTGAATTCCTTATCATTTGGAAGGAATTTTGTATTAGCTTGTATATAGTGATATACTAAATTAGGTTCAGGTCTTAAATTATTTGTTAAAATAATCAGAATGCAACTTCTTTGAGTAAAATTGGGGAACTTAAAAAAATTTCTGTTATTTCATGTGAGGATTCATCATATCTTTTCTTATGTATCAGTAATATACAATATCTACACTTCTTTAATTACATTGAGAATCTGGGAAGTAGAAAATAATCGCCTTTTTCTCTTATTTTCACACGCTTCCTCGTTCTGCATTGACGCACTTGTCTTATTTGTGTAGCTATAAGCTATTTAATATACATCTTGGTGGACCGAAAGAACGCAGAGATGGGAACGATCTGTATTCGCATGGCAGCTGATGGCCCGGGGGCGTACTTCCATGGAGTCGAGTCGAGGCGCTGCTCGTGGTTCACCCAAATGAGCTGTTTGTTGGGATAGATCGCCCCACACGAGGCTCCAGCGTGTACACACAGGCAGACCACTAACTGCCCTCTTGGCAATTCATGCTCTCCTCAGTTCGTCTACTTTTTCACTCCGCAACAATACATCCTTGAATCTTACTCTTGCTCCTTGTGTTTACCGTTTCTTACACAGCTAAAAAGCTGAGCTTTCAACGCTCTCGAAGACCCTAAAATAATTCTAAAAATAATCTAATAACTGGAAAACATGATGCGGATGTATAATAAAAATTAATTATTTTAGTTTTAATTATGTATTTAAATAATGAACATTTTATGCTGGGCTCGTGCTTCCAACCTCGAAAAAAAAAAAGAGCATTTTCCTTCAGCTTCCGAGCTTTAAGTATAATACTCAGTCGCATTCGGGAGGTTACAGATTAATTTTTTTTGGCCTCCTATTCTGACCATGGATTTTTTTGTACTTTTCCCAGGTCGGTAGGCGAAACTTGGAGTGGTTCGCCATCTATCGCGATTTCCGTACAGATGGCACGGATGCTTGCTTAAAGGAAACATTACTCCCTGTGGATGCTAGAAGGCTGCTTGGTCAATCGGTTGTTTATTACCCTCTCTAGGCAGCTCGTGTTTTCGAGCGTGGATGTGTTAGGGACTTCCCCGCGTCTCTGTGGCTTGTAGCTTCGTGTAGAAGCTTCAGTTCCCAGTGCGTTAGGTGTCCCCTTTCCGTTGTGCAGGCTAACTTTAATTGAAAAACTAAAAGTTGGTTAAATATCATACTTGGTATTTAAGTCTTCCAAG
Organism: Tenodera sinensis; assembly: GCA_030765045.1. Classification (NCBI taxonomy): domain Eukaryota; kingdom Metazoa; phylum Arthropoda; class Insecta; order Mantodea; family Mantidae; genus Tenodera; species Tenodera sinensis. Next base: position 82,962,164 of record CM060972.1, read on the forward strand.
GATGTAGTATTCCAACTTTCCAGAAAGTTATCCCCGATTTAATACTTTTTATTGCCATTTAGAATACTTTTACTGCCATTTGGGTTTTCCATTTTACACATTCAATGCTTTTTGTGCTTTGTTTCCTTCACAGATCTATTATTTTCCTGTTTACTCCTTCCTCTTCTATATGACTTCCTGCATGCACAAGGGCGACTCGGGAACTTCTGTAGTAAACAAGAAAAATGCTGCCACTGCGGTACCTACTCCATTTCTTTTATCTATAGAGCGCGGTAACTGCCCCACCAATTAAACCAAACTCCTATGTCATTGTTGCACAGTGGGTGGCTCATAGGAACTCCTAGAAAAAGAGAGAATAGCATATACTAGCTGGGACTCCAGGCAGTTGTTTTTGTATGTTGTTTGTGGTTGCATAGCAGCGGAGGTAAACAGCAAAAAACTTCAAAACTGCCTTTTACCAGAGAACACGCAGCAGTGCTAGAAACATTTCCAGCTTCGGGGAGTCGTGCAGGATAATTAGCATCCATTTATATTATGTATTTCACTTTGTATGTTTGTCAGGTACTTTGGTGTGGAAATTGAGCAAGCGATGGATGTCTGCAGCAAAGAACAAACGAGCGTAGCCGCACAACTTCGGGAAACAGCTGTAATTCTCTTGGAGTTTCTCATAAGTAATCTCTACGCATTGGATACTCAAAGCATAACTTACGCCAATTAAATAACACAAAAGGTTTCCTGTGAAAGTAACTACGCATTTACAATATCTTTGAAACTTAGGTATTCAAATAGAGGTTTTCTTTTCCAACAACGTCTACAAGATCTTCCTCTTAAGCTAATTGTGATGTGCACATTCATTAATAAATTGTTACAGAATCAGTATAGCGGAAACAATTTAATGGGGGTTCCAAGAATTCAACGTGGGCAGTACTGCCAACTTTAAAATGGGATTTCCTACTTTAAAGGTAATCAAAAGATATTTTATAGCAGCGCCGGGCAGTGATTTATTCCAGAAATATTTTAGGTATTTGTGTACTGCTGTGCTAGTGCAGCCCATGAAAAAGATATTGTGACGTCGAGCTCGACGCTCGGCGGGAGACGGACAAGGCCGGTCTGCTGTCAATAATATGATTGCAATAGTGAACGGAGTACCAACGCTTTTTGCAAGCCAATGATCTCATACTATTTAGGGCAGTAGGTCATGCATTGAGTTGCGAAGCAAAACAAATAGTCTATGCGACAGGAGCTGTTCATTCCACGACGCAGTTGCGACCATGCAAAAAACTCAGGTAGTAAGCTATGTGTTTACTTTTTGGAAAAAGTGTTAGATGAGCAAAAACAACTAACACATGGAAGTGAATACATAGGCATTAGGAACCAATTATCAAAATATCTCTACTTATATTCTTAAAAGCCTGTGTATGGAGAACTTATTTCTTCAATATTGTTACCAAAATCATTGACGGGTAAGATCCATAATTGTAAGAAGAACAAGTGGGAACATATATAAATAACTGCAGTATGTTAAAATCAATACACAGTATTGTGACGGTGGCCGCGCGCCTCAAAGACGCTCAAGGTCAAGTAACCTCACACCACTGCTTCTAAATACACAGCCCAGTGACAATGGACTAGTCTGAAGAAAAACGAGAATGGGCGCAGCAGAACAAAGCAATTCCAGACTGTTCGAGAAACTTTTGACTGCCGAGCTTATTTACGAGAACGAGAAATGGTGTATTTTCCAGAGAATTTCCCTGGCATATAAAAGCAAGAGACCCCGGACAGAGGTCAAGTGTTGGACGAGACATTTGTTAACAGTTAGTTTTAACTGTGTGTGTAGAGAGAATCTGAGTATCGTCAGCGACAATTGTAGACATTTAATTGTCGCGTCGGAGCTTTTGTTGTGTGAAACATTCTTAATGACTTGAAACATTCTTACTTAAGCCTGTTTAAGTGAGTGAGGGTGTATCGACGGAAGCGGTTTTAAAGATAGAGGGAGTAGAACTGAATGACATTTTTGTGAGTCAGTTTTAGAAGAGAAATAGAGTGACAGAAAAAGTAACTGAAAGTCTAATTTGTCACCCTGGTGTCAGGAGTGGGATTTGTAACATTGTCATTTTGTTACAATACACGAATAAGCCTGATATAAGATTTTTTTCATGAGTTACATTTTTGAGCGATACAATTTAGTAGCTGAGAAAAAGTAATTGGTGAAGACAATGTAGCGAAGAAACCCATTAGCTCAAGAGTACCTGGAATTCAAGTATGTCCAAGATTCAGGAAGCTGCAGTGACTCATAGTCCAATTTTGAAAATGTAAAAAATGAAATAACACTTATAGGTTTGAGCAAAGTTACAGAGTAAAAATTTCATTTTAGATAAAAATCACCATCTGTAGGATTTAACCACGTAATTATGAATGTATGTGAGGAATGATTATTAGGCCGGACTCACGTTAAAAAGAATCTGTTGTATTCACTCACATGATTTTCTCTACAGTTGTATAACTATCCTTAACAAACTCTTATTCCTCTATCTTCATGTTAAACCAAATAAACATTTGTATAAATTATCTTATTGCTAATTTTCTTGCAGGTACAAGGGAATATGGGAATACGGTAGGCTTTAAACGATAGTTATTTTAAAATTGATTGCTATGTGATAATCCTGAATTTCCATTCTCTTTGCATGGCTATGAGATAAAAATGAATAACTATTTCCCATTTGACAAAAGGTTAAGTATTGAAAAATTCAGACAAATAACAAGAAATACCTTTGTAATGGCACTCCGCAAAAAGTATACGACATAAATTGTATGTTTTAAGGAGATCTGCATTTTTTGTGGAGTAAGCTTTTGTCTATCTCTTACCAATTATGCAAAAGTCATTCAATAAAAATGACCTCTGAGGGCATTTCCAGAAAATTCAAGATATGCATTTTATTTCTCATAGAAATATTTTCGAAAGATGTTCCATGTACACAAAGGGTAGAATAGAGTGGGGGGGGGGGGGATTTTCTTGAAAATCATCGTGTCACGTTCTTGAAAGATACTGACTTTAAATACAAATTTTGGTATTTTAACCACCTTTTCGTTTTTGATTTATGTTGTTTACAGACACACACATACACACAGATATTTTTCTAAGAAGGATACTTATTCGTGGCAGAGAGAGTAAACGTTGAAATTATGTTTTTCTTTCCCCATTATCATCTATTAGTCCCTTTTTAAACGTTCGCATACGTTAAACAACACAGTTTAGAAGGGGGTAGCACATTCGTTTGTTTTTCCCTTGAGCTCAGTTTCAATTGTCCTTCTGGTGGTTAAACAGCGGACACGATCCCTTTCGGATGTTATATCGTTTGTGTTTTGTTCGGTGTAGTCAAACTCGCGCGCAAGAGGCGTAAAGTGCTTTATTTAATTGGTGAGATGTGGTTTTACTGTTAACATGGGAGAGGTGGTTTTCAACTTGCTGGTGTGTAGTGATTGTGCTATATAAAGGACTATTCTCTAGGAAGACTGGAATATTTGAAGAAGTGTTGTTCAGGACTCATTTAACACAGGTAACCAACAACCCGGTAAACTATTACACGTTAGCAAGACGTTATGCTCCGGATAACCAGATCTGGTCAGTAACAAATCTAATGCATTGCACTCACATGACTTTCTCTGCTCTTGTACTATTCACTAAATGTTTACAAAATCGGCCGCTCGAGAAAACGAATAAAACATACTGCAATGGAAGCAGGTTTTATTGCTGATTTGGGTAGGTGTTCGGCTATTGGGTCAAGCTCCCTTCTCTCTTGTATCGCACGCTGTGGCTGTGCGGCGGGGGAGGGGAAGTGCCTGTGTCAGTGTCAGTGGCGGTTGTCGGTCACGCACTGATGTATTTCCGAGAAAATTTTATGAATTATTTATTCATTCATTTAGTTATTTAGCACATTATGATATTATTCCTTTCTTTCCTTTTTCATTTCTCTATTACACATAGTGAGTCGGGGAACTATTGTATTTCACCCAAAAATTCCATGTCGAGATTTCACCGGAAATATGTTTTGAGGTCCCCTGAATAAAAAAAAAATTACAAAAAGGTTCGCGTGTGTGCGTATGTGTGAACAGCATACTTCAAAAACGAAAAGTAGATTAAAAACCAAGGTTGTTATTTATAATATATAAATGTGACACGAAGATTTTAAAGAAAACTTCTCTACCCTAATCTACCCTTTACATGGAACATTTTTCTAATGTTTTTATTAGCGTTATCACGTTTTTGTGAGAGAAAAATGAAATTACAAGTCGTATGGGAGCGTGGTAAAATCATTTCGTGCGCGTTAATATGGATATGGTGTGTAATAAACACTCGGAAGGAGTCGTAAAATGTGACAGTTAACCGTTCTTCCTTACCTGATTACCCTCCCCTTATGTAAGTCTTACAAGCCAGTGCTTAGGGTCAGGTGCCTATCGGAGAGCACAGGAACCTATGTACCAGACAGAGTGAACACCTGGAACCGGGTGGTCAGCCCAGCACCAGTATGATGATGAACAGGATGATATGAAATGCAGGCGAAATGCATGATTTGAAAGGTGATGATGGAGCAATTGGTGGAGTTAGTTGGGGGGGGGGGGAACCGGAGAACCCGGAGAAAACCCGACCAGACGCCGCTTCGCCCACCACGAATACCACATGCAACTCCCTGGATTCGAACCCGGGCCACCTAGGCGGTAGGCGAACGGTCTAACCGCTCGGCCACGGCGCCGCCTTGTCAATTAACTCCAGACAGAAAATTCTGAGAAATTTCTGCTGCCAAGTTACATTCTTATTAAGTATCTATTCGTTGCATACCGTTACTTTTTTATCCAATATTTGAAATTCGGGTGTTCTAAAAATCTTACAGCTATAAGAAATGCATTTTTAATGCAGAAGATCTTATTTCAAGTTAAACGTGTTCAGGAGCACTCATAAAATATAAATTAATAGTAGAGGGAGATGGGTTTCTGAAGAAAATGAAGTCCCCGCGCACTAGGGTAACCCAAGAGCCGAACTCTGCAATCACTCGCCTCGCAAGGAAAATATGCCAGTCCCCGCGCATGCGCACTAGGGTCACCCAAGAGCCGAACTCTGCAATCGCTCGCCTCGCAAGGAAAATATTCTAAGTCCCCGCGTACACAAGGTTGGAAAACTTGAACCCTCCCTTTCACACACATTCTTCTGAGCGTTGCAAGTCAAAATTAAGTCGTGAATTTTATTGAAATGTCACTTTTCTTATTACATGATGTCTAGACATACAAAGGACCGAGAAAGTCACTTGAGTATACACCAAAACATTTATTTACTTTCTCTACTGCCTACTTACTGTTACTTGGGGAAATATATTCCACTCGAAAATTCGATATTGAGATTTCACCGCAAATACTTGTTTTGGGACCCCCTGAATTACAAAATGAAAAGAAATACAAAGCATATTTTTCTGCTACTACCACTTAATTGGGGAAGCATTATATTCAACCTAAAAATTGGACATCGACATTTCACCAGAAATACGTGTTTTGAAACTCCCTGAATCAATAAAACAGTACGTTTTGGAAAGGGTCTGTGTGTGAGAGGTGTCTCTGTTTTGAATACTCGCCGAACCCACAAAAATGGTTTCATGAGTATAAAGTTTTGTATGAGGTCTTTTCCAATTTCTACGTGCGATGCAGCGGTTTTATTTCGCTTATGCGGCATATATTTAGCAAATAAATGTGTATAAATGAGTATATTATATGCTAGAATGATTGATTAATGCATTTACGTTGAAACTGTTGCATAAACACTGCCCAAGTTGTAAATATTTCGATAACACAGGACCCTGTTACTCCACTCAGATACACACACTAAACCTAACCTAACCTAACCTAACACGGGCAAAATTTCGATAACACAGGACCCTGTTACCAGTCATATACACACACTAAACCTAACCTAACACTGGCAAAACGAAAACGAAGTCTGACCACCAAATAAAACTTTCAAAATCGTAATCAGCAATAACAACTAACTAAATTACCCTTTGCATGGAAAATGTTTCGAAATTTTTTATTTCCTCAAAAATGAATTCTAACGATTTTGATTAAAGTGCAATATGTTTAAGATATGTTTATGGCAAACTAAATGTATATTTTGAATTTTCTGGCTATAGCCTATGCAGTCCTGTTTACTCTTGATTTTGCATAAGAGATAGACCAAATCTTACTATACAAAAATGCTGATCAGGGATTTAAAATATTTGACTATCGCTCATAGCCTATTGTATTCCCATATTCCCCTTGCACCTACAAGGAAATAAGCAATAAGATAATTTCTGTAAATGTTTACGTTAACTAACCTGAAGCTATAGGAATACGAGTTTGTAAGAATGGTTAGTACAAGAGTAGAGAAAGTCATTTGAGTACAAAACATCACATGTTTAGCATTGTATCAGACGCATTCCTATTTAGTAAAGATTATTTTAAAATGTACACTTGGCAAATAAAACGTAGATCTTACAAACAAGACTGCTGGTCTTCTTTGTTATGGGAACTTCCTACGAAGTTCATTGTTTTCTAAGTATGACTTTGCGTGTGTTATTATGCATGATGTCTTTTGTTAGCCTTCTCATCCTTGATACTTCAGAAACATTTGTGAACACTTGCTTTGTTTCACTCTTCGATTAAAAGGCTGAAAATGTAGTTTCTAGGCTTTACAAACCTGTCTACGCAATTATTCGGAAAAACATTCCAATACAACCGTATTATTGGTGACAATTACTACGCTTTTTTACTGGAGTTTCTTTTATTAATTATAAATACCAGAATATTTGAGAAACTTGGTATATAAATTTATTATATATTTAGAGTTATATTCATTTTTATGACGTTGTACCGCATATGTTAAAATGCGGTATGCTAAAAACATAAGTTATGTTGATCTTTTATAGCGCAGCATTTAATTAAACATCTTTTGTGTCTGGTCGCTTTTTCTTGAGGCTTAAACCAATGCATCCGTGCAAATGAAAAAAATAAAAATAAATAAATTAAATTAAAAAAAACGGAACTTTCTGCTAATTGATTTAGTGTTTACTATATACTCAGAACAAAGCCCGTAATATGAAATGTCCCTTGGTCTTAACGATTATTCATGTTGCTCCCAAAATTGTATTACATGTTTACTTTCTCTACTGCGTCTAGTAAATATTGTATTGAACCCAAAAATTCAATATCGAGATTTTAAGGAAATACCTTTGCACACCTGGACCTAGAAAAAAAGCATTATTAGAAAAAAGTTGAGCATAACTCAAAAACTAGGTCTGTTAAATAGGGTATTTAAAATGAGTATTTAATGAGTAAGAATTCGACACGAAAATTTTCAAGACAATTCCTCCCCAGACTAACCTTTACATGGAATATGTTTGCGAAAGTTTGATTTTCTAAAAAATGTTTATAATGATTTTTATTAAACTGCCATATGTTTAACATAATATTCTTATGACAAAGAAAATGTAGACCCTAAATTTTCTGGGAAGGTCCTCTACAGTATGAATGGCTCGTATCTGATAACTGTAAGAGATAGAAAAAGCTTTACTGTACAAAAAATGTAAATATTGTTAAATCACACAACTTATGTCTTAATGCATTTTTTGTGAAGTGAATCATTTCGGTGATATTCATCGTTATTTGTCTGAATTTTGCATTATTTATACTTTTCTCAAATAGGAGGCCATTATGTGTTTTTTTATCTGTTGGCCATACAAAGAGAACAGAATTTAAAAGCTATTACATAGAGACCACTTTAAAATATGTGATTATCGCTCAGAGCCTACTGTATTGACATATTTCCCTTGCACTTACAAGGAAATAAACAAAAGATAATTTATGCAAATGTTTATCTCATTTAACATGTATAAATAGAGGAATAGTCGTAAGAATAGGTTGTACAAGAGTAGAGAAAGTCATGTGAGTACAACATATGAGGTTTGTACTTATCTGCCACATACAGCAATAGCAGAAACTATTTTTAGCTCCATAATTCCTGAAACTCTTTTGTAAAGTTCACGATATGTTGCAAATGCGGTTTCAAAGACAATTTTGGAACGTGAAATTTCAGTTAAATTTCGCTATGGAATTCTTTGATGGAATACAATACCTTTTCTGTCTACTATCTACGGCTATAGCTTTGTTATTATGCCCGTTCTGTTGCCACAGAAGCCCTTATTTATGCAGAGACGCCAACAGATAGATTTTAAAACAGGATTCTGTTTAGACGCCGTATTAATTAATCTGTGGAAGTACTGTTCGTGTTTGTGTGATTTTGTCTTGAATTCTTTTAGAGCAGTATTTGCAGTTAGGGCTACTGTTGTTATTTTTGTGTTTACACAATAGTGCATTAAATATGTATTATGATATTTAGAGCTTAGAAGTGATTTTATACAAAAGTGTTCTTGCAGAACAAGATTTGTACGTTCTTTCTTGTGTGGTAACGATGTTCAAGCATTGTTATCGTTTGTAAGCGTGATACTTTAACGCTGTGATATTTGAGGTTAGAAGTACTTTGGCAGGACTGCTTTTTGCTTTGTCTGCTGTATAGTGTAGTGTAAAGTCGGCTATATTGAACTCTTGGGAACTGCCGATAAACTTTGTCCACTATACTTTATTGCACAGCTAACACCCTACTTCTAATCTTGATTTTAAAATGTATATAGTTTAATTCCATATTGAACTCGGCAGGCACACGTGGCAGGTCCCTAAAGCAAGTTATCTTTATTGCTATGAGGAGCATATGGGAGGAGATATATCGCGAAAGCTGTATAGACGCTGTGAATGGTACTGGATTTGATTCTCGGAAGCTATTAGGCCAGCCTCCTGATGCTCGTTAGAACAGGTAGCAATATTCATGACGGTAATTGAGGTAGGCAGAGCTTGAGGTTGATGTTTCCACCTCGGCGACTGCAGGCACGCATGCGCAGACATATAATCCCAAGATATTGCTTATATGCAATCCACAAGGTAAACATCATATAGTACAACAGAACTTTGGGTCAGAATTCTCAATCGACACGGCATTTTACATAAATAACGATCTTCCATTTGATGAACGTTTTAAGTATTCCAGAAGTCGCATAAATAAAAAGGAATATCCCCGAAATGGTTCACTCTACACAAAAATTATTCGGACATAAAATGGGTGTTTTGGCAAGATCTACATCTTTATATAGTAACATTTTATCTATCTCTTATGGTTTACCAGTTATGCAAAAGTCATCCAGAGTAATGACTACATGTGCTATACCCAGAAAATTAAAAATATACATTTCATTTGTCATAAAAATATCTTAAACATATTGAATTTTAATCAATATCGTTAGAGCCATTTTCGAGAAAACAGAAATTTTCGAAAACTGTTCCATGTTAAAGGTAGTTTAGGTTGCAGCAATTTTCTTCAAAATCTTCGTGTTGCATCTTTGAAAGATATTAAACGTAAATACGAAATTTGCTTTTTAAACGACTTAGTTTTTGAGTTATTCTGTTTACATACAGCCCAACACAAACAGACGCAGGGACCTTTTTCTAGATTTTTTTATTTGGGTTCAGGGGGTCTCAAAACATATATTTCCGGTGAAACCTCGAAATCGAATTTTTTAGTGGAATACAATAATTCCTCTACTTACTATACGTAGTAGAGAAAGTAAAAATTACACTGTAAATTATCTTTTTTAACAAGATAACCTGAACCCGTCTTTGTGTTGCCTAAATGCAGGAGGTCCCGAGTGAGTTATCAGGATAAGGCTTCTTCTCTATCTTGAGAAGGCGAATGACAGGTAACCTTAAGTTCTATGGATCCCAAGGTCATTTGTGCGTCATGTCTCCCATTTCATTCATTCATTGTCCGATATGACGTACCAGTTTAAAGGACGCTAAACCTTAAAAGAAAAAAGATAACCTTAGTGCATTCCTTCGTAATTCCGGCCAAGGGAAACTTAAGATGCCGAGGGCAATGTCCTGCAGAAATAAGATCAAGGGTTACTGTTTTAGTGGATGAGGAAGTTGCTGATTCATTTTGCAAGGACTCCTATTTATGATGTGTGAATCTGAAATTCGTAATGATAAGATTGCTTCCTGGTGTTGGTTACTGGGTCATTGGAACCAAATAAGTTTTCAACGAGTAATAAAATTGTATTCTGATGAAATATGACATTGTAATTGTGCAAACGCTAACAGTCTATCCCAGGGTTGCCAACCGATGGCCTACGGAGCCGTTAGATAAGGATAAACACACAAAAATCTGATATGTTGCACTTCTCTACTCTTGTACTAACCATTCTTACGAACAGTTATTCCTATATCTTTTTCATGTTACTTGAGATAAACATCTTATTGCTTATTTCCTTGAAGGTGCAAGGGAAATATTAGAATACAGTAGGCTTTGTGCGACAGTGAAATCTTTTAAAGCTTTGAGATCCCGTTCTTTTTGCACGCTTAACATATAAAAAATGAATAACGATGTTGCATTTTATGAAAATTTAAGTTTTCTGAATGTGACATAAATAACAAGGAATATCTCCGAAATGGTTCACTCTACCCAAAAAAAAAAAAAAAAAAAAAAAAAAAAAAAATATATATATATATATATATATATATATATATATATATATATATATATGGGCATATGGGCATAAATTGTGCGTTTTAGCGATATCTACATTTTTTGTATTGTAAGAAATTGTCTGTCTCTTATGGTTTACGGATTATTTAAAAGTCATCCAGAGTAAATAGGTCTACCTAGTCTATAGCCAGAAAATTCAAAGTATACATTTCATTTGTCATACAAATATCTTAAACATATGTAATTTTAATCAAAATCGTTAGTCATTTTCAAGAAAATTAAAATTTTCCATGTTAAGGGTAGTTTAGGGTGGAGCAATTTTCTTCAAAGTGGTCGAGTCGCATCCTTGAATGTCATTAATTTATACCAACTTTGGTCTTTAGCCGACTTTTGGTTTTTGAGTTGTCCACAGACTGACATACATAGATAGACCGATACACACAGACACACACACACACACACACACACACACACACACACACACACACACACACACACACACACACACACACACACACACACACACACACACAAACACACACACGCACACAGAATACAACACTTCCTCTAATTCTAGAGAAAGTAAAAGTAGAGTAAAACTGGTAAGAATCAAGACGTAACATCAGAATAAGGAAGTTGATTAAATTTTGAACAGAAACTCTTGTAAACATTGAATTTTTCAGTCCTAATTCCACCCCTTGAACATTGTCCACACACAGCTTGTGTGTTTAATAACACCAGCAGTAAGTTTGTTGGCATAAATAAATAATAATTTGGTGATAATTATCATATGCATAGTGTATTTTGAAAATATTATGTACCATCAATTAATTTTCATGTAGAATCTTTTTCTAATAACTTTTGATGTTACTTCTCGGATGATAATTTTTGTTAAAAAGTATTAAAAGTTATTCTTGCTTGTAGTATAACATAATTGATTAATGTCTATGATATAATCAGAATAAAGCGTGATATTTTAATTAATGTGGTATCATTTTCGACCTTACATCAGAAGCGCTTGAGGGTTAAACCAATGAGACAGGAGAGGTCTTGCTGACTTGTTATATAGAACAACGTCTGGTGACCCATATACGAGCAAGAACTACGACTTTGAAACAGACTTCTTGCGTGCAGGAAATGGCTCGGTAGGAATTAGCGAGGGATTTTCAACATCTCTGTCAACAGCAGAGAAGCATGTGCAGTAATGGGCGTCTAATGATATGAGACGTCAAGCCGGTAGGTTGGCAGCAATTAACTAATCCAAAGCTTGCAAGGTTTGGGCTCGTAGTTAGTTAAGTAACCTTGCTTTTCTCTTTGCCACTTCTCGACTCTGGAATGTCAGAGGAGAAAATACAGCCATCCGTTTTTATACTCTAATTCCTCAAGGAGAGCGAAATAAAACTGTAAGAATTAAAATTTCATATTTATTCTTTACAAAATAGCTACTTTTATTAATATCACATATTTTAAACATGTAATTTTAAATGTGCCTTTTGGCTCAGCACTATCTCTACAAATTTTTACTTACTTGACCCTCTTGGAATTTTATGAATGTTTGATGATCTTATACTCTTTGTTAACACCATTATTGAAGTATTCCTGGTACAAAACTTTCTCACAATAGACATGCAAGCTAAGCTGCTTTGCTTATTGCGGAGTGGTTAGGGTCAAGTATGCTTGAAGTAGACCTTATGCCATTTAAATACGGAGACCATTGTCACATTAATGTCGTAGACTGAGCTGCGATTTTTTATAGTGAAAATAAACCGTAAACAAAAATACCAATATCTCTACTTTCTCCACCGTAGGGTTCCTTGTCTCCTTCATGGTCTAGCGCAGGCCTGGGCGACACGATATTTATGCCGCCATCTGATGATATCGATATCGTCTCTTTCTATTAATATGCACTTGTTACCCTTTCTTTCATATTCGAACCCCAAATCAGAGTGGCCCTTGAGAAATTGGTAGGGTCTCATCACTGTTGAACTGTGACAAAATTATATTCAGCGTGGGTGGAATATTTGCAAACAGTAAAGAATGAACCTAGCGTTTTGTGTAGTCCCGCCCTTTTTACTTTCTTTTTCGATGGCGTTCTTAGCGGTCCTTTCATTAGTTCCTTTTTAATCATACACACTACTGCTTCTGAACACCCGATAGCCTTAGCTGTTTCTTTTACTGCCTTACACGCATTTTACTTCACAAATAATCTAACACATTCATAATTATTTGGCGTTCCTTACTTCTTAATTTACTAACATATCGTCTCTTCCTAGCTTCCCCCTCCATAACCACAAATATTTACAAAAATATTAAACAAATAACACAATAACAGCTCACAGTTACACACACGGCTTCTTTCGAACTAATGCTAGTACTGCTCCTTATACTATCTTCTGTGTCAGGCCTGACGCTGAATAGATGAATACCTTTTGTTTGCCTTGCTGGATAAAAGAAAGAGGTTACTGCCTTTTGGTTTATTTTAAAAACTTTCTCCAACCTTCCTAAAATTTTCCGAAAACATTTAATTTAAAAAATTATAACACTTAACTGGGTAAACATAGAGAATTCAAAGTGGGCAGGTAGTAGCACTATGGTTTACTCTACCTAAGAAAAAAATATAGATGCATTCTAGCAGTTAGTTTGTTAGTTAGTGCTTGATGAGTATAGAAACAGCAAATATCGGACTTCTATTGAAAAAAACGTTTTCTGAAGAAATTTGGGCCTATAGAAATGTATAATGACTCTGAAAAGGATATAACCTGATAGAGAAAAAAATTCTGCATAGGATAATGTGTTCAAACCTTAAATTTATAACAAATGAATATTTATACCATGCTATTAGTAATCTGGCAACAGCGCTAGGGTAGAAAAGGACGCGGGTAATGGCAACTTGTATGCGCTAGATAGACAGAGATGTCCCATTTAACTCCATACTGTCTTCTAAGAGTGGAACGCTATATAGATGAGTAGAGAAAGTAGTTTGAGTGCAACACATCAGATTCTTTGTTTACTGACACGTAATGTTTGGAAATCAGCGGCTGATATATTGCAAACCTGGTTGTATTATTAGGCAATAAGTTAGAAAGGCAGTGACGGAGGTGACCAGAAGACAGTGAGAGACGCAGATGTTCTTTTGCAGCCCAAGATGAAGTGAGCAGGAAGTTACGTCATCACGACGAAAATATAGCAAAACATAGAGGTAGAAATACGAATATACTAGCTCAAGCGGAAGGAGCGTGGGTTTTCAGAAGTGCCTTGAATTTTTAATAGGAAGGGAAGAGAGTTCGGTCAGGCCTAAACCAGATGAAAAAATCAAAATGCTTGACCTCGGAAAGGATCCTTGCCCAGTTGAGGCTTACTCAAGGTCAGTTTGGCCTGATATAGCTTTTCATAAAACATATGTACCGGAAAACTGGCGCCTTAGCTGTGTGTTGCCAGTTCTGGAGTATTTGTTGCAAGGCCAGGTTGTCTCGCGCGACTGTTTGTGTGTACGTGACAAATAACAATGAGCACGGCGCATAACAAAGGATTGCTGGTACCTTGTTCCTGCGTTTCTATTTTATCCCGGATTGGAAGGCGAGGATATTGGTTTACGGGTCCTTCATAGGATGGTACAAGCACGAGGGGTGAGGGGAGCTGAGTCAGCCTCCGCCGGGGTGCTTCTAACTGGGAAAATGTAGCAACCCTGCCACCTGCTCTGTCATGGCAGTGTTCCGGCCGCCCTAAGGATCCATTCGCCTCATCCTTCCTCCGCAGATGTGCCCCTTTAGGGGTATAGACACAAAGATCGCCTTTATTTCGCTCGCCATCGTGTTTCCTTGACTTTAGAAGTCGCAATATTAAGAGCATGCTATCTGCACAACACGCATCTAGCAATTAAGAAGACCTTTGAAGTATGTGCGAAAAGAAGAGAGAGAGAGAGAGAGCTAGCTGTTGATGAATTAGTGTTAAAGTTCAAGATGACTTTCGTATCTTGCGATAAACAGCTGGAGAAAACGAATGGGTAGCATATGAGATACGGAAGCAATGTGCAACCTCGCCTCTGGTGTTTTGAGATTTTAATAGTTCTTGGAAAACACCAGTAATAGAGATAAGGCGGTATTTTGAAGTAACACTTGGCAAATAACATAATTAACAGCTAATTGCACTAGCAAACCTTATTACACGGTATAGGGTGTTTCGAAAGCAACAAAGTTGAAAATATTTAAACGCAGAAGATCAATCGATTGTTCATGGTCAGCTTTTAAGAAGAATTTTGGTAATCGGCTCTAGGCTAGTCAATTAAGAAGAAAAGGAATAAATAAGAAATGCTAAGTAATATCCATGGATGTAATTTGTTTAAAATTTGTTCTAAACAGCCGGTGAAAGCTTTTATGCTATACTTGCATGTAATTCTTTAAAAAATTACATTCCTAAAATATTAAAAATTTGAAGATAACAATTATTTATCTTTTAAATTGGTATTATTGGTTAAAATGTGTAAATCTTTCACCATCTATGTTAATATGTTTGTAAAGTGACTACAAAATCTGAAATGTCTCACTTTAATTGTTTAAAGGGGAACGAAACACAAAAGTGAATATTTCATTCGCCACGTTAGTTGATTTGTCATCGAGAACATAGGTAGTTTCAGTTACATTTTTGTCTAGCACAGTCAAAAGAGGTAGCAAAGATAAAACAATCGGGTCAGCAACACATAATTATTACAAACTTGTAATTAAAGTGGTCATTATCAGTTACATTAATATCTTTAACTAATAATCATGATTCCATAAAAAGAGCTGACACACAAAATATTGAGCACGAGCAAAAAAGATGCATAGAATTGTGAAGGCCAAAGCGAGTTATACTTATGAGTATTAAAGATGTGGAGAAACTTAACAAGAAAGCGCACCACGTACGTCATTGTACTAGGGCACAGTTCAATGTCTGATTCTTGGAAGAATAAAACCTGACCCCACGGAGCGATGGTGGCGTTATTCCTATCCCACGAACAAAAAAGTGAAATGAGCGACACCTGGCGAGGAATCTGCAAACTATTACCAACCGTACGCGAGAAAAACAAATATGTACATGTCGCGGATTAAGAAAATATGAATCAAAGCTGTAAGTCGAATTCACATATCACAATGCAGGACACGAAACGCTGCGAACGCACCTGAAGTGCAATGGTATGTGTACATTTAAGAAAGGGTGAGACGGAAAGTCGAGAGAGACAAGTGTAATGAAACAGCAGATGGAGGTTTGCACCAAGGTCAACTATTCGTTGTTACATTTTGCACCTTGCACCGTACGATGCACCGGTGCATGCAGCCTGAAAAGCTCTGGTTTGGAGTGTAGCGTTATGTAGAGCAAACAACTTTCACATTGCGATGAAATAAAGAATATTATGACTAGAAGATTCTGAAGCGAAACATGATAAATTGTAGAGAGCTTTAGGGTAAATACTAACTTCTCTAGTAACACAAGGAAAAGGCTCAGGTGTATAGAAGGAAAGAGAAGGAAAGTTTGTAATTTTAACAATATTTGCTCGTGGTAATAATGCTTACTCGTGTGAATTTAAAGATAACCCAAAAATTAACACGATAACAAAAGAAAGACTCACTTTGCTCTACACTCCTTGTATCTTTTCACAGATTACCGTGTCTTTCACTCTCTTTCATACTTCCAGATTACAGGGAGGATAGGAATGGGAAAATGTCCAATCTCAGGCTGGGATTCGAACTCGGGATCTCTGGATTTGGTGGCTATGCCAACTGAAAGTGCAATGTATAGTAGAAGCACTTTACACTGCTGCCACCTGTTGAGCATAACTGTTTCATTTCTACCGTGCTACGCCATGAGCCACGAATACTGTCGCAATCCTAACCTTAATTGATCTTATGACAACCTATCCATAAAGGTTGGCTTTAACCCTATTTTAATATCTTTGGGGATTGACTTTCATTTTCAATTTAAATGGAACTTCTGAGACTAAGAGTAGTAAATAAAAGTGCTTATTTTTTCAGTATATTTTTGCTATAATTTACTGTAAAATGGTATCTTTGATGCAACGTTAATACAGTGTAATTTAAATTTCTGTGTGCTTTCAAGAAAAGATAATTCAAAATTATACTTTTTATTTGTGATTTTTAGGATTATAGAAAAGATGCTAAAATCTTATGTAAATTCTTAAGAAATAATAAAAAAATAGCTGTCTTCTAATTTGCAGAAAAATGACTGTTCTGTTGTATTTACTTTGTAGCATGATTGTTCTTCACATAAACTGAAATTGTTACATATTTTCCCAAAGCATAGAGCCAGAATGTTATTGTTTGTAATCTGTTACCAATTATGTAGTTCAAACAATCAGCATTGATATTACAATATCCAAGGCCTTAGTTGACACATTGACACATGTCTTTCCTACATTGCTTCCCCTGTGGCAGCGATGACGTCACAGGCTGAGCTCCTCTTCAGGCGAACATGTTCAGCAATCTGAGCTGACGTCACACTACCTGTCCTCCCCTGGGCTAGACCGGTTGCTTCTCATCAGGACAGCCCGAGTTGAATTCTAGGGGACCGTGTGTAGTATTGGTGTGGGTGGATTTTCTTAGGTAATCCGGTTTCCACTTCATTAATTGCCTATTATGTGGGCAAATATAGGTCTTATCTTGTACACAGAAGCCATAGATAATCTTTGGCGGATTTTGTGTCGGTTCCTGGGGTCTTTAGAGCCGTGTTCATCACCTTACCTGACAGAGCATGGTGGTCCGATAACACAGCAACAAGGGGGAATAGAAGGAAGACTGATGTCTTTGCTTTTTCTTTGCTTTTAACCCCTTCGAAGGAATGTCCTATACTAGGCTATAACGTATAGTTGCCAGAAGAGGTCTGCATGACAAACTGAATGCACTCACTGCCTCTTTCTATGTTAACCAACACGATCGCAGGCCTGAATATGTATTTCGCTTCTACGCCATTTTTAATCCTTTGCTTTCGTAATTTATTTAGCAAAAGAAGTGGTATATTCTTGCACTGTGATCTGAAGCAAACAATGAAGTGGTTAAGGCTTTGTATAGCGATAAATAAAGTGACGTAGACGTGAGGTGCAATGAGATTTTAAGTAAACGGTTATTTGGTATTATTTAAGTGATTAAGTGTTTCGATTTCACAACAAAATTTTTATTGGTAAATACAGTGCGATACTATATTGAAGGCTAGTAACTGTTGCTTGAAAACAAGGTTTGCTAGATAAATTTCACTGACTAGTTTGATACTTACAAATGTTCATAGTACTTCAGTTTAATATAATGTCGATCATGTCGTTATCTTCATAATTGTTGGGTTAAGGAAATATGGGAATAGTTATCAGAATGAGTGCTAAGAAATCAATTTCATAACAAAAATATCAAGAAATATATTCGGCAATATACATGTATTGTTTCAGTTGAAGGATAAGTATTTGTTTACAAAATCCACATGAATACACATGTTATTTAAGCAATTTTCGGATATCTTCTGCAGGAGGTTCAGGATCATTACCGCTGCTGCCACCACTACTACCACCATCGCCAGCACTGCTACCACAGGGGTCCGTTTTGCAGCGTAGTATCTCTGGAAAGAAAAGGCTGCTCCCGGGACATTTGTACACCATAGGTTTGTACACGTTTGGAGAGGAATAGGTGCACTGGGTGTATTTGTCTTTATCTTCGTGGGGCAAGAGCTTCTCTTCGTTGCACGTGGCTTCACACTTGCCCGTCTTGGTGTTCATCTGCTCGCCAGGTTTGCATTTGAACACCGTCATCTTCCCCGCGAAGCACAGGCCGTAGATGTTGGCATCCTTGGGGTAAGCTACCTTCTCCGTCACCACACCGGCCCTACAAGACATCTTGGCGCAGTCTAGGGGCAAAACCTGACGCACGCACATCCCCTTGGCGTGGTTGTACACGTGCTTTGGACTAGATGGGCAGATGTTGAGGTAGGCCTTGAGGGGAGAGCCAATGCAGATGTAATACTTAGTACAGTCTTCTGGATCAGGGAAATAGCCCTCCGAGGTGCAGGTGAAGTTTCCCTCGATACCGCAGTCTTCATCAGGAGGCATAGCGCTGCTGCAAGTGCCATTGTTGCAGTAAGGCTGGCTTGCGCTCACATCGCTACAAGCCACAGTGCTCATCACCTGTCCACCAATGCACATGGCGAGGGTGTGACAGTCCTTGCAAACCAGTCCATCGTCCTCTACACACACAACCTCTCCTGCGGCTCGTATCGACAGCGAAGTCACCACGGGGAGGTCAACGGCGACGGACCCCACCACCTGTTGGAACAATGACACTTTATTATTATTATTATTATTATTATTATTATTATTATTATTATTATTGTTTATTAATACTACTACTGCTACTACTACGGGTGTACCGTAATTAAATATCACCTGCTTTCAAAAAATCGCACAGACTTTAACCATGAAACATTGTTTTGACTAAAGGAAACACTAAACTCTGGGAAGCTAACTTCCTATTTAGAAGAATTTGAGTCTGGCTACTAAAGCATGCTTAAATTACATCGTACAAACAATGAAAACGCTTTCAGCTGAAAATGGGGTGAAAGTACTTCTAAAGTGTTCCTGTCTGCTCACTTGTGTGAAATAAGTGAAGCAAATTTAGTAACGTGACACAATGTGACCTGCCCAACCCACTGAAGGGTGGCTCAGATGATCCCTTCCAGTTGGAACTGGGGAAAGCTCAATCTGGCAGCGGAAAATTGGTATCCCTCTGACGGAGTCGAGATTCAGAAGCCTGTGCGCCATCTGTCCGCCGTTGCCGGTCACACAGCCGCGGAGTCAACTTGGAATCGAATCAGGGACCTATCGAATGCGGGCCTAACGCGTTGTCGCGGAGCCATCTCATTTGGTTCCATGTTTAGTTACACTGTTCTTAGCTACTGCACACTCACAAAGGGTCATTCATCTTGCATACTGAACAGAAATTTTATAGTGAAAATATATAGAAAAATAAAATGTCCGTATCTTGTCTTTCTCTCCTATAGGCCGGAAAAAATTATAAGGTGTTAAGTTTCAGCGGCTATCTATTCTTTCTCTCAACAATCGGCTACCTGACTCGGAATAATAAACTTCAACCAGCACCTAGGCTACAAGTATCTCCACGCAAGACGCAGTGAAGAACATCCAAAATTGCATGTAACGTGGAGAAAATCGGCCGTAGTTAGGCTTCTTTATTTCTCAGTGATGGATGGTTCTGAGAGAGTGAGTGAGAGAGATAGAGCAAGAGGAAAAACTGAATATATAAAATTGTACAATTTTGTGTATTTTCTTGTATAGTAACTTTTAAAACAAATGTACATTCAAGAAATTAGATATCATTAGTTAACGATTCTAATTTGTAAATACGTTGTCCGTGTCAAACATGACAAGGGGAAGTTGTTATTCGTTTTGTACTTGTGGTCATGTTAAGAGCATGAAATTTGAAACGAATTACTATAAAAATCTAACTATTGCTTTACCTAGTGTATAATCAAGGTTTCTGGATTAACAAGAAATCGACAGTAGGAAAAGCAATGGAAATGTTATGTAAGTGTAATATAGAAGATCTTTTTGGAACGCGTAGAGGAAGCAAACACGTGTCTAATTTTTCAATTCCCTTGATTTGGATAATAACTATTACAATATTTAGCAATAGGTGCGTGTCTTAGTAAAATGTAACTTCCTATTGTGCTTCAACATGTAATTTCTTGCAAAGACTATAAAGGGAAAGCGCTCAACCAAAATGGCTCTATTTACCTCGGGTTACAAATGAGAGGGTAAACTTAATAGACGTTCGCCCCCTCCCCTTCGAACCGAGGAACGTTGAGTAGCAATCACGTCATCCATTTAAATTAGCTCGCGGGAAGCTTGATTAACGAGGAGCACTACTCGTTCGAAACTAGAATTTCCTTCGTTAGAGGTTAGGTTGTGTGCTTCTCAGAAACTGAAACAATTTTTACCCAAGAGCTTTCGAGCGTTGAGATTTCAAAATCAGTTGAGTTTGTGCTCGGCACGTTGAGGCACCAGCCAGTCTCTCTGGTTTCTCCTGCTTCCATGATATTCGCTCCAGTAATTAAGACCGATTGCTCAAAAGTGTCATAAATAGCATTTTTGCCCAAGCCTGGTACTGATTTGGCCATAGGTTAATCAGGGATACTACATGATGAATGTGGACATGTAATTATGTAATTATTGTAAATAAAGAGCCGATTTGAAAAAAAAAAAAAAAAAAAAATAGAATAAAGGTTAATGTTTGGAGCCATCAAGCTTCTTCAGGAATACATATAAATGGTTTATTGCTTCTCTGTCACGCAATGAATTTAGTCACAATTTAATGTTGAAATGTAATGCAAAGTTTAATTTATAAGAGAAATGTGGCAACACCACGTCACGTTTTCTCACCTCAGTTAACGGTGGACACATACGGATGGAGGTGAGGTTAGGGGAGATATCACCTGGCGCAACTAAAACTCACGTGGAAGTGAAGCGCAGGCGGCAAATTGATGTGTCAGGTATAAGTATTGATGGGTGGGGTGGCAGCTTCAGCAGTCATTTGTTACTAGATCATTAGTTTTATTTCAGCTCAGTAATCTGAAGAGGAACTGTTTTTATTTATTTGTGTATTAAAAGTAACTACTGTTGTTTTAGCTGATAATAGATGATGATAATGTGCATTATTTTGAAAATCTGTATCCCTGTAAGCTAACATTGTTTTAACTCTAAAATGCGTGGTTTCAATTGTTTCATTTTTGTGCTTCCATATGAAAAACTGAATCTTCATTATTACTTTAACGAAAACATCGTTTCAGTAACATTCACACCTGTCAAACATAACATTTCATTTCGTGTGGAATCAAGGAAGTGGAACGGTAAATGTGCTGAGGGAGTGTTTTGTTTACATCTGTGGACAGTGCTTGCCTCGAAGCACACGCCGGTCGGGTGCTAGGACAGCTCAACCTTGCCATTTAAATCTCCGAAGAAATGAAAATTTTTGCAAAATGTTTAGGTCTGCCGAAATTAAACTTAGTGTTTTATATTTCTTACACCTGCACCTATTAGCCAGCTTACTCCTCCAACCTGCATTGCGTAGCGAATTTAAAATACAATTTAGATGTATATTATCTGCGTAGATATGACTACGACAAGCTTGGGGTGGGGGGGGGGGGGGACTTAGCACCTTGATCTATGAAATCTTTCCTACCTATGCCCCTGACGGAGGGGGAGGTCAGAGGACACTAAGGGTGGCCGGATCTGAAGAGGGGCTTAGAGACCTCCCCCGATCCGGAGGACCAGGATATACAGAGAGCAAATTTCCTTCCAAGCTACTTCCTACTTATTTACAAATAACTATAGTTAAATAATTAGACATTAATTCAATAATAATAATCACCAAAGACAAGATTTTTTTGGTGATAATTATTTGAAAAATTCGCAATAATAATTTAGTGGTGGTTTGTGTTGAATATTACACTAAAACTTCGCATTAATTTCGCACAAATTTGGGTAAAATTAATACACAAAGATATCACTGAAATTAAAATTAACCGGTAAGTAATGTTACTGTAACATTATTGTTCAGAATTTCTCCAAATTAAAACATTTATTTTTTTATTAGCATGACATAGATCACTATATATGTGCATCAGACATCAGGGCCATTGCACATCAATCAGTATTGTCAAATTGCAATATACAACAAGTTGTGACACTTTTAATTTTCATAGTTACCCTTCTGTCTGTTACAACCAAGTAAGTCTCTCGTTGTCGGCATTTGATACTGGAAACCAAATACATTGAAGGGACTTTTCACAGAAAAGTGGTAAAGTTTACCTTTTGCTTTGAGTGATAAGAGTGCTGTTAATTATCAAATTTGTTACTGTGGCCTAACTGTTCAACAATGGCACAAACCTCTTTGTGCTTTAAGTTTATTAAGGCAGTCTTGATAACACGGAAGTATGACCTTGTGAGATAACCTTTCATTGTAGCCTCACCGATTGCATTGTCGGGCAGCTTTCTTTGTCTCTGCCAGTAACATTTATTTTGCATTGTTACAAGTTGATCACAAAAGAAGTATTGAATTCGTAAGAATTAAATGTGAATTCTTTCATTGTTAATAAAACCAAAACTTACACACCAACGACAATGATCAATGAATAAAAAAAAGTTACATTTTTTCCTAAGCAAAATTTTAAAAAAGTAAATATTTTTCATTTATCGCTATAAACAAAGACTTGCCTCTGATAATCACTACGGCATCTCTCGTTATCGTTCGGCCGCTGCGTCCTCCAGCAGCAGCCAAGACCACGGAGCGGTGGCGGAGGTCAGCGCGCTTACTCCCCCAACTACTTGAACATGTAGGGACACTAGCTTTCCATCAAGATAGCTACTCAACTGGCATCATTCATCTGAGTGCACTGCGCTGCAGATTCCAATAATATACAACCAAAACATCCTGATATATTGAGTAATGTATTTACTTTCCGCTTGCTACGTGTATGTCATAACCGATCCTTTCTCTATGACGTAATTCAAAATTGAATAGTGAGCATGAAATACTGGAAAGAAACGATTAAGTCTTACATAAAGATCGATTTTTCCTTACATTGCTATAGCGAAGATATCGTTAGATTTGTTACCTGTTTATTATCCAAGGAGAAGACAAAAGAAACGCACACGCGCAGCATAAATGTAGCTTGTGTATCGATGATGGCCACGGTAGCTTAATTTAGAATAAAACATAACCTAAATCTACTCTAATTCTCCTAAAGCACTGATACAAAAGGGAATCACAATACGTGTAATTGATAACATGACTAATTAATAACAAAAATGGATTAATTAAATCTCAATATGAACCTATATTAAATCATTGGCATTCATAATAATCAAATATAACCTATTGATAAACATTTAAAATCATACATGCATATAATCTGTTACAACTTGGGTTTTATTTACGGTCTTTGATGAGCAAGGGTTCGAATTGATAACGTAGTTAAGAGAGCAAGTTTATAATAATTTAAAGTAAACCAGAGACACTAACATAATTATCGTGGTAAAGTTAGAAACGGCGTTAGAGGACTTGGAATTATTATATCATACTAGCTTTACATATTATAAATGTGTATTGTTAAATATACGTATCTTTCGTGCATAAGCCCCCGGGAGGATGGATGAAGCGAAGGGATCCTAAGGGCGGCCGAAACGTTGCCACGACAGAGCCAGTAGTAGGGTTTCTGCGTCTGTTTTATGGAGATTCCACACATAGCTATTCATACGAAATATTATATTTTATCTGCTTCATGTTAATCGAAATGAACGTTTGCAAAAATAGATTCATTATGCATTTTATTGTAGATACAAGGAGTGTAGAGCAAAGCGAGTCGATACTCAGATGTTTAAAGTCTAGATGTACATATATACTGGCCTTGAAATTCCGTACTCTTGCAAAACCACCTTAAGAAAACAACTGTTGAAACATTTAAATTAATAATAACAGATAATGTAAATAGGTGACGACACAGAAAATCTTTTTGGTTTTTAAGATACCTGATTTTTATGTGTGGTACTCTTTGTCTATTATTGTGGTTTAAACATTATAAAATATACAAAATTCCTTTTGAAGTAGACTTCATAAGCTATTCCGAGAAAATTTAAGCATTTATTTCGTTTGACATGGAGATTTCTTAAATATATAGATTTTTAAATCCTAAGAGCCATCTTTGAGGAAGTAATACACAAGGAAAACACTTCCACATGAAGACTGGTTTGGAATGAAAGGATTTTCTTGAAAATCTCCGTGTCGGTTTTTTAAATTTCGAACATAAGTACAAAATGTGTTAATATCGGAGTTTTCAATGCTGAGTTACGCTAGTCACACACACACGCACGCACGCACGCACACACACACACACACACACACACACACACACACACACACACCTTTATCTAAATATTCTCTCATACATCTTCTTTATGCTTAATACGAGGAGCAGATATTTGCGTCAGTGATAATTAAAAGTATCTTACCTAATGAGGTGAGTTTGTCGGATGCTTTTTTGTAATTAAAAATCTTCTCTAAATATGTATTTATCTCCTCTCTTTTTCTGTGATGTTTCAAAGAAGCCGAAGCTAAAATCGCTCCTGATGAAGGGAAATAATTTTGCTGTAATAACTGAGACGGTAAACGAACGCTGTTAACTTCCGCAATTAAACTCCTAATCTGTGAAAAACTGACTAATGGAAAACGTAGATAGTTGCTGGATATAGACTACCAATTTGATCACAATAGCGAAAAGGGAGCGATTTATATACATATTTGATTTTCATTAATTTCCTTGCTTACATGATCAGAGAGGACGTTAATTCATGTTACTTCCTATACACATTTCATCAGTAATTGAAATAACGAACCACAATGGAGTTAATTTCGTTTATTTCCTTTGCTTCCAATAGAGAACTAAATATGCTACTGTTGACGGTTCTCATGCTTATTTTTCCCATCTCTGTATGTCCAACTGACAGTGCTGAAATGTTCTGCCAACTGTTTATTGAACTAACTTATAGTTTTAAACAGAAATGCATACCTCAAACTTTCCAGAAATAGCCTCTGCAATACTCCTCTTTCTGAATGAACTTTGCATAATTGATAAACTGTAAGAGGTGGACAAAAGCTTCCTAGATCTCATTAAAGTACATTATTTATGTAAACAAAATTTTTGTGTAGTTAACCATTTCCAACATCGTCTTGTTTTTATTTGAATTTTCAAATCCCTACGCATATTTCTCTTATTAGGAGATCATAGTCCCTTTTTCTTTTGGTCATGTAGACAACAAACTTCAAAGCTATTACATAGCGGTTAATTCTTAAAATATTTGACTAGCACTTAGTATTCGTAATTCCGTGTACCTAGGAAACCTGCAGTAAGAGAATTTCTGCATTTTTATTTTTCTGCAAAGAAAAACAAAGGAAAGATAAAGAGGCGTGCTTAGAAAAAGATCCTGGGTGTGAACTATTTTTGTATAATTCGTAAAGCGTAAGAAATAGACAAAATCTTACTATACAAATGTATAAATCTAGTCAAAATACAAATTATGTAAGATGTCTTCAACGTAGGAAGCCTGTTCCCACACATTCTATAATTGAAAACAAATATACATTTGAGGTTATAATAAGTATTCATAGTCTTTTTTTTTTATTTTAACACGTGGTTCTGCTTGAAATGAAATCTGATAAAACTATTGAGAGATGAAACAGATAAGCCACATCCTCACGGTGTAATTTACCTCTTGCTTATAACTTTTCTAGTAATTTAATTGAAGTTTCAAACTCACGCTTGTCCACTGTCTTGACCTTTGGTCCCAAGATAATTGCATCACACAAACCTTCGTTAACCTCAATTAAATTACACTGCCCAACAAGGAAAATGTTTGAGCCCAAAAATAGTTTATTCTAATGAACTTCCACGTGCTCAGTTAAAAAATAATCATAAAAAATGACTAATTAGCTCCTGCTTTGGAGATAGAGTAACAATTTAGTTTTTTAGAGTCTGCATTTTCAGTTTGGGGAAAATGTTGCTGCCTGCAGTTGGCAGAACTGGCAGAACACAATGTTCTTCAGCTGTTTGTACTCGTATATTATAAGCATAAATACTTTAAAATAATGCTGTGACTGTCAGTTTCGTATTGTTCTTGCTGTAATTAATAGTGTTCGAGATTTTTAAGGTGTAAGCTTTATTAAAATCCTAGAACAATACAGACCATAACTATTCTCAGTTGTTGACAGTACTTTTATAAAAATCTGTGTTGTACCTACTCACATAACTTTCTCCACTCTTGTACTAACCATTCTTGCTAACTCTTATTCCTATATCTTCTTCGTGTTAGTTAAGATAAACATTTGTACAAATTATCTTATTGCTCGTTTTCTTGCACGTGCAACGGGAATATGGGAATACATAGGCTTTGAGCGATAGTCAAATCTTTTAAAGCTTTCAAATTTCGTTCTCTTTGCACGGTTAACATATAAAAAAATGAAGAACAATGTTCCATTTTACAAAAGTATAAGTTCCAAAACTTACACAACGAGGAATATCTCCGGAATGGTTCACTCTACAAAAAATTATTTAGACATAAATTGTGTGTTTTAGCAAGATATACATTTTTTGTATAGTAAGATTTCGTCTATCCCTTACGGCTTACCAGTTCTGCAAAAGTCATCCATAGTAAATAGGACTTAAGGGCTATAGCCAGAAAATTCAAGATATATAAGGCATTTTCCATAAAAATATCTCAAACATATGGCATTTTAATCAAAATCGTTAGAGCCATTTGCAATAAAATAAAAATTGACGAAAAATTTTCCATCGAAAGGGTAGTTTAGGGTGGAGGAATTTTCTTCAAAATCTTCGTGACGCTTGAAGACATTAAGCTTAAATACCAGCTTTGGTTTTTAACGGACTTTTCGTTTTTGAATTGTTGTCCACAGACTGATGGATACGCGCCCGTTCCTGAAGAGCTGTTGATATTGCTGAAGATGGTCTAGTGTGCTCTCGACAGAGGTTATTCACTGCCACAAACGCATGTCTATAGGTGAGAGGTGGAGTAGGCGAACATTTTCGATGCTGCGAGTAGTGTAAATTAAATCTCTGGGGAACGGAAACTGTCGGCAGCAGTAGGATGAACATGGCAACCCTACAGAAAGTATTAGTGTTGACAAATCGGGTAATTACGAAAGTGAGAGATCGCTCCGGATAAATCCCGGATGAGAGAGACGAGTGGAGGGGGGGGGGGGGTGCATTTTCAAGCAATTAGTGCAGCGCAAGCCTGCTCAAACAACAAGGCTCGTTCATCCCTTGTAGATTAGCATCTATCAGGCATTTTCAGCTTGTCTGCGATCAGATTTCTTAGGCAGAAAGAATTGCTGTCTTTTTACTTTCTCTCCTGTATAAAGTAGAGGAAGTATTGTATTCCACCCAAAAATTCGATGTTGAGATTTCACCGGAAATATATGTTTTGAGACCCCCTGAATCCAAAATAGGCATTTTTAGAAAAAGGTCTGTGTGTGTGTGTGTCTGTGGACAACAGACTCAAAAACGAAAAGTCGGTTAAAAGCCAAAGCTGGTACAAAATTGATCCACCCTTTACATGGATTTTTTCTCGAAAATTTTGATTTTTTTGAAAATAGCTCTAACGATTTTGATTAAAATGGCATATGTTTGAGCTTTTTTATGACAAATGAAATGTATTTCATGAATTTTCTGGCTATAGCCCCTGTAGTCGTATTTACTCTGAATGACTTTTGCATAACTGGTAAACCGTAAGAGATGAACTAAATCTTACAATATTTGTAATGTAAATATAGTTATTAAATGAATAAAATGAAACGAGATGTGAATAAAATATAAATGCAACATTAAATAGTTTCAAATATTATTAAACACAATCTCTAGTTCGTTCGGAGAGCTTTTCATTAGCTAACTGAATTAAAAATATAGGGCAAACATCATTATTAATTTATTCACTTTACTCTGATTTGATTACTTCCAGTTATGCTCCAATTTGTCATTGCTGTATAAACACATAATTTTACGTGCGCTTAATTCTAATTAATATTAGTTCTCCATAGATTAGATTAGAGTTCAATCTAGCTCAAACAACTTGTCAATATCAAATTTGCTAATAGTTTATTAAGTAGCTTTAGGTTTTGGGGAAATGATTCAAACATACCGGGTGGAAGGGAAGTCATTACATTAGTTTAAACGAGTGGTAGTATTTGGAACACATTTTGTATCTTACATTTTTGTCTCTGGCCATTTCTTACTTAGAGATTTTAGTTTTGTCGAAGATAGGAGACAGATAAGCTAGAAATACTGCAGATGTCACTTTCACTAGGTCAGTACATAAACAAACTCCGCAGCGTCTCGTTACCACCCAAAACATTACATCACCATGCAAGCGGTCGACGTGTTTACATCCAGAAGCCGGTTCAATTCCCTGACCAAGCTCAACGCAATGTTGCCTAGTTACTTCAAGTCTGAAAAAAGCTGCTTTAATATTTCTTCACGTCTTTTAAGTGATTAATTATTTCGAATCCTGTATGATGTCCTATAATTAATACCGAAACTGTCAGAAATACGTTACTTTATGCATCTGGAACAAAAACCATTTATTTTTTGAAATCAGCTGATCAAATAACAAAATGCTAGACTTTTTTATCTGTAATGCTTCTATGAACCACATATAGAAGTTCCCTTCCACCCGGTATATATTTTGAACCACATTCACCAACTAATTGTACACAATTGCTACTTACGAATAAAGTTGAAAGTAGTAGTAGAAGTTGCATCTTCTTTGAAATGACTATCTTGGGAATCTGTGAGGTTGCCCTTTATATGAAGACCTAGGTCTCCTTTCTGAGAAAGTGTTAGGCAATATTTGCATTGTCACCTTGGAAGCGAACATTTTCCTGCCTTGCTCAAAGCTTCCGACCTTTGTTTGGGGATTATGGAGCGCCACCTGTTTGCAGTGTTAATTCTTGTTTACCGTGTAAGCAAGACAGAGCTTGTAATATGGATGCGGAGGTAATTAGCCCTAGTTCGTGGCTCGTGTCGGACAGCATGCTCGTCAACAGCATAAGTGACAGACTTCAGTTAACAGAGTTGTTTCTGTGGCATGTACATTGTTTCCCACACTCTTTTCTTCTCTGCTTACTGTGTATGCCAGAGAAAATACAGCTTTTTGACTATAGAAATACTTTTATGAGACAATACAACTGCTAAGGCGAACATGGTGTATCTGTACGTCTGTATGTATGTAAACAACATAACTAAAATCGAAAGGTGTTTTTATTTAATATATTGACAATTATAAATTATCCATCAGTTCTGCACCCCACTCATGTCGCCTCTGTTGAGAAGAGACGGGTGACGCAGTGGCCGAGCGGTGGGCCTTGGCCCGGTAGGGGCTGTTGCGATTTTGTTTTAGTCGTAATACAATCATAAAGCACTTCAGTGTTATATTAAGCGTAGAGAGACACTTTTAGAGGTTACAAACAGTGAAGTTGTGCAGTTATTTTAATTAGAACATTTGAAATTACTTCAATAAGTCCATATTTTCATTGTTTTGAAGCGACTAATTCTTGGAAGCAGTTACTACTGTATTTCATAGAAAATACTACCCTTAAATGTTAATTTTCTTGTAGATACAAGGGGAATACGGGAGCGCAGTAGCCTTAAATGATAATGAAATCATGTAAAATCTAGTTCCTATGTAATGGCTTTGAAATATATAGCTAAGAGACAAAACGAAATTATAAAAGGTTAACAAATAACGACCTCCTATTTTGCAAAACTATAATTATTTGGAAATTCGCGCCTATAACAAGGTATATGTCAAAATGGTTATCTCCAACATTTTTATTTGACAAAAATATTTTTACGAGATCTATTATGCGATTTTGTGCAGGTATCTCTTACAATTTACCAGTTATGCAGAAGTCGTACAGAATGAAAAGGACTTCAAAGGTTGTTCTCGGAAAATTTAAGATATACATTTAATTTGTCATGAAATTATCTTAGATATATGGTATTTTAATAAAACTTGTTATAGCCATTTTTGAGAAAATCAAAATTTTCGAAAATTTTTTCCACGTAAACTTAGCTCTGAGTGACGGATTTTATTAAAAATCTTCGGTCGCTATGCTGAATTTATATACCAAGTTTTGTGTTTAACTGACTTCTCGTTTTTGGGGTATGTTCTTCAAAGTCACACATACACACACACACACACACACACACACACACACACACACACACACACACAAAACAATACTTTCTGTACTTACTGTAAGTGCGTAATAGAGAACCTTCAATTCAGCCAATTGTAAGACTTTCAAAATTTCAAGCCGGCTTACATCCTTTTTGAGCGCAATAATTGGGACTTGGAAGTTCATGAAAATGCATGTTTTTATTAAAAGTACACGAAGCTGAATAAATTGAAAATGTTCGTCTTGCGGAATATATACCGCACTATATATGGTCGGAATCTGATATAATACTTACCCTGCATATGCTGCACGTTTAAATCTAATAACACGTATATTTTAGTAGTTTAAATAAAAATTCATATTACTGTACTGTCAGTCGCCTCTTTTATTGTACATATTTCTCTCCACTTGAGCTTATTGCAAATTAAATTCTTCTTTTCCTCCGTTCAGTTTCGCTCTGATGAAAGAGAGCGCAAACTCCGCTATTTTCTCTGTGCTTTATTTCGATGTTCTGTCTAGACATTGGATTTGAAGCAAAAACTTCAGTTCCCAAGTTAGACTCGTAATAAGCAACGCTAAAGGACTTCTAATTTGTTTTGCTAGTAGGCGTAGTAACACATCTTAGCTTATTTATAGGTTAAGGAATGTCTCAACCTAAACAGTATTGCGCTTCGGAGTTTTTCACATCGTCTGAAAGAAATGTTAGATGATAATGGGAATCTGCTTTTCTGTCAGAACTAACATTTGTAATCAAATAAACCTCTTTTCAACATTTATGTAACGAACGGTCCAGAGTTATGCTTCACTATTAATGTCTGGAGCTTCATCAAACATATGGACAATATAAAAACAAAAGAAAGTATCAGAAATTCATGTATTAATTCCACACTTCATGACAGCACCCACACTTGAATTGGGGTTTTATTGGATTTGGTTTAAGGGCGCTCAACTTCTAGGTCATCAGCGCCCTTAACAGACTCATGGCAATAGCCAGATATAAATTTCACTCAAAAAATAAAAATACTAGCAACAAGAAAAATATACAAATGTAAAAAGCAGTGGCAATAGCCAGATATGAAACAAGGTGATAAATATGTCCAAAATCAGAAACAGATAATTAAAAATTTTAAATCCTCAAATTTATATTGCACTGCGCTAAAAAATTAAAAACTCTATCAACCGCTGTGTTGTCGTCCGCTAGGACCTCTGCAAGTCTGGCAGGCAGCTGCAGAGAATCCCGAAGGTGCGCTAGAGAACAACACTCTAGGAGCACGTGGCGAACCGACAAAACGTTGTCACACAGCGGACATAGAGGCGCAGGGTCCCTTTTAAATAGGTAACCGTGCGAAAAATTGCAGTGCCCTATTCTTAATCGAGCCAAACTAACCTCCTCGCGACGAGATGTGCGACAGGAAGTTACCCAGTTTATCGGAAGTTCTTTCACTTCTCTCAGCTTATTACCGCGGAGAGCTGACCACTCGTCGTGCCAGGACGACAGCACCGCTCTCCGCACTTCAAGCCTAAAGTCTTCCGAAGTAACACGTGAGATGGTAATTCTGGGTTCTGTAGTTGCCGTCTTTGCTGCTAAATCTGCCATTTCATTCCCAGGCAAACCTACGTGACCAGGAATCCATGCACACACCACATCAACACCAGAAGCGTGTAAAACATGGAGGGCATCCTGGATACGTTGTACAATAGGATGGGGGTTGTACAACTGACAAAGGCTCTGCAGTGCACTAAGGGAATCGCTCAAAATCAGGCAGTCACCTAATTTACGGCGGCGAACATACAAAACGGCTCGATAAATTGCATAAAGCTCTGCAGTAAAAATGGAAGTGCTATTTGGAAAACCGAATGTATATGGTTCGGTTCCATAAACATAAGCACATCCAACACCGTTGGTGTTCTTTGATCCATCGGTGTAAATATATTTACGGTCAGAGTAACCTGACAAAAATTCTAAGAAACACGTGCGGATACTTGAAATAGGCATCGTGGACTTCTGGTGTATGGTCATCCCAAGATCTACATGGGGCGTACCAGATAGCCAAGGGGGGTAAAGTCTCTCGCCCTTGGCGAACATCACAGGCAGTTCCACTCCAAGCTTCACTAGGAGCTCTTGGAAACGGAACCCCGCAGGCTTTGGATTAAGGGTGCTATTTCTATATCGTTCTCTTAGCGTGGTGGTGAAGAAAGAAGCGAACGTTGGGTGCTTAGGCATACATCTAAGCGCACAACCATAATTTGCCAAGAGAATCTCACGCCGATATTGCAGAGGAGCTTCTGCGGACTCGGCGTATAGGCTCACCACTGGGCTTGTTGGAAAAGCTCCTGTTGCAATGCGGATGCCCCTATTATGGACCACGTCTAATCTTCTCAGCACAGATGGCCGTGCTGACGAATAAATAATACACCCATAGTCTAGCTTGGATCGGACCAATGCGCGATATATTCGCAACAAAATTGTTCGATCCGCTCCCCACGATTTGCCATTCAGTACTCGCATAATATTTAGGGAACGGTCACATCTCGCTCTTAGCTGTGCAATATGCGACGACCAACTAAGCTTCCTGTCCAAGATCAAACCCAGGAAGCGCGTCTCTTCTGCGAAGGGAAGTTCATCTGGACCAAATCGGAGCGAAGGTGGTAATCGTCTCCTACGGCGCCAGAAATTAACGCAGATTGTCTTCTCAGTTGAGAAACGGAAACCGTTTCTCACGCTCCATTCTCTAAGGTTGTCCAAACATTGCTGCAGGCGCCGTTGTAAGAACGCCGTGCGCTGAGAAGTGCAATAGACAGCGAAGTCGTCTACGAATAGGCATGACGAAACTCCAGGTGGAACACATTTCCAGATGGAGTTAATTGCTATAGCACCGAACCCTGAGGTACTCCCTCCTCCTGAACAAAAGAATTAGAAAAAACCGAGCCGACCCTTACTCGGAAAAAGCGGTCCTTCATAAACTCCTGAATGAAAAGTGGTAGGCGTCCACGTATGTTCCAGGCATACAGGGAACGTAGAATCCCTGCTCGCCAGCACGTATCATAAGCCTTCTCAAGATCGAAAAATATGCCAACGGTTTGACAGTTCTTCATAAAGCCGTCCATTATCTGTGTCGATATTGACACAAGATGGTCAACAGTTGAACGGCGTCGTCGAAAACCACACTGGATGTTAGTCAGTAGGTTACGACTTTCTAACCACCATACCAATCGTGCATTGATCATGCGTTCCATCACCTTGCAAACGCAACTGGTGAGGGAAATAGGACGATAGCTGGAGGGAAGATGACGGTCCTTTCCAGCCTTCAAGATGGGAATAACGGTGGCCTCCCGCCAATTTTCTGGGAGTATACTGTCAACCCAAACACGATTATAGACCTCGAGCAGGAATGCCTTACCTTCAGGAGAGAGCCGTTGTAACATTTGTACATGAATACCGTCCGGTCCTGGTGCTGAACATCGCGAAGATTTCAGGGAATACTCCAGCTCTGCCATGGTGAAAAGGCGATTGTAATCTTCTACGTTTCTAGAACGAAACGTGAAGCCTTGAGATTCCACCTGAGTTTTAATTGGAAGGAACTCAGGGGAGTAGTTTTCCGAGCTAGACACTTGTGCGAAAGCACTGCCAAAGGTATTGGCCACTTCAAATGAATCAACAACAGCTCCTGTGGCTGTTTTTAGTCCCGCTATTGGCATTTGGGTCGTTTTAGCTGCAACACGCCTTAATCTATCCCACACAACCGAGGAAGGTGTGTGTCGGTTAAATGAAGCTACAAATTTGCTCCATGATGACTTTTTGCTATCCTTAATGACTTGTCTGGACCTCGCGCGCAATTTCTTGTATTCGATTAGGTTTTCCAAAGTAGGGTGACGTTGGAAAACCCTAAGTGCACGCCTTCGAGCACGAACGGCGTTCCGACATTCTTCCGTCCACCAGGGGACGGGAAATCGACGGGGGTGTGTAGTCGACCGCGGAATCGATTGTTCAGCAGCAGAGAGAATCGTCTCCGTGAGATGCTGCGCCAAATTATTCACTGAGTCGTGCTCGTTGTAGGTAAAGACAGCCAACTGGGTGTAAAGGTTCCAGTTGGCATGGTCCAAACGCCATCTGGGCATACATGTGGAATATGTATGTTGCGTCAAGAGACTAATAAGACATGGGAAGTGGTCACTAGAGTGTAAATCAGAGATGACATTCCATTGTAAGGAGACTGCCAACTGAGGTGAGCAAACTGCAAGATCAAGGTGTGAGAAGGTGCTGTGGGAGTCCGAAATGAATGTAGGCTCTCCAGTGTTGAGGAGAGCTAGGTTGTGACTGTCCAAGAAATCGGAAATGAGTTTACCTCTCGCACAAGCGCGACTTGAACCCCAAAGTGGGTGGTGCGCATTGAAGTCTCCCACCAACAGAAACGGTGTTGGCAACTGGGAAACTAGATCTTCTAAATCAATGTGCGAGGGGTCATGGGACGGAGGCAAGTATATATTACAGATGGTGAAATGGATGTCAGTAGGTAGGATAAGGGAAGTCTGGAACAGACCCAAATGCGCAAGATGGCCGCCATGCGTAATCTAAGGATTACTAGGTGAGATGGTACTAGAAGCAGGCGTTGTAGATGTTCTACTGATAATGGGATCAATTTCTAAGACAAATAGCAGGGACACACACGTGTTTATGTACGTTTGTAATAGATGAGTATTTTGTTCGCTATATCTAATGTATACATCCTAACGCAAGAGCTTTCTAATTTGATCCAATATATTACCCTCAACATAATGACACCTCGCCCTCCCTCCCCTCATCGCTGCGCTAACCTAACTTAGCCCAGCTCCTACTCTTTTACACTGTCTTTCATAATTTAACATAACCTAAGCCTCATACTTCTACTCGTATAACCTAACCTAATCTAACCTGGCATAGCCTAACCTAAGGTAGATCCTCTTATTATTATTTATTCTATTCTACTAACATGATACGTTCCTAGACATTCATTCTGTCCTCTTATCATCTATCCTATTCCCTCCTCTGCTTATCTATTCTATCCTGTCATACGCTGTCCTGATCTCCCTCTAGGAATTTCATAAACATTTTGATACTATTTTGAGTCCTCTGATAGATCTTTTTAAGCACTTTTAGTATATTCAGGCTGCTTTTACAACATATTTAAGAACTTTTCAGACTATTTTGAAGATAATGCAGGTTATTTGATCGATTTTTCAGAGGTTTCATGGTATTTTGACGTTGTTTTATAGACCGTTAACATATATTTTAGTTGCTTTAGGCTGTGCAGGACGCTTTTACAAATTATTTTACACAACGGTCAGGCAATTTTGAGTGATTTAGACGCCATATTACATATTTGCAGGGTGTTTTGAGGTCCGTTTAGACTCGCTGGTAGATATTTCAGCCTGTTTACAAATATTCTGAAGACTTTTACGTCCAGTTTAAACATTTTTCAGAGTATTTTAGACGAATTTGACGTTATTTAAGGCAATCTGAGAGTTATTCTGGACGCACCTGTCTATTATTGTTTGCTTTAAGCACTTTGAAGGGTAGTGGAAGATAATTTTCACGATATCAGGGATACTGAACCGGCTGTTTCAAGGTTGTTAGACGTATCTCTACCAGTTAATTATCGTTTCAGCCATTTTAGAGACATTTTAAGCACTATAGGAGTATTTTAGACTTTGTCACCAACATTTTGGACGGTTTTCAGAATCCTTTGAAACACTTTTATAGGCGTTAGACGCTTTTAATGGTATTTTTCGAACACTAATTAAGACATTTCAGCTCCTTCACAGGTATTTTGAGGATTTTCAGGGCATCTTAGACTCGTGAGAAGCATTTTTTTTTCCGCCAGTTTGAAGATGTTTTAAGACACTCTAGTAGGCATTTTTAACGCTGCTAGAGGTATATTAATTGATTTAAGGACATTTTACTAAGTTTTCTTCAGTAATCGCTTTGTTTTATAGTAGTTGAAGAACAGTCTAACCTATCCAGTCATTCATTGCATTTCTCGCATTATTATTTTGATTACATTTCACTAATAACCTAACTCGGCAACAATCATCATTATCATAATAATAATCATCATCATTATCAACTACTCCATCTTATAGTCCAACTAAGCTAACCTAACCTAACCTGACCTAATGAGGAAATAGGGATGTTAAGGCAAGCAATGAAATAAAAAAGAATAATTGCAATGAGATAATTTTATTTAACTTATAAAGATGCATACACTAACATTAACATTTAGAAAACAAGTATACACTGCTGAAAGACGATAGCGTCCTCCTCAGTTCTTATTATTCACATTATCATTCTTCTCTCTTGGTTAGATGTGCCATTGGTGCACGAAGTTCATAGTTCAACAATCTTCAATTTTTTCTACAGACAAGCTTTAAGTACCCATGTCTAAGCACTATTCTCGACACTGTAATGTCCATACGCATACGTCGATATTCCATCCTCTTCAATCACTCTCTTGTCATCGTGAGGTGATAAGGCTATTTTATTAGCTTCAACCGTAGAAATATTATGATGTCGGGATAGGATTAAATTCATAGGAGTTCTAACAATTTTCAAAGTTTTAAGGCACTCTACATAGCTATTGAAGTTGATGTATTGCTTAATGGCGCTACGTTTTATACCTTTAACTTTTTTTATCACAGAACCATCAATATCGATAGCATACATTTTGGGCCTAAGACCAACGAACCGATGAATGATTTTTCCACAGGCTTCATCTTTAAACTTTCCCAACACTTTTTTGTTTTGTGTAGAATAGCATATATGGCTAGCAGGGTAATCAGATGTATCCAGATGTTCAAGCATGTGTAATTTATCCTGGTATATATCAGCTGTAGTCACTCGATGGACGAAAGAATCTGTATCTGTATACAACAGTTTAAGATTTTCAGCTCCATAATATGGAAGTAACACATCGTATTGATACGAATACATTAGCGTCTTGGAGATGTCTAGCACACTCATACCAATGTATATAGGCTTGTTGAACACTATTTTACGAGAAGCCATATGTACAGCAGCAAGATTAGGTCCATATATGGTTCGATCAATGAATGTAGGTTTGGCTATGAGTTTTTCTAACGTTTTGCTGTTTGTCACAAGCCGTATATCCATGCGATTACGAATATTTTCCATAGTTTTTCCAAACATAGCATTATTGAATAGTTTATAAAGGTCCTTCTCAAAATCATTTCTAGCTTGTTGTCGCAGTCGGTTATTAAACTCGACGTAAGGTTTTAGCCAACACGACTGATGAAACTGAAGTGCTCGATGAATCTTTGTTAATAGTAGACCGTGACTAAGAGCTTGTTTCAAGGCCATGTAGTGTACCACATACTTCTTTCGGCACCCAAGATGAGCAATTAACTTCTCTGAAGACGATTTCCCCGGTTTCAGACTCTCAGGCAGGAAGGGCAAATCATTATGAAGATCGTGGAGCTCGACAGGATATTCGACATCGACTTCTAAGATGTATCCAAGGGGGTCATCTTCCTTCAATAAATCCAGGTCTATGTCTTCAGGAGAAACCCATTTAAACCTTCCATAAGGAAGGGCCTTACACATAGCCCAGCCATATTCGTTGTTTGCATCTTCGTATGTAATAAACTGGGAAGGTTTACGAGGATCATACTGTTCCATATATATATTATTAGCTTCAGCATACCGATGAGAAACCTGGCATAACCCTCCTCTTATACCAGATTCAACCATGAGCAGCTGATCGTAGTCCAGCAGCAATTGCAGCTCAATTCCTGTGTACAGTAGCATAGCATCCCACGTAAGTCCTGGAGAAGTGAAATAATGCGCAGGATCCACTTTGTGTGTTTTCAGAGTTTGGTCTCTGAACGTTTCAAAGACATCCGCTAGGAGAAGAACATCAGAGGTTAAGTAAATATCACTGTATTCACCTAAGTTTCTCACATTAAACTGGTTCCATACATTTCTAGCATGCTCATAGTCATCGCCGGTAATTTCTTCTTCATTTAATTTATTGTAGAATGCTTCCCTTGGAGGTAGATGAGCATCATTCAAAACGTCCCATGATGTGAGGTAATCGTAGGGGAACACTCCCTTACGAGTCATCAAGCCAATCTTCTCTTCTCCAAAGTACTTCTCTGTTTCGGGATGCGTCGTGAGGTTTTTCACTAACTTGTCCAAGCTTGTACTCAGGAAACGGAAGGTATCCACAAACCTGAGTTTAATATCTCCAACATATTTTGAGAATGAGATATAGCTTTCTTCAGAGTTTGGTATTACCTCCACTCTTTCGCTTGTGCAACCTAACTCCTTAACAATAAAATGAGAGTCATATCCGCTCAGATTATGGACGAAAACAGGAATATAATTAGGTGTTTTACAGGCCAGGTTACATTTATTGTGTAAAGATCCTCTGTACACCCCGGACACATGATCGTGATCGCGAACCTTCCAATTATCTTCTGTAAATTCATGTCCACACAGGTAGCATATTGTAGAAGCATCGAACGATTCTTGTTCTTCAGCTGTAAGTTTCAGAGGCTTAGCAGATTTGTATAAGTCACTAATTTTCTTCGCAAGGGAAGTTAGATACTCTATGAACTTCTCAGCAGCATCATGACCTCGATACACGTAGGGATGTGTAGGAAGATCGGTTTCTACTTTGTCAACGCTGGATGACGGTTTGACGTAAACAGCAAAGCTCATTGGAGAATGACTTTGATAGGGTGTTGTATAGGAGGTTTCAGGATTAGAGGCGCAGGTATGGTAAGGAGTGAGAATGCTCTCAAAATCAGCATAGATGACATATGGCAGTTTCAACATTCTTTCCACGTTTTTGAATCTGACGATAGAGTTTTCTTTTGTAGGCATAACGCATCTAGCAATAGCATGTTGCATGCACATTTCTCTATGCTCTTCCAATTTTTTCATTCCACTTGGTCCATGTTGGTCATCAAAATGATTGAAACATCGTTTACATACATATATTTGCCCATGGTGTTTAGTTTTCTGCCCGCGAATAAGCTTCTCAAAATCCTTTATATATACATAGTGATGCTTGCCAGCTGAATCACTCAACAGAAGAAGATCGCGATGATCAGATAATTCTTCATTGACTACCTTTATAGGAAACACTTCATGTTTTTCATCCAGTCCAAACACATTTATGGACATATTGTTGAGCTTTTCAAATTTAGCGACTTCACCCAAGCTCGTAGGAAACGAAACGCATGAGAAATTGTATTTTTCTTGGTGATCCTTGTACTTGCCGACGCGATGAGCATTCTTATCAACGAATTTTGCAAGAACCGCATATATAAAGCAATTCTCGTCACTATAATTCTGAGGGTTTATGCAGGCTTTTCTCGCTTCCACAGATGCAGGTAGAGGAATATAGCTGCTCCCTCGAAGGACATTGTACTTGTTAATTCGGAGTCGAACTCCATCAACTGCTAGCAAGGCCCAGTTGCTTCCTTTCAACTGACATTCTTCCATTTCAGCATAAATCTTCTTAAATTCTGTTTCCAAGAGGGCGTCCATATCAGTTTCTAAAAACACAGGTTGGTTACGTGTTTTAAATGTTCTGTCACACGTCTCTCCATGAACATTCACAAATTGACAGTCGACCATGATGTTAATTTTCACACTTTTATGTATCGACAGTTCTTTGTTTATAGCTTGAATTATGCGATGTTTCGACTCCTCCAGATAAGTTTTCATATCCTTGAAGGTATCACAGCGAATATAATATGATTTAAGACGCCCTTCAAATGATGTTTCATATTCGGTCATATCACACCCATCCGTCATTGTCAAAAGTTGATGCTTGCTAGGCTCAGACTTGATTTTCTTGCAAGATATAGTTTTTTCACATCTTTCTTCATGTACGTCTCTTCTATGCTCAGTATCGCAAACATTACCACAATGTTTACACCTGTAGACTCGACCGCATATCAACTCATGTCTCTTCTTATCATAGTTGCGTAGAAAACGCTTATCACATTTGCTGCAGCTATAATCTGGTATAGCACTCAGAG
Organism: Tenodera sinensis; assembly: GCA_030765045.1. NCBI lineage: Eukaryota > Metazoa > Arthropoda > Insecta > Mantodea > Mantidae > Tenodera > Tenodera sinensis. The sequence goes on from CM060972.1 coordinate 83,002,613, forward strand.
ACGATTCCACCACTCGTCCACTCCACATCTTTATAATATGTAGTGCAACACTTGTAAATTATATAAATCAATAATTGCTTATAGCGCACTACGATAGTTCACCTTGATAACTTATCAAAGCTATTGAACGACAATCTCACTAAGAGAAACTCGTCCACTCGACTCGAAGCAAAACTATACAATGAAACTTCAAGATAGATCGAGGTATATTTAATCCGCTAACACGTACCTTATAAACGACTACGCGGTTCAAGATTAAGCGTGTATTTAAAAATAGATATATCAGGAAACTACGTGAGTCAAGATTAACTTGTTTCGTTTTCATTTGCCAGTTCAACGCTAACAGGCATTTCCCCGATTTTTTAAGTTTAAACAAGGTAAATTATATATCAACCATTGTATCTATACAAATAAATGTGTATAATCTTATACACTTTAATACCAAACACACACCCATACTCACACGTAAACACACGCACACACACCCGTAAACACACGCATACGCGGACAGACATACACGCACACACTCCCCTACACACACACACACCCCAACCCACACACACATAAACACGCATACATGCACACACACACTCCTACACACACACACCTACACGCACACAAACGCATACACACTCCAACCCACACACACATACACACGCATACATGCACACACGCACACATCCGCAAACACGCACGCAAAAACACATACCCCCAAGCACGTACACATGCAAACACACACACACACAAACACGCATACACACAAACACACACCCCAACCTACACACACTCCCTCGCACACACACACACACAAACACACATACACACACCTCAACCCACATACACACGCACACCTACGTACATGCACACACACAAACACATCCCAACCCACACACACACACACACAAACACGCATACATACAAACACACACCCCAACCTACACACACTCCCTCGCACACACACACACACACACACACAAACACACATACACACACCTCAACCTACATACACACGCACACCTACGTACATGCACACACACAAACACATCCCAACCCACACACCCACACACACACAAACACACATACACACAAACACACACCCCAACCTACACACACTCCCTCGCACACACACACACACACAAACACACATACACACACCTCAACCCACATACACACGCACACCTACGTACATGCACACACACAAACACATCCCAACCCACACACCCACACACACAAACACACATACACACACCTCAACCCACATACACACGCACACCTACGTACATGCACACACAAACACATCCCAACCCACACACACACATACATGCACACACACACAGACACACGCCTGCACACAGACTCGCATATACATAAAAAAGCGCCCACAGACACGCACATGCAAGAAATTCACACCGACGCTTCTAGTCTCGAACCAAGACTCTACGGCAAGCATTCTCCTTTTGAAAAGAGTATGTACAAAAGCATATATTTACTTTATTTCGATGCTTTATTCCTATTTGTTCAAGAATTATTTAACATTGAAATGTCCTCCGTACCAGTATTCGAACCAAGTCTATTAGGGATATAATTACATAAAACACAATGTTAGGTATTAAATGTGCCTTCCCCCCCCCCCCCCTTAGGGTATAACCAACTGGCGATAAGAAATAAGAAAGAATTCGGGAAAGGAAAGAAAATCATGTATATATTCTCCGTAATAAAATTAAATGTCCAGTAATTCTGCTTTACGTTTCATTTAAATATATATTTTCCCATCAGTGAGTTAACAGACAGACATATTAGAGATGTCATTTTCTTTCGCTACATGCCAGCAAGCGGTAACGTAATCTAGACTCTTACAGTTGGGGAGGAGATAATAACCCTCCGCATGTTGCTACATTAGGGGGGAAATCCAGTGTTACGCTCACATAGTTTTCTCTACTCACTAACTGTTCATACAAACTCTTATTCCTTTCTCTTCTTCGTGGAAGTGGTCATAAGTTGTATTCTTGTGATTGTTTTTTTTATTTGTATTTTATTGTTTATTTCCATGTCGATACAAGGAGAATAATTATTAGAATACAGTATACCTTCAGTGTTAATGAAATCCTTTAAAGCTTTGAGATCCCGTTCTCTTTACACATATAGGTAACATATAAAACAATAAACAATGATGTTGCACTTCAAGAAAGTTTTGTTTCCTGAAAGTGACACAAATAATGATAGATATCTCAGAAATGATTCACCCTAAAGAATATTCGCTGTTCTGCTAGCAATACCGGATGCAGGTGATGGAAGTTTCAAACGCTCACAGATGACGAAGGGAGCTTACCGATGGATAGTGCGTGGGGAGAAAATATATCTGGGGTCCTACACTCACATGACCTTCTCTTCTACTAAACGTTCTTACAAACTCTTATTTCTATATAACTTTGCGTGTAAATGATCATAAACATTTGTACAACTTATCTTATTGCTTATTTCCTTGTAGGTACAAGGGGAATGTTAGAATACAGTAGGCTTTATGCGATAGTCAAATCTTTTAAAGCTTTGAGATTCCGTTCTCTATGCACACTCAACATATAAAAAAATGAACAACGATGATTCATTTCACGAAAGTTCTAAGTTTTCCGAAACTCACACACATAACAAGGAATATCTCTGAAATGGTTCACTACAAGAACATTTATTTAGTCATAAATTGTATATTTTAATGGGATTTTGATTATTGTATAGTAAGATATGGTATATCTCAGCACGTTTACCTGTTATGCAAAAACCCGTCGACAGCAAATACGACTACAGGGCCATAGCCAGAAAATTTAAAAATCTTCATTTCATTTAACATAAAATATATCAAACATATATAATTTGATTAAAAATCGTTAGACTTTTCAAGAAAATTAAAATTCCTGAAAAATCATACATGTAAGGGTACAGTTTAGGCCAGAGGATTATTTCCTTTAAAATCTTAGTGACGTCTCCCATAAACCCATTAAACTTAAATAACAATTTGGTTTATAACTGACTTTTCTATTTGAGTTATGCCGTTCACAGACTGACAAACACACATATACATACAAACACATACGCGCGCGCGCACACGAACAAACAGAGGTCACCAATCCTTTTACAGCCTGTTCACTTATGTCTCTGTTGCACCCCATATATCTCCAGTCAACACTAGTCTCATATACGCCTCTCTTGCACTAAAATGAGTAGCATAAGAACATAGGTTCTAGACCACTTTCAAGGTCATTCAAGATGGCCGCTATACATGGTATATGTTCTAGACCACTTTCAAGGTCATTCAAGATGGCCGCTATACATGGTATATGTTCTAGACCACTTTCAAGGTCATAGGGGGGTGGGGGAGGGGTGGGGGTGGTAATCTCAAGTCATTCAAGATGGCCGCTATACATGGTATATTTTCTAGACCAAATTCAAGGTCATAGGAGGGGTGGGGGCTCCAGTGTGACGGTTGAAGGTTGAGGGGGTGGTAATATAAGGGTCATATTACTGGGGAGGAAGGAGATCCCATTCTGACTTTCTCAGAAAGAATGTAGTCTCCCCCTGCATCCTTAGAGATTGCATGAAACTATGTTCTATAGCTACTCATTTTAGTGCAAGAGAGGCGTATATGAGACTAGTGTTGACTGGAGATATATGGGGTGCAACAGAGACATAAGTGAACAGGCTGTAAAAGGATTGGTGACCTCTGTTTGTTCGTGTGCGCGCGCGCGTATGTGTTTGTATGTATATGTGTGTTTGTCAGTCTGTGAACGGCATAACTCAAATAGAAAAGTCACTTATAAACCAAATTGTTATTTAAGTTTAATGGGTTTATGGGAGACGTCACTAAGATTTTAAAGGAAATAATCCTCTGGCCTAAACTGTACCCTTACATGTATGATTTTTCAGGAATTTTAATTTTCTTGAAAAGTCTAACGATTTTTAATCAAATTATATATGTTTGATATATTTTATGTTAAATGAAATGAAGATTTTTAAATTTTCTGGCTATGGCCCTGTAGTCGTATTTGCTGTCGACGGGTTTTTGCATAACAGGTAAACGTGCTGAGATATACCATATCTTACTATACAATAATCAAAATCCCATTAAAATATACAATTTATGACTAAATAAATGTTCTTGTAGTGAACCATTTCAGAGATATTCCTTGTTATGTGTGTGAGTTTCGGAAAACTTAGAACTTTCGTGAAATGAATCATCGTTGTTCATTTTTTTATATGTTGAGTGTGCATAGAGAACGGAATCTCAAAGCTTTAAAAGATTTGACTATCGCATAAAGCCTACTGTATTCTAACATTCCCCTTGTACCTACAAGGAAATAAGCAATAAGATAAGTTGTACAAATGTTTATGATCATTTACACGCAAAGTTATATAGAAATAAGAGTTTGTAAGAACGTTTAGTAGAAGAGAAGGTCATGTGAGTGTAGGACCCCAGATATATTTTCTCCCCACGCACTATCCATCGGTAAGCTCCCTTCGTCATCTGTGAGCGTTTGAAACTTCCATCACCTGCATCCGGTATTGCTAGCAGAACAGCGAATATTCTTTAGGGTGAATCATTTCTGAGATATCTATCATTATTTGTGTCACTTTCAGGAAACAAAACTTTCTTGAAGTGCAACATCATTGTTTATTGTTTTATATGTTACCTATATGTGTAAAGAGAACGGGATCTCAAAGCTTTAAAGGATTTCATTAACACTGAAGGTATACTGTATTCTAATAATTATTCTCCTTGTATCGACATGGAAATAAACAATAAAATACAAATAAAAAAAACAATCACAAGAATACAACTTATGACCACTTCCACGAAGAAGAGAAAGGAATAAGAGTTTGTATGAACAGTTAGTGAGTAGAGAAAACTATGTGAGCGTAACACTGGATTTCCCCCCTAATGTAGCAACATGCGGAGGGTTATTATCTCCTCCCCAACTGTAAGAGTCTAGATTACGTTACCGCTTGCTGGCATGTAGCGAAAGAAAATGACATCTCTAATATGTCTGTCTGTTAACTCACTGATGGGAAAATATATATTTAAATGAAACGTAAAGCAGAATTACTGGACATTTAATTTTATTACGGAGAATATATACATGATTTTCTTTCCTTTCCCGAATTCTTTCTTATTTCTTATCGCCAGTTGGTTATACCCTAAGGGGGGGGGGGGGGGGGAAGGCACATTTAATACCTAACATTGTGTTTTATGTAATTATATCCCTAATAGACTTGGTTCGAATACTGGTACGGAGGACATTTCAATGTTAAATAATTCTTGAACAAATAGGAATAAAGCATCGAAATAAAGTAAATATATGCTTTTGTACATACTCTTTTCAAAAGGAGAATGCTTGCCGTAGAGTCTTGGTTCGAGACTAGAAGCGTCGGTGTGAATTTCTTGCATGTGCGTGTCTGTGGGCGCTTTTTTATGTATATGCGAGTCTGTGTGCAGGCGTGTGTCTGTGTGTGTGTGCATGTATGTGTGTGTGTGGGTTGGGATGTGTTTGTGTGTGCATGTACGTAGGTGTGCGTGTGTATGTGGGTTGAGGTGTGTGTATGTGTGTTTGTGTGTGTGGGTGTGTGGGTTGGGATGTGTTTGTGTGTGTGCATGTACGTAGGTGTGCGTGTGTATGTGGGTTGAGGTGTGTGTATGTGTGTTTGTGTGTGTGTGTGTGTGCGAGGGAGTGTGTGTAGGTTGGGGTGTGTGTTTGTGTGTATGTGTGTTTGTGTGTGTGTGGGTGTGTGGGTTGGGATGTGTTTGTGTGTGTGCATGTACGTAGGTGTGCGTGTGTATGTAGGTTGAGGTGTGTGTATGTGTGTTTGTGTGTGTGTGTGTGTGTGTGTGCGAGGGAGTGTGTGTAGGTTGGGGTGTGTGTTTGTATGTATGCGTGTTTGTGTGTGTGTGTGTGGGTTGGGATGTGTTTGTGTGTGTGCATGTACGTAGGTGTGCGTGTGTATGTGGGTTGAGGTGTGTGTATGTGTGTTTGTGTGTGTGTGTGTGCGAGGGAGTGTGTGTAGGTTGGGGTGTGTGTTTGTGTGTATGCGTGTTTGTGTGTGTGTGTGTTTGCATGTGTACGTGCTTGGGGGTATGTGTTTTTGCGTGCGTGTTTGCGGATGTGTGCGTGTGTGCATGTATGCGTGTGTATGTGTGTGTGGGTTGGAGTGTGTATGCGTTTGTGTGCGTGTAGGTGTGTGTGTGTAGGAGTGTGTGTGTGCATGTATGCGTGTTTATGTGTGTGTGGGTTGGGGTGTGTGTGTGTGTAGGGGAGTGTGTGCGTGTATGTCTGTCCGCGTATGCGTGTGTTTACGGGTGTGTGTGCGTGTGTTTACGTGTGAGTATGGGTGTGTGTTTGGTATTAAAGTGTATAAGATTATACACATTTATTTGTATAGATACAATGGTTGATATATAATTTACCTTGTTTAAACTTAAAAAATCGGGGAAATGCCTGTTAGCGTTGAACTGGCAAATGAAAACGAAACAAGTTAATCTTGACTCACGTAGTTTCCTGATATATCTATTTTTAAATACACGCTTAATCTTGAACCGCGTAGTCGTTTATAAGGTACGTGTTAGCGGATTAAATATACCTCGATCTATCTTGAAGTTTCATTGTATAGTTTTGCTTCGAGTCGAGTGGACGAGTTTCTCTTAGTGAGATTGTCGTTCAATAGCTTTGATAAGTTATCAAGGTGAACTATCGTAGTGCGCTATAAGCAATTATTGATTTATATAATTTACAAGTGTTGCACTACATATTATAAAGATGTGGAGTGGACGAGTGGTGGAATCGTCTCTGAGTGCTATACCAGATTATAGCTGCAGCAAATGTGATAAGCGTTTTCTACGCAACTATGATAAGAAGAGACATGAGTTGATATGCGGTCGAGTCTACAGGTGTAAACATTGTGGTAATGTTTGCGATACTGAGCATAGAAGAGACGTACATGAAGAAAGATGTGAAAAAACTATATCTTGCAAGAAAATCAAGTCTGAGCCTAGCAAGCATCAACTTTTGACAATGACGGATGGGTGTGATATGACCGAATATGAAACATCATTTGAAGGGCGTCTTAAATCATATTATATTCGCTGTGATACCTTCAAGGATATGAAAACTTATCTGGAGGAGTCGAAACATCGCATAATTCAAGCTATAAACAAAGAACTGTCGATACATAAAAGTGTGAAAATTAACATCATGGTCGACTGTCAATTTGTGAATGTTCATGGAGAGACGTGTGACAGAACATTTAAAACACGTAACCAACCTGTGTTTTTAGAAACTGATATGGACGCCCTCTTGGAAACAGAATTTAAGAAGATTTATGCTGAAATGGAAGAATGTCAGTTGAAAGGAAGCAACTGGGCCTTGCTAGCAGTTGATGGAGTTCGACTCCGAATTAACAAGTACAATGTCCTTCGAGGGAGCAGCTATATTCCTCTACCTGCATCTGTGGAAGCGAGAAAAGCCTGCATAAACCCTCAGAATTATAGTGACGAGAATTGCTTTATATATGCGGTTCTTGCAAAATTCGTTGATAAGAATGCTCATCGCGTCGGCAAGTACAAGGATCACCAAGAAAAATACAATTTCTCATGCGTTTCGTTTCCTACGAGCTTGGGTGAAGTCGCTAAATTTGAAAAGCTCAACAATATGTCCATAAATGTGTTTGGACTGGATGAAAAACATGAAGTGTTTCCTATAAAGGTAGTCAATGAAGAATTATCTGATCATCGCGATCTTCTTCTGTTGAGTGATTCAGCTGGCAAGCATCACTATGTATATATAAAGGATTTTGAGAAGCTTATTCGCGGGCAGAAAACTAAACACCATGGGCAAATATATGTATGTAAACGATGTTTCAATCATTTTGATGACCAACATGGACCAAGTGGAATGAAAAAATTGGAAGAGCATAGAGAAATGTGCATGCAACATGCTATTGCTAGATGCGTTATGCCTACAAAAGAAAACTCTATCGTCAGATTCAAAAACGTGGAAAGAATGTTGAAACTGCCATATGTCATCTATGCTGATTTTGAGAGCATTCTCACTCCTTACCATACCTGCGCCTCTAATCCTGAAACCTCCTATACAACACCCTATCAAAGTCATTCTCCAATGAGCTTTGCTGTTTACGTCAAACCGTCATCCAGCGTTGACAAAGTAGAAACCGATCTTCCTACACATCCCTACGTGTATCGAGGTCATGATGCTGCTGAGAAGTTCATAGAGTATCTAACTTCCCTTGCGAAGAAAATTAGTGACTTATACAAATCTGCTAAGCCTCTGAAACTTACAGCTGAAGAACAAGAATCGTTCGATGCTTCTACAATATGCTACCTGTGTGGACATGAATTTACAGAAGATAATTGGAAGGTTCGCGATCACGATCATGTGTCCGGGGTGTACAGAGGATCTTTACACAATAAATGTAACCTGGCCTGTAAAACACCTAATTATATTCCTGTTTTCGTCCATAATCTGAGCGGATATGACTCTCATTTTATTGTTAAGGAGTTAGGTTGCACAAGCGAAAGAGTGGAGGTAATACCAAACTCTGAAGAAAGCTATATCTCATTCTCAAAATATGTTGGAGATATTAAACTCAGGTTTGTGGATACCTTCCGTTTCCTGAGTACAAGCTTGGACAAGTTAGTGAAAAACCTCACGACGCATCCCGAAACAGAGAAGTACTTTGGAGAAGAGAAGATTGGCTTGATGACTCGTAAGGGAGTGTTCCCCTACGATTACCTCACATCATGGGACGTTTTGAATGATGCTCATCTACCTCCAAGGGAAGCATTCTACAATAAATTAAATGAAGAAGAAATTACCGGCGATGACTATGAGCATGCTAGAAATGTATGGAACCAGTTTAATGTGAGAAACTTAGGTGAATACAGTGATATTTACTTAACCTCTGATGTTCTTCTCCTAGCGGATGTCTTTGAAACGTTCAGAGACCAAACTCTGAAAACACACAAAGTGGATCCTGCGCATTATTTCACTTCTCCAGGACTTACGTGGGATGCTATGCTACTGTACACAGGAATTGAGCTGCAATTGCTGCTGGACTACGATCAGCTGCTCATGGTTGAATCTGGTATAAGAGGAGGGTTATGCCAGGTTTCTCATCGGTATGCTGAAGCTAATAATATATATATGGAACAGTATGATCCTCGTAAACCTTCCCAGTTTATTACATACGAAGATGCAAACAACGAATATGGCTGGGCTATGTGTAAGGCCCTTCCTTATGGAAGGTTTAAATGGGTTTCTCCTGAAGACATAGACCTGGATTTATTGAAGGAAGATGACCCCCTTGGATACATCTTAGAAGTCGATGTCGAATATCCTGTCGAGCTCCACGATCTTCATAATGATTTGCCCTTCCTGCCTGAGAGTCTGAAACCGGGGAAATCGTCTTCAGAGAAGTTAATTGCTCATCTTGGGTGCCGAAAGAAGTATGTGGTACACTACATGGCCTTGAAACAAGCTCTTAGTCACGGTCTACTATTAACAAAGATTCATCGAGCACTTCAGTTTCATCAGTCGTGTTGGCTAAAACCTTACGTCGAGTTTAATAACCGACTGCGACAACAAGCTAGAAATGATTTTGAGAAGGACCTTTATAAACTATTCAATAATGCTATGTTTGGAAAAACTATGGAAAATATTCGTAATCGCATGGATATACGGCTTGTGACAAACAGCAAAACGTTAGAAAAACTCATAGCCAAACCTACATTCATTGATCGAACCATATATGGACCTAATCTTGCTGCTGTACATATGGCTTCTCGTAAAATAGTGTTCAACAAGCCTATATACATTGGTATGAGTGTGCTAGACATCTCCAAGACGCTAATGTATTCGTATCAATACGATGTGTTACTTCCATATTATGGAGCTGAAAATCTTAAACTGTTGTATACAGATACAGATTCTTTCGTCCATCGAGTGACTACAGCTGATATATACCAGGATAAATTACACATGCTTGAACATCTGGATACATCTGATTACCCTGCTAGCCATATATGCTATTCTACACAAAACAAAAAAGTGTTGGGAAAGTTTAAAGATGAAGCCTGTGGAAAAATCATTCATCGGTTCGTTGGTCTTAGGCCCAAAATGTATGCTATCGATATTGATGGTTCTGTGATAAAAAAAGTTAAAGGTATAAAACGTAGCGCCATTAAGCAATACATCAACTTCAATAGCTATGTAGAGTGCCTTAAAACTTTGAAAATTGTTAGAACTCCTATGAATTTAATCCTATCCCGACATCATAATATTTCTACGGTTGAAGCTAATAAAATAGCCTTATCACCTCACGATGACAAGAGAGTGATTGAAGAGGATGGAATATCGACGTATGCGTATGGACATTACAGTGTCGAGAATAGTGCTTAGACATGGGTACTTAAAGCTTGTCTGTAGAAAAAATTGAAGATTGTTGAACTATGAACTTCGTGCACCAATGGCACATCTAACCAAGAGAGAAGAATGATAATGTGAATAATAAGAACTGAGGAGGACGCTATCGTCTTTCAGCAGTGTATACTTGTTTTCTAAATGTTAATGTTAGTGTATGCATCTTTATAAGTTAAATAAAATTATCTCATTGCAATTATTCTTTTTTATTTCATTGCTTGCCTTAACATCCCTATTTCCTCATTAGGTCAGGTTAGGTTAGGTTAGCTTAGTTGGACTATAAGATGGAGTAGTTGATAATGATGATGATTATTATTATGATAATGATGATTGTTGCCGAGTTAGGTTATTAGTGAAATGTAATCAAAATAATAATGCGAGAAATGCAATGAATGACTGGATAGGTTAGACTGTTCTTCAACTACTATAAAACAAAGCGATTACTGAAGAAAACTTAGTAAAATGTCCTTAAATCAATTAATATACCTCTAGCAGCGTTAAAAATGCCTACTAGAGTGTCTTAAAACATCTTCAAACTGGCGGAAAAAAAATGCTTCTCACGAGTCTAAGATGCCCTGAAAATCCTCAAAATACCTGTGAAGGAGCTGAAATGTCTTAATTAGTGTTCGAAAAATACCATTAAAAGCGTCTAACGCCTATAAAAGTGTTTCAAAGGATTCTGAAAACCGTCCAAAATGTTGGTGACAAAGTCTAAAATACTCCTATAGTGCTTAAAATGTCTCTAAAATGGCTGAAACGATAATTAACTGGTAGAGATACGTCTAACAACCTTGAAACAGCCGGTTCAGTATCCCTGATATCGTGAAAATTATCTTCCACTACCCTTCAAAGTGCTTAAAGCAAACAATAATAGACAGGTGCGTCCAGAATAACTCTCAGATTGCCTTAAATAACGTCAAATTCGTCTAAAATACTCTGAAAAATGTTTAAACTGGACGTAAAAGTCTTCAGAATATTTGTAAACAGGCTGAAATATCTACCAGCGAGTCTAAACGGACCTCAAAACACCCTGCAAATATGTAATATGGCGTCTAAATCACTCAAAATTGCCTGACCGTTGTGTAAAATAATTTGTAAAAGCGTCCTGCACAGCCTAAAGCAACTAAAATATATGTTAACGGTCTATAAAACAACGTCAAAATACCATGAAACCTCTGAAAAATCGATCAAATAACCTGCATTATCTTCAAAATAGTCTGAAAAGTTCTTAAATATGTTGTAAAAGCAGCCTGAATATACTAAAAGTGCTTAAAAAGATCTATCAGAGGACTCAAAATAGTATCAAAATGTTTATGAAATTCCTAGAGGGAGATCAGGACAGCGTATGACAGGATAGAATAGATAAGCAGAGGAGGGAATAGGATAGATGATAAGAGGACAGAATGAATGTCTAGGAACGTATCATGTTAGTAGAATAGAATAAATAATAATAAGAGGATCTACCTTAGGTTAGGCTATGCCAGGTTAGATTAGGTTAGGTTATACGAGTAGAAGTATGAGGCTTAGGTTATGTTAAATTATGAAAGACAGTGTAAAAGAGTAGGAGCTGGGCTAAGTTAGGTTAGCGCAGCGATGAGGGGAGGGAGGGCGAGGTGTCATTATGTTGAGGGTAATATATTGGATCAAATTAGAAAGCTCTTGCGTTAGGATGTATACATTAGATATAGCGAACAAAATACTCATCTATTACAAACGTACATAAACACGTGTGTGTCCCTGCTATTTGTCTTAGAAATTGATCCCATTATCAGTAGAACATCTACAACGCCTGCTTCTAGTACCATCTCACCTAGTAATCCTTAGATTACGCATGGCGGCCATCTTGCGCATTTGGGTCTGTTCCAGACTTCCCTTATCCTACCTACTGATGTCTGGCAGTACAATCCTTATTGCAACTGATTGGATATCAGACTGTATTGGTACAGATTGCATATAAATGTCATCTCTCACAAGTATCATGGCGCCGCCATGTGCCGGAACACCCTCTTCTGGTGTAACATCACACCGTACTGGGGTGTATCGCCTTAGATGGAAAGCGTCTTGAGGACGCAGCTTAGTCTCTTGCAAACATGCGACCAGAGGTTCGTTTTCTTTGAGCAAGAGCTCAAGTTCTGGCCTTTGAGTTCGAATGCCACGTATGTTCCAATGTAAGATAGCCATATTAGTATCTGTGTGGGATAAATATTGCAAGGTAACAGTGTATTACCTTGTAGTAGGCGGTGGTCGGTTCAATTTAGCCCTTTTGTGATCTTTTGGGCTCACACTCTTTTCACATTTATCCTGCCTCTTTTTCACTGGGTTTCTCCCAGTATAGGCAGGATCTTCTTGCATCTCCTCTACCGAGTAGGTGCGTATCCCCATAGCAAATTTCGGTTCGAGAGCTTCGAACCGATTGCTCGTGGATACCGGCGAAGATGAAAGCTGCCGGTCTGTGTCCATCCCGGAGGAATCCTCAGAAGAGGATCTTCGGGGGGATGAACGCTGGCTCTTCTTTCCCTTTGGTTGAGTGGGAACAGACACGTTTTCTTCTTTGAGGAAGTCAGTTCTTACATATTGTTTCTTAAATTTCTTCGGTGATGTAACATAAACAACGGGCTCATTCTTGCCATTGTTGTAGACTGGCAATTTAGACGGTGACCTTGTAGATGTGTTCTTTTCCTTTACGGACTTGGTAGGAGACGTAGATTTACCTGTAGATGTTGAAGGCTTTGGAACTGTTCTTGCTACGATAATTTTTTGTGAAATTGTGGCCCCGGTTTGATCGCTGGTTTGTGTAGCGATTTCCCGCTTCTCTGCCGGCCTAGCTACAACGGACTTTGGAAGGGGGGGCTGTCGGATACGCAGGAGTTTCCGAGCTTCTGAGAAGGACACCTTCTCTTTGACTCGGATTTCCTGGATCGCCCTTTCCTCTATAAACCGGGGGCACTCTCGCGAATTGGCTGGATGTTCGCCGCTGCAGTTCACACAACTGGGAGGCAATGAACATGGAGCGTCGTGAAGGACGCCTCCGCAGTTGACGCAAGAAGCTGTTCTGTTACATAGTTCACTTGTGTGTCCAAAATGGTTACACTTAAAGCACCGGATTGGGTTCGGGATGTATGGCCTTACTTCTATAGCTTCGTATCCTGCCCTAATCCTTTGAGGGAGATCTACCCGATCAAAGGTGAGGAACAGGATACGAGTAGGCTTCAATTCACCGCTTTCTTTGCGATGAACCCGATACACACAGGTAACACCTTGATCTTCCAGGTTTTCCTTAATCTCTTCAACACTGAGTCCGTCTAATGCGCGGGTATTGACGACACCGCGTGACGAGTTCAACGTCTTATGAAGGTCAACACGTATTGGATAGCTGGCCAACAGGTTTGCTTTCTGTATTTTAGCTGCCTGTTCTGCTGAATGCGCTTCTACTAGAAGCGTGCCATTACGCGATCTAGTGCATGACTTCACTGGACCAGCTATCTTATCCAGGCCCTTCTGGATTACAAATGGACTCACCGAAAGAAACTTTTTTCCTTCCTCAGTTCTCGAAATGACTAAGTAGCGAGGACCACAGGACTCAACTACTTCCTTTACACTTGACTTCTGGTATTTTTGTTTATTTTGAGTTTTTTGTGAACTCATGGCGCTTTAATCCTCCACCATTGCAAATGTCTCCGATGGCATGCTCACATCCTGGGCGCCACCCCGGCTTAGGTGAGAGTCCTGGCCTGGACCTTGCTCACCCTAGGGTCTCACCTCCCAATGCATAGACAGAGGGACCCAATCGCCTTCAGGAGTGCATCAGCTCATGCAATGGCCCCTCCCCGGGACTGACCTTTATCAGCGGATACGCACACAGATCCTACATGATAACCAGGGGCTGGGACTTACGCGATTACCCAGTCACCCCTTGCGTCACCCCATCCTCCGACGACCCGCGCGTAGGTTATCCGTCAGACTGTGTACAGGGAGGTAACAGGTGGGAGGTCAAACACAAAAGTGGACCAAAGTTGATTGGGCGTTTGGCATATGCCCTCTCACCTCTTGGAGGAACCCAATCGAGAGTATGGCTTGGGGTCCCGGGCACGCCAAACCCGCACCTACCATAGTAGGAGCCCCTGGGGGAGTTTGATTTCGGAGTCCTCTTCTCCTAGATGAGTCGCCAACCAAGACTAACGAGCCCCATCTACCCGTTTGGAATGTTCTTTGCTTCCCCTCACCTCCTGCCCACCAGTAATCAAAATGACACTTAGTAGGCCGTCTGGCTCAGGTACTGAGCCCCTCCGCCACGACAAGGCGACACTCCTTCGGAGGGGCCCCACACTTGAAATTAAATCATTTTGAACATAATCTGAAGTTGCATGAAAAGCAGTCAACTTTTTCCAAACGCTCTTTTAGAGATGTCATATATTGTTAATTAATTTAAATATTCAGTATAATTTAACTTTCCTCTGTTTGAAGAGCCTTCATTCTCCTTGTGAAGCCCTTGCTTTCCTGGAAAAGTTTCAACCCGTGCAAAATGAGAAAGAAAAGCCCTTTTCTTTTTCACTTCATTGTTATGTTATTCAACTAAGAGCTTATACTGATTGAAATTCTATTCTTGAGTTTATCCTGAACATATTTAATTGGTTTTTGCATATTATGTGATTTCAAGAATAGTTGTGTTTTTGGTTGCGTTATAAATTTCATTTAAACCTTTACAACCACTGGAACTTCAGACGCGTTTTTTGTTTTGTTTTATTACGACATGGCCAGAATTCACTTTCATAAACTTTGATGTTGAAGTGCCTTTCACATTTTTCAATGTAAGTCGTAATACTGAGTAGAAGGTATTACTTTTTAGAGATATTTGGAAGGTTCTTACGTTGAGCTTTTCGATCATACGTTTATTTCTATTTTCGTTGCTAAAACGGCACAAAAACAAATGGAATTAATTTCTATTTACGACTATAAATGCAATAATGTAAGCACGATTCTTAACATGAGCTGTAAGTACTACATTAAACACATTAAATCCCGTGAGCCAAACGGACGTCAGTTTCCTCTAGCTGACGACAGATGCCGCTGATCCAAGCTTTGTTTGGAATCATACGCTGCTGAGTGGTGCGAATTCACATCATGTTTAGCAAAGCTTGATTTTAATGACATTCAAAAGATTATGAACCAAAAAATTATAATGAACACGTGGCAGTAATTTTAGGTCACACCATTTATGTTACATTTTAATTTTATTATATAATAATTTATGAATTGTTAGACAGCTGTCCATTATGTTTACTATGCTATGGAAATACAGCAAGGCAAATGTCCTGATATTACAGCTTCTATGTTTGGAACAAATGATGAACTCAGATTGTTACAAAAATATACATAAGGATGACGATAGTTACGAAATAGGTTGAGTAAAGGATCGAGAACTTTTGTACCTTATTTAATTGAAGTAGGGACTGTTAATGTAAAGATGGGTGACTGATATCGTAAAGATGAATTATTGATAATACATAATTAATCAAAGTGAATAAAGATGACTTATGGGAGAAAGCCATAAACACGCAAGTTTTATCGAAAACAACCGACCAAGCAAACAGAGTGACAAAAACTACCGCTGCAACACCAATTTGGCAATCAGTTTGAGGAAAATTACTGGGTATGTAATACATCTCTCAAATGCATTGAGGCTACGCCTTTGCGATGTTATTTATCTCCATAATCTTACAGGCTTTTATTGCCCCCGTAGCGCGTCTGCCCCTAGCCCGGGGAACCGAGTTTTATCCTCGGTACCGGTATGAGATTTTTCCCTGCTGGGAGGTCTGGTCCGGGGTGCACTCAGCCTCGTTAGGTCCCTGAGGGGTCAATAAAGGAGCTACTTGACTGAAAAATAGCGGCCCCAGGTCGTGAAGACCGCATAACCGACCGGAAGGAACAGGGGGGACTCTGACCACGTCCCACCCTCCAGCACTGCACCCCACTTATGATGCCTGTGGACACAGCGGCTGGACAGTAGGCTTTGGCTGGATAGGGTTGTTTTGCCGTGGGATTAGCTGGTTAGTTCCAGGTGTTTATTAATAAAACTACTGGCACCAGGAGTGGCTAATGCGTCATGTCTCCCCAGAAATCAAACTCAATTTTGTTTACATTTTCTACAACTGATATTTGGCAGATAGTGGATGTATACATTCCAAAATCTAATATCGAGGTTTTTCATCGGAAATACATTCTTTAACGCTCCTGGAAAAGAAACAAACAGCACTGCTGGAAAAAAAATTCATGTGTTGCATTCATATGACTTTTTCTACTCTTGTACAATCTACTCTAGCAAACACTTATTCCCTTATTTACTTCACATTAATCGGGGTAAACGCTTCCACAAAGTATCCTATTGCCTATCCTACAGCAAAATCTTTCAAAACTGGTCCTATTTGATGGCATTCCATTCTCTTTGCATGTTCAGGACATAGAAATAGTGTGACTTTTGGTTGGGGTGTGAAGTAAAGTAGACATGTAGTCGAGATAAAGAAACACTTTTATTTCTGTAAACAGTAACTTTGTACACTCGTTGCAACAGTAAGAAAGTCTTTTCCCATTCACCAACAGCACGGCTCCGAACTAGTAACACAACAACTGTCCCTTCGTTGTTGGCACGACTCCTCAACGCTTCAATACGTCTGTCCTTCCGTCGGCACGACTACTCAACGCTTCACATACGTCTGACTGACTGGTCTCACTCTTCTGTCGCACTTTACCGCTATTTATATCTCCCAGGCACTATTCTGGAAAGTTCAGTTATTGCGGTGAAATACAAAGCAGAATATTCTCGAAGTCTCTATCCTTTTCTCTCTTTCGGCAAGCGCCCCAACAATGCGGCCATTATCTGTCTCTTTCCTTCGGCTCCTTTGCGGTAGTGCCGACAATAATGCGATGGGTGACACTGCTGTTGTCGGCAATTAGATGCGGCGGGCGCGGTGACAATAGGAATAATGATTTCCCAGTTGAGAAAAAAGAAATTTAGAAAAATAACGAAGGATCTCTCGAAAATGACAATCTACAGACATATATGACAAATTGTGTTGTTAACAAGATCTGCCCTTTTGTATAGTGAGATTTTGTCTTTGCGGTTTAACATTTATGCAAAGCATGTACACTTCATGTATCGTAATTTTTTTAAATATATGGATTTTAATCAAAATCGTTAGAGGAATTGTTGAGAAAATGCAAATTTTGAAAATCTTGGTTTCGCATCCCTGGAAGGTACTTGAAGTTAAATACAAGTTTGGTGTTAAATCGAATTTTCGCTTTTGAGTTGAACTGTTCACACGCGCACACACACACACACACACACACACACACACACACACACACACACACACACACACACACACACACACACACACACAAACACACACACAAACACATAGACACACACACGGTCCTTTCTCTAAAAAGATTAAGGGATTTTGAATTAAGGGAAACTCAAAACATGTATTTCCAGTGAAATCTCCAGCTACTATGTACGTCGTACATAAAGGGGAAAAAAATCAGCTTATGCTTAAACTACCCCTTATATAGAACATTTTCTCAAAATGGCTCTAATTACAGTGCCATGTTTAACATATTTTTATAGCAAATTAAACACATATTTTGAATTTTCTGGCTATATATGTAGCCGTGTTTACTCTTGGCGAGTTTTGCATTACTTGTGTACTGTAAGAGATAGACCAAATCTTACTATAGAAAAACTATAAATCTCGTTAAATATACGTAATGTTCAAATGCATTTTTTGTTGAGTGAACCATTTTGGAGATATTCCTCGTCATTTGTGTGAGTTTTGCAGTATTTAAACTCATCTAAAATGGAAGGTCGTTGTTCACGTTTTTATCTCTTGGCCGTCCAAAGAGAAGGTGTTTCAAAGCCTTCGTATAGCGACCAGATTTGACTATCATTCAAAGTCTACTGTATTCTAATATTACCCTTGCACCTACAAGGAAATAAGCAATTATTTCTGCAATTGTTTATCTCAACTAACACGAAGATATAGGAATATGGGTTTGTAAGAATCGTTAGTACATGAGTAGAGTTGGTTATGTGAGTTTAATACATTATACTTCTTTTTTTAATGTGGTCACGCAAGGAACGTAGACTTGAGCTGGAAATTGATTTAGTTACTGTAATTACTAGTAAAGAAGGTAAAACGTTTTATTCATTTTGGAAGATGGTCGTTATGTGTTTGTTGTAACTAAACTTGAGCAGCCCGCAGTGGTGACTGCAGGAGTCGAAGCCTGGCGCGCAGCCACTGGAGCTTGCAATTTCCACTAGGCTCCCTCCGCATACACGCAATTAACGTTTGGCAGGCAATGTTGGAGTCACCCGCAGGGAAACGCCGGCGTTTTCCGGCTAATTTAGAGGTAGATTGTTACAGGCCCGTTATTATATAACTTCATATAATTACGTCATTCAGGGTTCCCAAGACATAAATGCAATAACACGCCTATAGACAACTACCCTTAGTCTTTGCATGATAACCTTCTTCGCGTCACGGCCCCCTGTTATATTGTGGTGCTGATATTAATTGACCTAGCCAAGGGCATTGTTCTGTTAGCGTAGTTAGCCGAGTGTTTGTAGTTGTTTGTTTAATTAAGGTCGCTTTATAAAAACGAAGGCCATCCACTGCCATAGTAATATTCTTACATTGAAAAGAAAAGTGTTTGTACAAAATTTAATACAAATATAACAGGTGATCCAAAAGACTGTGAACCGGCTGCACTGTGTTTTGTGTGTACGGGTCCTCTGCGCTTTTCGCCGACTGCCGCCATCATAGAACAGCGCGGATAAAACCCTACATTTTTAAAATTACTTTTAAAGCCTTTACTAACCATTATAATTATAGCAGATGCTGAAGCTGGACACCGCCGTAGTTCACGTTGAGAAATGCTGGCAATTTCCTGGCGGATATTTTAATTCTTCCAGGATATGTAGGTTTCTTATACACTTTATGCTTTAACTTACCCCAGAGATAGAACTCGCAGAGGCCTATGTCGGGGGACTACACATTTCAACGAATAATTCTGTCCCGAAACACACTTTTAGTTATGTATTTAGGCTTTCACGGCCGGTGTCTTGACTATTCGAAATGTTTAGTTCTTCCGGACTTGTAGGCCGTGGTCTAGAAGGCATGATAGACACCAACGTTTCGCCAAGTACTACGCTTGGCATCATCAGGGTGACACGATCCTCCGTCTGCACTGGTCAGAGCTTAAATGTGGAAGCAGAGAAGTAGTGGAAGTAATGACCGTTAACGTCCGTTACGGTTATTTATATGGGTGGGGGTGGGCTGGACATTGTTGCGCTGGCTACGGTAGTGATTGGCCTGTTGTAGGTGGGGTTTTATTATTAATAATAATTATTAATTAATTAATAATGCGGCATTTTTGATATGCGAGAGAAAAGATTTAAGGTTGGGTAGTTCAAATGTGTCAAGCAATACCTCGGTATGTTTTCTTACAGTTTAGAATTTATATTATTTTGACATAAATTATTTATTTTTAACTTACCCTAAAATTACAAAGATAAGATACATTTTCTATAAGTGAACGCTCAATTTCTAAATATTCCAGAATTAACGACAAAAGCAACATACGTAAAGTACCCGCACAAACAACAAACCATTAGCGAGTATGAAAAGTCCCTACTTCTTAACTCATCTTTGAACAATTTTGAAAATTGTTATATTGCAGTAACTGTGAAGGAATAAATCTTCTGAGAAGATGAGGGTTTTATTTAAAATAAACTGTTAAATATAAACGAAAGAAAAAAGAACTTCGCACAGGCAAAATTTCTTCCTGGAAGTTTCCTGTTATCACAAGGTAAGGTTGTATTACGTATGAGGAAAACTATGCACTTTATTAATGCAAACAACAAGAACACAGAAGATATCTTCATAGATAACAGACTGTAGAGACACGTCACTGTGCAAACAAGTGTTATCAAATAAATTAAAAACAAGCCACGATGCGCACAACGAAATTTCGGGAGCCATAACATCCTCAGAAGGTCATTTAAGTACACAGCAAAGAAAGTTAAGTGCCGTTTTTACTATCTGTGTTTACAACGAGTTCTTACTGAAACTCTTGGGCAAATTACTCTACTATATGCAGAGAAAGTATTGTATTCCATCCAAAAATACGATGAACTAGATGGAAGAAAAAGCATCTGTATGCACAAGAATGAGTAGGGAAGGTCAGAATGCAACAGATCAGAATCTTAAGCTTCAGAATCATTTTATAGGTTACTTTTGACACAGTTTTCGTTCATCAAATTCCCTGTTTACTTTTATTAATAGAGGTTACCAACCTCTGAATAAAACTTTGTACCAGGAGCAGAGACAACTGCAATTTTGGGGAGTTCTTACAGAAAGCTAGGCTTTCCTGGAAATGGGCGTCTGAATCATTGAGAACTGACTCCTCAACCAGAGAGCCTTCAAATAATCTCCATGCTTCAATATTAGAGTAAAAATTAGTTACTTAAGTTATTTATACACTTTCTTCTATTATAGTAGAACCCTTTACTTTATCACCACAATAATGCCTAGAACATCTCATTAGCATGGCCTTCATCACGTAAAGGCATTGCTGGAAATGATATGCGGAAGTTGCATCTTCTGAGAAGCTGTAACAAATTGAAGCTGAAGTAAATGGTAAACTTCAGGATGTGAAAAATATGTTTAAAAGCTATATTATGGATCACTGGCACAATAGTAGAAATCTCGCCCTCAAAACGGAAACTTATTAGGATAGCTGTTACAGAACCAGCTATACCAACTTTAGTTCCTGAAGAAAACAAAACGTCCTACTTACAGGATGCGTATCGGCCACTTTTATGTCCAACATGGTTATCTGATGAAGAAGACAACTAAATATCTATTGCCGAAAGATTCAGCGCATGAAGACGTATCAACATCTCACCTTATGTTTGAGTACGCTGCTTCAGGGACTTCAACTTCAAAAGTAACCTGTATTCAATATTTAACACCGCAGAAGGATGTAGAAAAGTTATCAAGTTAAAGTTAAAGAACAGATATATTAAACAGTTTTATAGTGGACACAGTTTATCGGAAGCTCCCAAGAATTCAATATAGCCAATATTACACTAAACAGCTGACGAAAGTATCCCAAAAAGCCGTCATGTCAATGTACATAATAGGCATTTCTAACCTCAAATATAACAGGGTTAAAGTATCACGGTTTCAAACGATAATAATGCTTTAAACATCGTTACCACGCAACACATGATAAACCTGCTCACCTTCGGCAAATATTGTTCTGCAAACACACTTTCGGATAAAATCATTTGCAAACGCTGACTATTGTAATATATTTAATGCAGTACTGTGTAGCGAACTTAAAAATAACAACAGTAACTATAACTCCCTATACTGCTCTAAAAGAATTCAAGACTAAATCATGTAAACACGAGCAGTACGTCCACTGATTAATTAATTAATGCGGCGTCTAAACAGAATTTTGTTTTAAAATTTGTTGGTGTGCATAAACAAGCGCCACTGTGGCAACATAACAGACACAATAACACCAACTATGGCCGTAGCTTTACTATGGTTATATGTTACGAACAGTTGGCGACACTAATGCAACCTAACGGATGAAATATCACCAAAATTGGTTGTTTTTTGGGGTATTTCAATAAGCTGTGCCTACTACAGTAAGAGATACTGGTAGAGATTCAGACAGAGTGGATGAAATACGACAGGATAAACAAAGAAATGGATACGTTAAAGCTGGAAATTCAAAACATAAACATAACACTGGAAAGAACGGCAGACAAAAGCGGAAAATAGAATGTGGTGATTTCAGGAGTTGAAGAAAAACGTGGTATGGGGATATATCAGTCAGAAATGGCCAGAGACAAAAGCGTAAGATACAAAATATGTAACTTAGAAACTGCCATGGAATCGCCTGTTTGTGTCCCTCGGTGGTACTGTCTGTCATTGTATAAGCGTCTCCGAAGAGACAGTTTGGACATCGCTGGACTATAGTAAGGCAACCTCAAAAACCAGCCACGCTAATCGTCCCTCAGTCATTTGTCACTACAATAAATTAAGCTAAAAT
This sequence comes from Tenodera sinensis, assembly GCA_030765045.1. Classification (NCBI taxonomy): domain Eukaryota; kingdom Metazoa; phylum Arthropoda; class Insecta; order Mantodea; family Mantidae; genus Tenodera; species Tenodera sinensis. The sequence continues at coordinate 83,025,214 of CM060972.1, forward strand.
GGAAGATACGCCGAAACAGGCAGTGTCTTAAACCACGAACGCCAGAAGAAGAATTAGAAAAATTTGGTTCACTGAGCTCGCTGGTTATGCAAATATCTTCCCCGGCGATGCATGCAGCATCAGTTATGAACAGCAATTATCAATAGTATTTGGGCTCGAACTTCATGACAAAAAGAACTACTTAGGCGGAGGCAAACCACGGTTTTAATGAGAGCTGCAGGGTTTCTTGTGTAACATTTAACGAGGTTTCCGCCACCAGTAACAACAACAGCATCGCGCTACATAATTTATAAACTCAATTTCAAGTTGGACTTGTTCTCAAAGGCTTTTCTTCCCTCTCTGTTGGCACACGTGCATGAATGTGTGTATTTATTTCCTGTCTTGCCAAGTGCCTCCGGGGAGGTGAGTGTCGTCGTTGCGATGCATGACCTTACTCGTGCACCGTTGCTCCTTTTTTGTACAATTTCCAGAAACCATGACGAAAATATTCCCAAAATTTAAACTTCTGGAGGTGCACTCCGTTCCTGTTTTATGAGATTGCAAGTGTCTCAACAGGAATAACTGTACGTATATACAGTATTCCTTTAGCCACCCCCCCTCAGAATAGAAAAAAAGTGAGAATGGGTGAAGATTAAGTAAATAATTAAATTTTGGATAACTACATTTCATAAGGAGCTAGGTGGTGCCGTGATAAAGTGAGGTTAGCAGAGCGCTGTCATCTCATCCCTTCCTCCCTGGAGTCGACAGTTTAAAAGTTTGTCGGTCTAATTTTGAATAGTAAAGCTGTGATTAACTGTAAACAATGAGATGTTTGTATTTTGTTTATACGTTCTGTGTTTGTTTCTTGTATTAAGATTGTGTGCCTTACTAAGATAAATGCAATACTAATTTTCATTGTTGATTTTGCCGTAAATACTTAGATGAGAGGCAGTAATCTGTGACATTAACTCCTTTAGCGCTTAAACGAAGCACCACAGCAAAAAACTTTCCTTAACAAAAAGTGTTTAAAATAATGTTATCTATCAGCCCCCAAAGTTTGTCGGTCTAATTTTGGGAAACCCTATGGATTCAACCACATAAGCTATGTATGTAAATAAGCATTGAAAACTTTAAGAACAGTTGCAATTTAACATAACTAAACTCACTAGTGTGTAATTTCCGTATGTTTAGACCACCTTGTCACTTTAATGCTGCACTGCCTCTCGTGAATAAGCTCTTAGACTTTAGAGCATTTTCAGCGCTTAAGCATTTAAGTGCACACACGATTCGTTTTTTCTGAACATTTTTATACAAAAGAGAAGGTTGTGTATAAGTAGCAGAAGAGCCGGCCGGAATGCAGAAACAGGAGTTGATCTAATTTTTTGACCTCCCTCGCAGCAGGTAACCACTTCCTCATCTTTGTTACATTCTACAGGAGCAATTAATGTTTACAAAACTAGGTCCTTTATTTACATGCTTTGTTCTTCTACCAAGTCCAAACTTCAAAAGAAAAGAGCTTCGGAAGTAGACCTCCAGCCCTGCTGACACTCCATTCATTAATTTTTCTCTTGCCCCTTTCGCTCATTAAGCTTCCTTGCCTTTTTTGACCCCCTACTCCTATTTTTTTCCAGAAGAGCTCGCAAAACTTTCTCCACGTGGAAGAAATACTTGTGTGCGTTATTGAAACATTTCCCATTACCAGTGACAAACTCGACACAAACATGTATATCTACGTGCCTCATGAACTTTTAGGAAAAAAGGAAAAGAGGAACAGTTATTTGGTCCGCCATCGTGGTGAATTAGGAAAAAAAGACGAGAGTTTATCGTCCGAGATAACGTCTCTGTAAAACTTGTAAACTTCACAACGTAGATCCAATTTGTCTCGGATACATTTTCACCAACTTTCACATTTAGGTTACACTTTAAGCTCTTGGCAACTTGATCGTTTTACGCCTTCCAAGGATCTCTTTCTCCTCTGTTGAAATATTCGACAGAATGACATTTTGGAGATTTCAACTGCTTAAAATTATAATGTATATGTTTAGTTCCAGAATTTTGGTATTTTAAAAAAGTCTCAAGTTTTATCTGTGTCTGTCATTCCACTAAGGGGGAACATTCACCATATTAGGGCCCAAAAACATGTATGTATAGTGACACAAACATTTGTACAATTTATCTTATTGCTTATTTCCTTTTGCGTACAAGGGGAATATTAGAATACAGTAAGCTTTGAGCGATAGTCAAATATTTTAAAGCTTTCATATTACGTTCTCTTTGCACGCTTAACAGAAATAGCGGTGACGTCACCGCATATCGACAATCTTTTAAAAGATTTCACAACTGTATATGGCGTATTGCAATATTTTCATTGTACCTACGAGGAAGTGTGTAACAAAAGCATTTCCACCTATGTTTATCTAGATTAACCTGCAGTAGATACAAGAATAAGCTTTTCAAAGAATAGTTTCTTGAAGAATTGGAAAGAAAGGAATGTGAATGTAAAGCAACAAAGTACTCCATACGAGTACTTACCGTAGAGAGCTAGAGGCTGAACATGGAAACATTCTCAAAAATGGAAATTTGTAATGCAATCTTCTTTCTCCACCGCTCTAGCTTATATAGATCAGGATGACTTAGCACGGATTTTTCTCGAACCTCTCACAAACAAGCCGGAGGTACAAAGTTCGCGAACAGTCTGGAAACGCTTTGTTCTGCCACATTCATTGTCGTTGGCTACGTATTTAGCAACGCAGTGGTATGATGACCGCTTGACCTCGAGTTTTGCGTAGACGTGAATGCCAAGCAGCACTGGCTACTATGTAAATTTTGTAATTAGGGCTGTACTGCCAGGTTGTGCAATTTTGCGACATCATTTACTGCATTTTCAAGGTCTGAAGCCACTCTATCACACACTTACTTCGTTATCAAGTTGCCAGATATGTATATTCAGCGTAATCTCTCTCTCTCTGTCTGTTGCTGTCTGCCAAACCTAGGTGGCCATGTTTTGTGAGGAGGCAGTGAATAATTAAGGTGAGCGCTTGGAATCGCTTCCTTAATGGTTCAGAGTCTGGAGTAACAGATCTTTCGCCAAAACGATCCAGCATTAAGATGTATTGCAGCAATTTCTCACTGGAGCACTGCTTAGGAATTAGCTGGGATGCGAGAATCTTTGATTGCTACCTTAATACCTTCAATATTTTGTTATTTGTACTACCTACGTTTTATATTACTCGTCTACTGAGAAGGCCCGGGTTTGATATCTGGTATTGGTATAGGGACTTTCTGCTAGGCTACGTGGTCCGGAGTGCACTCAGCCTTCTGAGGTGTCTGGGGTGCGAAGCTACTTGATGAGAAAGTAGTGATCCCTGGTTGTGAACACCGCATTCACTGGTCATGAAGTGTTCGAGACGCTGACCACGTGCTACCCTCCACGACTGCCTGTTGTGTTGCACTCATATGACTTTCTCTACTCTTGTACTAACCATTCTTACAAACTCTTATTCCTATACCTTCTTTGTTTTAGTTGAGATAAACATTTGTACAAATTATCTTATTGCTTATTTCCTTCTAGGTATAAGAGGAATATTGAAATATAATTAGGCTTTAAGCGATAGTCAAATATTTGAAAGCTTAGAGATCCCGTTCTCTTTGCACACTTAACATATAAAAAAATGAACAACGATGTTCCATTTCACGAAAGTTTTTAAGTTTTTCGAAACTCACACAAATAACAGGGAACATCTCCGAAATGGTTCACTCTTAAAAAAAAAAAAAAAAAAAAAAAAAAAAAAAAAAAAAAAAAAAAAAAAAAAAAAGCGAGACCTAAATTTTTTTATAGTAAGATTTTGTCTATTTCTTACGGTTTACGAGTTATCCAAAAGTCATCCAGAGTAAACAGGACCACAGCGGCTGTAGCCAGAAAATTCATTATATACATTTCATTTGTCATACAAATACCTCAAATATTGGATTCAGGGGGCCTTAAAACATATTTCCGGTGAAATCTCTACATCGAGTTTTTGAGTGGAATACAATACTCCCCTACCTAGTAGAGAGGGTAAAAAAACCGATACAAAATGTCAAAAAATGTGCTAAAATGGATGATGCTAGAAGGAGGAAAGTAAATTGTGAATTTCAGTTTCCGAGAATTATTTTGGCGTATATTTTTTGTTTACCTCTGATTAACATATTTCCTAGAAATAGGTTTCTGAAGCCATATTATCTCACTGACTGAATGAGAATGTTCTCGACGTTAATAAGAACGACGTACTTTCTTAATGAGCATTCACAATGAGAAGACGGTAGCGGAGGAAATAAAAGAGACATTACTTAATTAATAAGGAAGTAAGAGAAATGTTTGAAACTGGTAAAAACAACTCGTTTGGGAGAAAAGTTGCTCTTGAACAACAACAACAACAACAACAACGAGACAATCTCGAGGAAGTTGATTCAGGCTTCATTTGTCACATTACGATGCTATCATGTCTTCTTTAGCATAATTCTTTGAAAGCGAAGATTTGTTTTCTTGTAGATAGTACATCTGGCAACGATTTTGAACTCAACATAAAGTTGGCAATATCTAGCACATAAATCTCTGTTAGTGATTTATTGAATATATGCACAGAAAGAAGCTATAAGAAAGAGGGGAAAGTAATTCCAGATAAGCTTCCATCGCGTGCAACACGGGGGAAGTCACATACCAAAATAACAGTGAAACAGTGAGACTTCTTCCTTAAAGCTATAACAGACTCTAATGTTACGTACGTATAGTAAATAGATGATTACAATCACAAAAAGCGGACAGCAGTTCAAATGAGGGTAATCAGTGAGGCATGTTTCTTAATCACTAAAATCGAGAATTGTGTATGATTGAAGATAAGTCTTCATGTCTGAAAATAGGTTTTTCTTTCCGTTCTGGTAGTGAAATTCAAAGTGTGTCTAAAATTACAGCGAAATATCGAAATTGAAATTTTTAGTTTAATTATTTTGAACAAACTTCATTTCCCTACACATTCATGCAGTAATGGGTTAAGTCACTTTTCACTATTATTAATATATATCCCATAATTCAGTTCAGGTGCCCTAAATATATCAACAGATACATTCCCAGATGTTTCTAGATAAAGATCTGTCAGGTTTCAAAATATTGTAGTCAGCTGTTATTGGAATGTGATCTTCTGAAATGTTTATTTGACTGTAGCTCAAATTGATGTTTTCTTGCTCACCCCATTATTGCATGGGCATGCCCAATTGCTTTTTTACATTTACGTCACTATTTTTCTTCTAATTGACCTACAACAAACAGTTCTCTTTTACGTCTTTAACCAATCTATATTCCTTCACTATATTCCAACTTAACTGTTTTTTCTTCTACTTTTTTTATCTTTCAACAACTCATTGCTCTCAAAATAGCTACTCCATAACAAAATCTACTCGCTTCTCTTCCGTCTCACCTCCTTTTAGAGACGAGAAGACCTGTTATGGATCTTTCTCGAAATTGAACTTTTTCTAAAAGCTGTCACAAATGAGCCGACAATCGAGGCTTCGCGATCACTCTGGAAACTTCATTGTTCTGCTGCTCTGATTGTTGTCAGTCACATTCACAAGCAGTGGCACGAGGCAGTCAGACTTTGAGCACATTTGACGAACGCACCGCCAAGTGGTGTGAGGTAACTTGGTTCCGGCTCTCTTTGATGCGTTGCCGCGGCACAACTGACATCAACCACAGGTTCAGCTGCCCATAATGATAGAAATGTCCTATACATCGTTAGATGTCGCCACGCGGATTTGCATTTCTAGGTAACCGTAGATTCGCTTCAGAGTGACATCATCTAGATTGAAAAGCGAACGCAAACTTAAAAATGAACACGATGTATGTGTAAGACATATCTCATACGTTCAGTTATTAATTATTTACGTTTCTTGCGTCATGTAACCTCCTCAAATGTTGCTCGTAATAGAAAGAATAATTATCTTAACATTTGAACGGTTCATATTTGAACTTCAAACAAAGCCATTATGGGTCCAGCTTGAAATGCGATGTGAGAGAGCAAAGCCAAAAAGGTTGTAATGAGTATTGAAGCAAACATCACAACTTCAGTGATTCTGGATAATTGGGAGCTGCTCTGTCCCTCTTCCCCTCTTTCTACTGCTCGTTTTCTTTAAGGAATACAACATTAAATAGGTTTCCCATTCACAGACCCTTTGCTACGCATTAACAGATGCCCGTTTCTCATTTAATTTCGCCTTTCAGCAATAAGTTCAGTTCATGCCTGAGTAAATTCCAAACATCACACCCCTCTGAATGGACCGTGCGGTGAAGTGATTAAAATACAGCGTCAAGAGCAATCAATCTCAGTTTGTTTGGCAAACGTCGCTTCAATAAGACATGCTTTTCGTTAAAAAAAATTAGTTTTAACAGACTGTTTGAAAGAAAGAAGCTGTTCAAAGATTAAAGCCGTAATTAATTAAGTAAAATGTCTTATTTTCAGAGACTCTCTCCCCTGTTCTGTAGTTGTCTTTGATTCTTGTCTTTTAAACATCTCTTGTCGTTATTTTCGTTTTTTTAATTTCCTGCTCTATTGCTTCCTTAACACCTCCTTGTCAAATTACACGATGTCTCTTGTTTCTCTTTTAGTGGATAATCAAGCAAGACTTTGTTTAGAGTGTCTGTTGTCTATCTTTCTTTTGGTATCTCCGTACATTTAGTTTTCTTTCCTTCTTTTCTATCCAGGATGCTTTATTTTACATCCTTTTCAGACTCATATACAGAGTGTATCTTTATTAGTATCAAATATTTCGGAAACGCCGTCCAGCTGCAATACATTGAAAAGTTCATATTGTGACAAATGAGTTATTTTTTGTCACTTTATTTCTCTTACGAAACTGAATCACAATAGGCAAACACAACTTACAATTAGTAGTGACTTTGTAAGTAACCGCTGTTCTGTTTTTCTCATAACTGCGACACACTTCCTTCTAATAGCTGCTTCCAACGATACACTCACACAACAAACAACTCCGACGTGACGATTAAGTGTCTAAAACTGTCCAATGATACTCACATTATAACTTTCCAAATGCTGACTGTACACAACACACGCTTAAAAACTTTCCTATCCGTGGTCTCTCACTTCTATAGTCCAGGCGAAGTGCTGGCGAATTCTCTGGAAAATACACCTTCTCTCGAGAAACTTCTCGTAAGCAAGCCGACAGTCGAAAGTTTCGCGAAGTCTGGAAAAGCATTGTTATGCTGCGTTCATAGTAGCCTTTGATCCGACTTCCCCATTGTCGTCTAGCTGCGTATTTATTTGAGGAGCTTTATCGTTGCATGGCAAACTTATATGCTCAGAGTTGAAAATATGATAGTGCAACAAACTGAAAGATTAACCTGAGTAGACCAAAATGGCTACTTTATAAGCGCTGCTAACAATGGGATTCTTGTTATTGTTTACCAGAAGTTTAATCTTGGAGTGTGTAGCTTGTCTCATAACAGCAGATTGTTAATTGTTTTGGAGGCGTCACTTAGGCTCGTCTTTCCTTCACTGCAGCAAGTCTCTCATTGTGCTCAAGGATTTCATTAGGGGACTTGGCCCCCTTTGTTCGTGGCTCAGATAGGAAGTTTGCTGACGATGTATACCTGACACGCAGCGCTATCTCTCATCGCAGGGACACCTGTTGGTTTCAATCAATGCTACCATTCATTTTAACACGAATTTGTTCGTGCCTTAAAGCTTTACTCTCGTACTCTTCTTGTACTAGCTGTTTATAATATATACAACAATAAAAATTGTAACATCTTAATACATATAAATTTACGTATTAGCTCTCGATCTAGCTATGGTTCCCAAGAGGTGGTCCGCGGACGATGTCTTAGGGGTCCACGAAATGTTAATGAGAAATAAAATTACTTTATATTTTATTTGACTTGCAATAGTCAATATCCTAATCTAGTTGCCACGTAAGTTCAACTTCAGCAGTGTACGCATGTCTTCCTATTTACTTTAAGGGCACCAGGATCTGATTTTGATTTTGCCATACTCGAGTTATATTTGAACTTCGGTTGTTGCTGCCAAAATTATCCAGATTTAAATGCAATTTGAGTTGTTTAGAGAACAAATATTTCTGCATTTAATAAGTGTATAATATTTAGGTTAAATTTAAAAGATTTTGTGCAAAAGTGGTATAAGGATGACCATGTTTTCTAACAATTTTCTGTCTCATACTTTTTGTGCAGTTTTCTCCATAAGCTTTAACTGTACAGCCATCTTATTTTTTCTGTGGATAATTTTAATGTGGATCTAAGGAAATATACATGCCATAAAAACGAGGAGGGCATAAATTGTCCATATCTAATGACAGAAATTATATATATTATAAATTATTTTCATTTTTAAACTTAAATGTTTCTAAATAAAGCTAGCTCAGTAGTGAAAGCAGATGGCCATATAGGTGCAGTAAAAGTTTCAAGTCAATATCTTTAATAGACTTGAAGAAAAATGCACAAGTGTTAAAAATGAAGTTACGGAAAATTGAGGTTACGGTGTAAAAAATGGGGGTGTGTCCATGCGCCGCCTAATTTTAATGACCAAATTAAAGGGCTTATTACCCTGTAATATACCATGCTGTATATATCATTTTAAAGCCAAGTATTTGTACTATTTTTAGAATATACAACAAAAAGTCGATGTTTTCGTTGAAATTCACTTCCCAGTGTCCTTAAGTTGGAAGCTGTTATATGAAAATTAAATATTAAATTAAATTAAACTATTAATATGTCACAATATGTAGCTCCAGGCCAAATTTATTAAAAAGTCTTGATTTCAGTAAGGACCAAGGATTTAATGATGCAAAAGCAAGTCACGTTTTATTTGTACTAAAACAGAAAAACTATTAAATACAAATATGTAATGAGAATATGAATACTACGATTTTGGTTCATCGTATTATTAGTTAAAAAATATGACATACTAACAAAGCATTTGCAATAACACATAATCTTACAATTTCAGTGTGGTGTGTTGAATCTGTCCTTCTAGTTCATGATTTCTTAAATGTTAGGTTCCTTACATTAACACTTTCACTCTGAAATCAGACTGCATATCAAGCCGAGTCCTGTATTCATTTTTCCTGAAGCATATAGTCGAGAATGCCTGTTCACGTCGGTAGGTGGTTGGAAGAGGAAGCATCAACTTCATTTCCTATTCGCTGAGAACTGCTACTAGTACCTAATATTGACGCTAGATTGAGCTAGTGCGAGTTGTCTGTAACAGAAGATATAAATTACTTACTAATGTAACTAAAATTATTAAGGTTGTAATATTGTGATATACAATTTAAGAATTTAAGCGATCCTTGATGTAGGCATTCTTGAAAAAGTTTTGTTGGAAACCACTGGCTTACAGTGTGCTACTCATCAAAAGACGTTTATAAAAAAACCTCATGTTTTTATGATTTCTTACTTCTGAATACAAATTCTCTGAGCTGCAAACGTTACATAGTAGCCAGGGGTTTGATGGCTTGGCTAATCAATAGCTTTTTTTTGAAATGAGATATACATAGGCACTTAGGTGTATGTTAACACCATTGTTGATACCAACAATGGAGTCAGCGTATTGAGTTAAGGATATCCTCGGCCATGCCAGGAAGCCGTGAATTACATGTTCTAATAACAAGGGATGAACAGCGTTGCATTGTTTACAAGTTCCCTGTATTGTACGAGTTTGTGTGAACGAGCCTGAATACGCTGCAGATATAGGGCGTCATGTTCGGAACACCACGCAAGAAAGTCCATCTTGACCTCATTTGGTGGGCAAGAGGATCTACTGACAACAGAGGCAGTAGTAGAATAGCTCATTTAGTAAACAAAACTCGTGTTTTTTAATTAGTTGGATTATTTCATACATAGAAGTTTTATATGTGAGCTTAGGCCTTTACGATGCGTGAACACCGCCATAAGTTTGAGATATTTTTATTACAAATGAATAGTACATTTTAAATTTTCTGGTATAGCCCATGTAGTCCTGCTTACCCTTACTGACTTCTGCATAGCTGGCAAACCGTAAGAGATAGACTAAATCTTACTATACGAAAATGCAGATCTCATTAATACACAGAAATTATATCCAGATGCATTTTTCTCTGGAGTGAACCACTTCGGAGATATTCATTTTATTTGTGTGAGCTTTGCAATAGTTAAACAAATGGAAAGTCGTTATTTATTTCCTTATTTGTTTGTTGTGCAAAGAGAACGGAATTTCAAAGCGTTCATAGAGCGACCAGTTTTAAAAGATTTGACAAGAAAATTGACATGACAATTTTTGCAAGTGTTCACCTCGACTAATATGAAGAATATATAGGAATAAGAGTTTGTAAGAATGGTTAGTACAAGAGTAGAGAAAGTCATGTTAGTGCAACTTATATATTGGTCAGTAGGACAATTTTCTACTTTAATTCGCCCTTAAATTTACATAAAATGAATTGCTCCATTGAAGACAGAAGAGAAACTTAGGATGAGAAATAACAAACTAACGAAGTAGAAAAATAACGAGTAGTAATTTATTCTGTATAACGCAGTAGATCATCGGAAGCTACAGAAGACTTGGAACCATCTTTCTCGTACATACTTAACATGGATAATCATCAACTTGATCCCTTTCTTGTCCCTCCGGTATTGTTTAACGGACAAGCTCCCCTCTTTTTGTCATACCACTTAAATCGTTCGAGACAAAGATCGATACGATCGAGGGACGATAACAGGAGAATGTCTGTCAGTGGCACGTAGAAGAGGGATGGTTGTGGGGGGCTCTCTGCCTTAATCACCTCCTTGTACCACATCACCCCGCGGGAAGAATCAAACAGCTGGGCCAATTTTGAAAGAAACCACATTCAGCTTCAAATGTGTTATTCATCAGATATCCGCTACACTCTGCCACGTTCAGAACATCTTTGACTCTATCAGTGGCAGCGCTTTCAGAAAGCAACACATATACCAGACCCGGTTGCACCAATCTCGGTTACCTATATACTCTCTTCTACTTTCTGTGCTACGTTTAGTAAGTAGGGAAAATATTGTATTCGACTCAAAATTTTGATATCGAGATTTCACCGAAAATATATGTTTTGATGTTACTTGAATAAAAAAGCGCATTTGTTATAAAAACGTTCGTGTCTGTATGTGTGTCTGTGAACAGCATAACTCAAAAACGAAAAGTCAGTTAAAAGCTTAAGTGCCTTACAAGGATGCGACGGGAAAATTTTGAAGAAAATTACTCCACCCTAAACTACCCTTTACACGAAAAAATTTTTAAAAAGTTGACTCTTAAAACTTGCTTTAACGATTTTGATTAAAATGGTAAATGATTCAGATATTTTTATGGCGAATAAAATGTATATTTTGCATTTTCTGGCTATAGTCGATGTCCTGTTTACTATTTATGACTTTGTGTAACTGGTAAACCGTAAGATATGCACCAAATCTTACTATACAACAATGTAGATCTCGTTAAAATGCAGAAGTTATATCCAAACGTATTTTGTGTGGAGTGAACCATTTCGGAGATATATCTTATTTGTGTGCGTTTTGCAATACCTAAACTCTTCTCTAATAGAAGGTCGTTATTCATTTTCTCTCTTGGCAGTACAAAGAGAACAGAATTTCAAGGTCTTCATGCAGCGAGCAGCTTTAAAACATTCGATTAACCCTTGAAGCCTACTGTATTGCATCTATAAGAAAATTAGAAATAAGATAGTTTCTGAAAATGCTAAGGCTGTCTAGAACAGGTAGTTGAGACCACTTTTTATATTGTATTAATGTCATAAGCACCAGCATCTTATGTTTGACTGTAATTTCAAAGTTTTTGAATGATATTCCGACCATAAAGTCAGTGAAAGTCAGTGCAGAAAAGTGGTTCTATGTTCAGCAGCGTCGAGTGATTGTATGAAAGACAGAGAACGTAAAGAGAGGCAGTGAAAGGAGTGAGTCAAGACTACGAAATAAAAACAGTTGAGATTTGTAATATCTCGAAAGACTATAGTCTGTATTAACGTCAGTAGAAGAGAATTGTTAAAGTAAAATAGTGATAGAAAAGCAACTCGACTGGAATTTTTTATTTAGTCACAATACGTTAAATATGTAATTGAAACTGAAATTATTAATTAACTTTTAGGTACTTTTTTGATATTTTACGCATTTTAAAAGTCTTTTTAGACAGTCTATGGTTCTTAACTTCTGGACCCTAATCGAAGATGTTCTAAAATGTGTATAATTAATTGAATGAGGTATATCTTTTGTAAATGAGAATTTTATTTCCGAAACTAAATGAAGCAAAGTGGGTAAGGACGTGAAAAAATGTGAGAAAGGGAGGGAAACATGGATAAGTAGAGATATACGAGAGAGAACGTGATATTAAATACAAGCATATACTAGATTTCAGGCGAAGTGCAAAGCTGCAAAGCGCCGTGGAGATAGGCAATCCTTTCGACAGCTGTGTTACCGAACAAGCCGCAATGAGCACTGTGGTTTGCCGGACACTCGTAATGACATCTTACGCCCTCTGGGGCTATTCATTGGAACTATGCCAAGGTAAACTTCCGCATAAACATTTCATGGCACCGTGAAATATGGATATTAATGTGTTAAACCTTGTGAACTCGTGCAAGTCACCAAAGTCACACATGGCTTACCTCTTTAGCTATCCTATATAAATACGCGGATGAGGAGAAAACTGTAGCGGAATAATTCCTCATTTAAACGAACCGCATATTTTATACAAATATTTGTCTTGTCAAGGAAAAACATATATCAAAAAGTTAACCCCTAATCATATCTTACATTCATGTTCATAATATGAAGAAATAAAATACATGTTTCTCATATAGGATAGAAAATCCAGTAGTTGGTTAGCTGTCGCGTCCCAGGATTGTCAAAAAACCACAGCCTGATAAAGAATAAATTTTAAACATAAATAAGAAATGTTACAAAATGTATGATGTAAGGATATTTGACAAATGAAATGTAGTAGTGTAGGTATACACTTACACAGAATTTATGAAAGAAATAGAAAATACTTTTAGTAGATCTTATAATTCTGCAAAATTTATTCAATTATAAAAATGAAAATTATGATACTATTTCAATCACTTTTAAATTATAAAACTACAACCATTCAAAGCAGAGCGTGTTGAGTTTAATCACATCAAATGTGCCTGTAGCAAAGGATGGGGAGGGCCCACGTAAAACTAGTGAGATGATACACGTGGATGATGTCATGGTTCCATTACACTACAGTTGCACGAATTTTTATTTTGAAAACAAAATAAAATACAATAAACTACAATAAAACTGAAATAAATAGCTGATACATTTATGATATTGTCCAACGTAGCAGCAAAGGCTCGGGGTCAAGCTACTTCACTTGAATGTTTGTGAACAGATCACAACGCTCACAGCAGAAATATAAAGGGGTTTTCCAGATTATTCGAGAAGTGTCCGGCAGCTGGCGTATCTATAGCAGCTTGATAAACGTCATTCTTACTATATAAGAAGACGAAGCGACGATACAGAGTGAGGCAGTTACAGACATAAGTCAATGTGTGTGTGTGTGTGTGTGTGTGTGTGTGTGTGTGTGTGTGTGTGTGTGTGTGTGTGTGTGTGTCACACTGGTGTCAGAAGTGGTATTCATTGAATTGTGATTTTGTCATAATATAAACAGCTACCAATACATTTATTTTGAGGCAGTAGTTTTTAGTAAGCCCTCTAAACGCCTTTGTTGCCAAATGCAACACTATGTGTTAGAGGGTAAATATCCTAAAACTTTCTAATGTTTTAGTACAATTTCGGTATGGAAGATTTGAATGGAACCTGTGGAAGCTAGGAAATGAAAACAGTTCTTTGACTAGAATCACTATGAAACCGTTATTTGTTAATCTACAGCCATTGTGAAACATTGGAGAGTGTTTGTTTACGAGATCAATTCCCAGGAGGGGCTGACTGTTTGACTCTATTGTTCATCCTGTGCGGCAGAGTAGGATTCCACTGAGATTCTAATGGGCTTCAGCCCCTGAGGGATGTGATCGCCATAGAGCTTATGGCTGCATCTGTCAGCGCTTGATCTCCATGACCTACAACATCTTTGAACTAGTGTCCCATCATGCAAATGCAACACAGATTAGGCTTAGTAGGTAAATCCAAAGTTTAAGCCCTTCCCGACGTGACAGTACTGAATTCATAGCTTACTATCTCAGAAATTATTTAATATATCGGAACTTCACTTTTACAAACTGTAAATGCATGTCTTCACTGATTTGCTTTCATTAACGAAGATAGGAATATTTTCTTAAGTATACTATTCTTAATTAAAATTTATCTTGCCTATTAAACACAAGAAAAAAAGAAAAAATCTGATGTGTTACACTCACGTGACTTTCTCTACTCTTGTACTAACCATTCTTACAAACTCTTATTCCTATATCTTCGTGTTAATTAAGATAAACATTTGTACAAATTATCTTACTGCTTATTTCCTTGTAGGTGCAAGGGGAATATTAGAATACAATAGGCTTTGTACATTTGTCCAATCTTTTAAAGCTTTGAGATTCCGTTCTCTTTGCACATTTAACATATAAAAAAATGAGCAACGATGTTCCATTTCACGAAAGTTTTGTTTTCCGAAACTCAAACAAATAACAAGGAATATCTCCGAAATTGTTCACCCTACAAGAATATTTATTCAGACATAAATCATTTCTGTATAGTATGACTAGGTCTATCTCTAACGGTTTACCAGAAGTCGTTCAGAGTAAATACGACTACAGATGCTGTAGCCAGAAAATTCAAAATATACATTTCATTTGTCATAAAAATATCTCAAGCATATGAAATTTTAATGAAAATCATTAGCTATTTTCAAGAAAATAGAAATTGTCCAAAAATGTTCCATGTAAAGGCTAGTTTAGGATTGGGCTATTTTCTTCAAAATCTTCGTGTCGCATACTTGAAAGACATTTAAGTTATATACCAAATTTGGTTTTTAACTGACTTTTCGTTTTTGAGTTATGCTGTCCGCAGACTGACACACACACACACACACACACACACACACACACACACACACACACACACACACACACACACACACACACACACACACACGTACCTTTTTCTAAAAATACCTTTTTTTGGAGGTCTCAAAACATGTATTTCCGGTGAAATTTCAACATCGAATTTTTGGGTGGAATACAATACTTCCCCTATTTACCAGTAGAGAAAGTAAAAAGTGAATAATAACTTACCACGTGACAAAAGTGTAAAATTTTTGAAATGCAAATCAATAAGAAGGATATATATTTCACATAAATAATGCGTTTTAACGATATTAAACATACAACTGTGTAATTTATTTTTGTATACAATGAAAACAGCAGCCATTACACGAGACAAAGGATTACAACAATTCTTGCATTACTTTCCCTGTGACACATGCTGGTTCTCTTTCCCTGCATGATTCTATACAAGTGTCAGATATTTCTTTTTTGCACTTGTTCGTAATGCGTTCGCCATCTGTGTTGCTTCTCCTTTCTTTTCGCAGACGTTTCTTTGCTATTGCTCTACTTTAGGCTGCCACAGAAACATCTGACACTCTCGTAGCGACCCAAATATAACCACACAATGGCCGTATGCAGCTTGTCCACTAACAAAAAGTATAACGCCCCTGTAAACTAACTGTGTATCTGATGGAACGAGAAAAACGGATTTCCCTGAAGTTTATCTGTGTAAGCTACAGCTTCAAATACGAGAACATACGTGATAAACATAAAACGTTTAAATGCATTTATTTAATCTTATCCTGTATGTGCGCATACATACAACTGTATAATTTTGCATTCTTTCTCTGGGAAAATTAAAGCTGTTAGCAAAAGATAACGCGGTGTTTTACAACTCTGAATAGATAAGCAAGTACATTAATGTGTTTCATTCAATTGATTGCGGAACCTATTTCTGTTTTCTCTACCACCTGCGAAATTATCGACTGGTAAGATTAATAACTTTATTGTGATAAAAGTGACAATGTTACAATTCACTCCTGACAGCAGTGTGACCATCTGTAATTTTACTCGTTTTTCTGTCCTTCAGTTCTCTCTTTGTCTCACAAACTTCTGGCTTCGACGGCCACACTCACTAAAATTGCTTCACAGAACAAACAACTCCGACGTAACGACCCATGTCTACAACTATCTCTGTCGATACACAGTGTCTCAACCACTGTACACACACGAACACATACGCACAGCTAATCGCTGTCTTGTTCTGCACTCACAACTTCATTACTAAAAATAACTACTCTCTTCTCTCGTCGTTTCACCTCTTTACATAGGAGAGAATGAAGTACCACGGATTTTTCTGGAAATTCACCTTTTCTCAAACCTTTCCTAAATAAGTCCGCGGCCACAAGTCTCGCAAAGTCTGGAAACACTTTGTTCTGCCGTATTCATACTCTAACCACTGCATTGTCGTCGGGCCGCGTGTTTACTAATAGTGTGTGCGGTAACTCGATCATAATAGAAGAATAATTGCAATAAATAATCTCCGTATATTAAAATCAATGCAAAATGTAAGAAACAGCGTTCACAATTCTATCATTGAATACAAAGTCATTAGCAAACTCCGTGCTTAGAAAAATAAATTATATATGTCAGAGTAGCTAAGGCAATTAGGTGTTGAGATGAACTCGGCCAACAAAAACTCTATTAGCTCAGGATTTGGTTCTCAGAGCAGAGTACACACAGAATTCAAAGTTGCCCTGCGAATGTTAACGTACGCCATTTACGAAAATGGGAAAGGGAAAGGAAATCTTAGTATGTAGGGGTACTTATGTTGACAAAAACGAAGGTCTTTGTAAAATTCGAGTCTTGTGTCTTACAGTCTTACCTAAGTATGTTGCTGTGATTGACTATCGGCAATCAGTAGCGATTAAAGACCGCGTTCAGTTTATCACATACCAACGGATTCTTAACTCAGCATTTCAGGAACTCTTATTGTTATTACAGAAACAGCTAATTCAAACTGGAAAGTTATTGATGGTTCAGAAATTATAGGATATACTACTGCAATAGTGACAGTTTCCAGGGCTAAGATTCAGAAACAGTTTAATTCTACATTTTCAAATAGTCGACAAATCACTTCAAATATCTCATTGTTACCCGGTATTAGTTTATGATTGAACTTAACTGGTGTCCATTCTTACAGCCCTGAAAGAACTCGTAAGTTACCTGTGTATCATCCGGCAGCAGTTTTATCGAAAGAGGAGATTTGGAGCGATATGAAAATATGTGTCGTATATTCAGAGACTTCGTGTTGGAGGAGGTATAGGCGCGGTTTTAGATAGGACTATTTAAAAAACGACAGGTGAGTCAAATACCGAACATAGAGGCTAAAAATTAAAAACAAATAATTATTTTTCAAAACCAACCCGTTTCCCGCTGTCCTTAAGCAAACCTTTTTTTCTAAGGAAGCTTGTAGCGTCTTTGTCATGATAAAGCTGTAATATATGTATACAAGTTGCGTCTACAGCTCCACTTGTGCATTTCCAAAAGTTTTAACTTCCATTAGCGAACTCTACGAGTGTGAAAGATGGTTTGTTGTTGCAGAACCCTTTGTTCTAGAAGCAGTTACCAAATGTGGTGTTGGTAAAGAGTTTTCACTTGTAGTTGAATTTGGGGTCGGGAAGTAGGCCGGATGGTAGAATTACTTTTGCAGGAGAGCTGCCGTAGGATTCTATTTACACTCACTGAATATTTAGCAGCGTTAACGTTTCGAGGTGGATACGAAAGTAGTTCTGCGTATGGCGTCTGTGCCAAGCAAGTTTCCCTAAGAGGGAAGTTAACTCCTTGTTATACACGATGAAAATTTTAGAACACTATCATGCTTCATTTATGGGTTTCCTCTCTGAGTGAGTGAGTGACGTTTTCCAGGTCGCCTAGCAACCGATGCTGTCCGTAGATTAGATCATGCCATTTCCTTTGCTGTATGGACAGTGTGCATTTGTTCGTTACGGTGCACAGCGAAAGCCTTTTACTAACGGTGACCTCACACGCTTCGTAAATTGACAGCCAGGCAAGCTATTTTCGGATGTGTTACCCCGAAATAAGACTAGAGAAACTCGCAACAGCTGTACAGGGTGCCATAAAATAAATCAACTCAGTTTAAACCATCATTTTACAACCAAAGGACACGCTATAGCAGCGCTCTCCAAGGTTTCCGAAACAGAGAAGGTTGGCACATGATGCCAAATTAAAGTTTTCTATAAAACAGCTAGACAAGGTTGTCCAATGTTGAAAGCTCTTTTATAATTTCAACATCATGGTATGGAAACAACAAACAATAGGGGAATTAATTTATGGACAAGACCAATAAAAGCAATGGTACGCGCAAATAATCAAATATTAATAGCAAAAACTGAGAATAAATGTCAAAAAATGACATTTAAAGGCTTTCATCCAGTTCGACCTGAAGCACCTTTACAAAATCACTAAACAATTTAATTTCCTCCATGTGAAATAACGTACAAAACAGAAATAGATATTGAAGAAACTTAATTAAATTCAGCTACATAGCGTGTACAGTAAAAATAACCTTAAAGAACGATTCCATAATAAAACTAAATAAAACAATGGTTGACTCAATTTTAACATACCGCTCAGCAATGTGGATAATGATGGCACAACATAAAAGAAATATAAAAATACAAGACTAGACAAAAGGATCAAATACCATAACAATTAAAAGTAGAAGAATTAAACAAAAGAATAATGGAATAGAGAACCAATTATAGAATGGAAGAATTCCCTAATTATCAACTACAATGACAAAGTAACACAGGACAAAAAAAAAAAAAAAAAAAAAAAAGGTAAAAGAAACAAGACTTTGGAGCTGGAACGGGCTAAATAGTTTAAGCCGTGTTGAAATTTTGTACACAAATTAAATAATAATTACAATTATTTACGCTTTCTTTAAATGATATAAGACCAGTATACATTTAAATGTGGCATCTAGAACGGGTACCGTGATAGGATAAGTTAAGTAATATTAACTTTACGGTTCTCGCGGAGATGATTTTCTCCATCCACCTGTGGCAGAAACGAGTTTTGTGTATAATCACTTGTCTCCGTTTGAGAAACAATTCTAAAACTGCCTGAGAAAGTCAAGCCATACACATTTTGGATTGTAATAGTCCTGTATTTGGTTAAGCTCAAGAATAAGGGCTAAACTACAGTTGGGATTGGATACAGCGACATTGTGACGCCGGCTGTGGGTGCACGTCTCAGAGACTCAAGGTGAAGATACCTCACACCACTTGACGGTTGCGTACGTTAGAACGCCAAGGTCAGGCTCGAAGCAATATTTTACTTGCTTTTTCTACATTTTTTTTATTTTTTAAAACTTGTAAAACATAATGCAACTCTAATCTATGGAATGCCTTTTCAAGATCTAGAAAGCACATATACGCTGGTCTATTACATTCTATTCCTTTTTCTGAGATATGTTTCATTTTGAATATTGAATAAGTGCAATCCTCACAGTAGTAATTCCACCAGCCTGCAGTACTCCAGTTTTAGTACTATGCGGAGTGTACGCAGCCTTCCTTTTTGGGAGCATTTACAATACGACTACTGCTCTTCCTGCCTATCATGAATTTATTCGATTTATGCTTCGTCGATCTTTCTGGTAAATATACGTATATGTAATTTTGTACAAAAAATGCAAGTTAAAATCAAAGAGTACACGCATCTGTCAGAAACAAACATGCTCTTACACAGAATGAAATATTAGGCAAGCCCTTACAACAGATCTGATTGTTTAGCTAATGGTTAACTAAAAAATCTGATGTGTTGCACTTACATGACTGAAAATCATATGCAAATAATTCTATATTTAATTGTTTCTTAAATTGCTTGTAAGAGAAGCTAAAATGCAGCTCTGTTTTGGTTGAAAGCTTATTGTGTTTGGTACATAACCTCAAAACGGATAATTTTTATGCGATGAAAGTTTCGAAATCCTAGTGACACTAATCATTCGAATATGAGTGAATAGGTGAGTGGATTTTAAGGGCCCGTGGACAAGTATCTGGGCCAGTTGGAATTTGATATTTAGTTACTAGGCTCAATATCTAATTGAATAACTGAAATGGCTTCTTTGTAAATCCTCATAAGAAAATTTAAA
This sequence comes from Tenodera sinensis, assembly GCA_030765045.1. Lineage (NCBI taxonomy): Eukaryota > Metazoa > Arthropoda > Insecta > Mantodea > Mantidae > Tenodera > Tenodera sinensis. The sequence continues at coordinate 83,045,411 of CM060972.1, forward strand.
TCACAGAAGGTTTGAAAACTGACTCACAGAAGCATAGTTTAAGTTAGAGTTGAGTAACAGATAGACACATTATTTTGTCAACAATAATCTCACTACAGATTTCGATTTATGTACAAAAAATAATAACTTGGCTGAAATTTGACTATTTCATTAAAACAATGCGTGTACATAGATCACTTACTAAAATAGTAATTCCAAATATTCCGCTAGATGGCACTACGTGTTATCAGCAGCTCATCACATGCTAATAAGTGTGTGCCAACTAAACAAGGCTTATTGAGCTCTATTATCAATTACTAGTCAAGAAAGTTTTATTGGCAGAAGTTCATTTTTGTTAAAACATTTGCATTCTACACCTAACGATTTGTAATCTGACAATCGATAACTACTCAAGAGGGCTTTGTTTATTCCGTTTAACTCACTGACCGGACTTGTTTCTCATTCTATAATGTATTAATTATACTATGAAAACCATTTTGATAAAGTCGTGATTTTCAGATGATTGTTGCAAACAAATGACGATCGCAGAACGAATTAAAATTTTAAATGCTTGTAAAGGAAGAAACAAGGGACGTGATAAAAGCATCCATGATAGTTCAATTACTTCGTTCTGAGCCATTTTATTGGTCCAACATAGTATGACGTAGTAAGAGTGAATAGTCACATAAATACTATTTTAACTTTATGACGAAGTGCTCATTATTTGCAATGTATGTTATAGATCTAGTTTCACTTTCATTATTTTAAGTGTGACACATTTCTTGTACGTTTAAACCTATCGTCTCCGATAATTAAGAATCAGATTTAAAAGAAAATCATCGTTTTAAATTACTAATTTCAGTACTTTCAGTGACTACGTAAAATTGCCTTGTTCATTGAACTTTTAAATCTTTTTTATAATATTTCAAAATGAGGCAGTATTTATATTTTCTCGGTTAGGCTTGAAATGTTAATAAATGTGGCCTATACACACAGGTTATTAGGGTATCCTTAAATATATTTTGGTAAGTGATACCTTTTCATGTATCCACTTTTGTGTGTTACTTATTTTCTCTCTTCGTATAATAGTTTTCCTATAAACCAATAACGTAATTTACTACCTGATGTTTTTTCATGGTCATAGCTCTGCCACGAAATGGAACAAAGCCTGTTATTGTAGACTATCCGTTTTATTTCCACGTATTCATAGTTGAATGTGTGACCTGCTGGTTTAGGTGGTGTAGGTTCATTGTCTTGCGGAAAGCATTCGAACTCGGTTCTAATACAACATTCTTATTGCAAGGGCTGCCCACTGTGCTGCGATTTGCGATCCATTCTTTCAGAGAAAATAAACACGAACGGCTACCTTTGACGTGCACAAACTGACACACAGACACACACACACACATACACACACACACGGACCTCTTTCTAAAAATACTTTTTTTTGGATTCAGGGGGTCTCAAAACATATCTTCTCGGTGAAATCTCGACATCGAATTTTTGAGTGGAATACAATATTTCCTCTAGCTTACGCAGTAGATAAAGTAAAAAGTGCATCTAATGGATTTAATGGATTTGTCCCCTTTTGAAAGAATGGATTCAGTTGTTGGTTCAATTTATTGAATCCAAGAATAATAGCGTTGCATTAGCAAGGAGATAGAGCTGTGGAATATGTCCCGTGTGTAAACGCGCGTGTGTGTGTGTGTGTGTGTGTGTGTGCAAGATGTGTTTCTGTTACGACTGATCGAAACCGGAGTTGGTGCGACCGTGACACATCCAGATAAGGAACGGGGAGACATTCCCCACAATATATCACGTCCTCCCCTTCTGCATTGGAACGAGGGTAGAAAAATTCGGCGGACGTTTTATCTGAGAAGGGCTGCTGGGTTCCATGTTTATGTTGACGGAATACCGAGAGTAAATCAGTTTTTCTCCCAGGAGAAACCTCGTATTTGAGTATCGCATCCAGTAATGGATCCAGACCTGTTTTACCAAGAAACAGCATTTCCAAGACACGTAGGCTTGCAACTTCAGTAAAACAGATGTTTAAATGTAAATTATGTAAGAATTAAGGGCACTTCGTAGTTAAACACACTAATCTACATATAAAAAATCTGATGTGCTGCACTCATATGACATTTTAATCAAAGTCATTATGTATCGTGAAGGATATTATACTTAAATATCAACTTTGGTTTTTAACCGACTTTTCGTTGTCTTTCTTGGCTAGAACAGCTGTCTATCGCAGCTCCTCAGTTTCTCATAATGCTGTGTGGGTGCCGACCTTATACCTGGCACATAATATCCACGGCCCAAAGGGCGAGATCGTTTCCGGGTGCATTCTGAGCCCGATAACTAGAGAAATACGCCCCAGCCCATTGCGCTGCAGCTAAAAGTAATGTTATAGGAAACTCTTACTACTTATCAGTCTTATTAAGATTACTAACACGTTTTTTAATAAAGTACACTCGTATTTAACAATTAAGTCTACAGAAACATTGATAACCATTCTACCCCCTAAAGCTCAATTGTTTGTCTGTCTCCAGTCCTTGAGTACCCAAAATAAGGTTCGCCGCAGTAAGTTCGGAAGAGCATGTGCACAAGGAAATATGTTGGATTAAAGAGAAATATCGTACCAACTTTTGTGTAGAATATTACAGTGGCCTTGTTAAAACTTTTTCATGAAGGTGGATCAATATTTTTAGAGGGGCACTGTTTTGTATGCAGGGAAGGCAGTGTCTACGTCACAACTTCCAAAAGTAGGGGATTCCGACATAGGCACAGGGAGTAGGTAGGTAAAAATACTTTACTTATGGTGATAATTTTTATATAGACGTATGTATTGCTTTTATAGTCTTACACTATTTTTTCGACGATGAAGTAATCAGAAATTAATTAACAACAGCTATTTTACAGGGTGACTCCAAAAGTAGGGTCATCAACGTTGATGGCCAACTGGCGATCGATTATCCATGTTTAGTTGCTGAGCTTAAAAAAATCAATAACTTGCAGGTCATACTTAATAATAATAGTCATGATTTTAATAATAGGTTGATACAGTCGTTGATTTGCCCGATGAGAGATGAAAACTCATATCTTCTAAGGTTATGACCAGGAAATAAAGCGTAAACTCAACTTTTGAAATTAAACTCCCGAATTTCTTTTACTACACACAGTTTTACTATCAATTTTACTTCGTTACAGTATTTGTGCACTTTTATAAATGTATCTAACTTGCTAGGACAATTTATAATAATATCGTTCATCTGTTGTCGCCCTTAACAATACATTTTCTTGTTTTGTATGAATTATTTCGATGACGTCATGCATCCTTGTCACGTATTCAAGGTAATTTTGGTCATGCCATAAATAATAACAGTGATTTATATTTTCAATTTCCTCTTCTATATGGCACGACATAAAATATTTACTAATTACATAAACATGATCGAAATATTGAAACAATGTTAATAATAATGATAATAGATTAAATAATGATAAACATTCAGTCACAAAATCGAGCTGTCATGAACGATTGTTCAACTTAAAGATTTCTTTATATCGTACATAATATCTGCCTCAGGGTTAAAAAAAAGAAAAACGTCAGTACCACTTTGAAGGCACTTCTGACATGTTTTCGGGGGTTAAAAGTATATTATAATAAAACTGGTTTAAACTTGCAAAATCAGGAAAAAATACCAATTTGAAATTTTTGACCCAAACCAGGTAACCACCTCTACTTGAAAGAAAAAAGTATTTCATAGGTTCCAAAAATATTACCCTGATACGAATACTTTAAGATTAAATTTGTTAATTTCAGAAAAAAAATATCTTAGTGTTTGCAAATATTTCAACCTCTATCCTAAAACAATATAAAATAAATTTGATGTGTTACATTCATATCACTTTCTCTACTCAGTACCCCTCGGGTGTTATTCATATAGTTCTTACGAACTTAGCTCATTTTTTATCAGCTTAATGTTAGTAAGTAATGACGTAGTCAATCTCTTATGGTTTACCACTTATGCAATGTTCCTTTAAAAAGTAGAGGAATTCGCCGTTTATTTAGAGAAAATTGAAGATGAAATGTTATTTGTCATGCTAATATATTTAAAATATAAGCATTTTAATCAAAATCGTTAGCCATTTTGAAAAATTAAAAGATAACAGAGCTTATTGCGTATGGGGCGGAAGCATTTTTTTTTTAAATATTGGTGTGCTAACTTTGGAAGTTTCTGAACTCAATAGGTAGCAAGTTGTATGTTAATTGGACAGTTTAGTTTTGAAAGACGCCCGTGACGCCCATGAGGTAAACATGATCCTGGTGGAGGAGAAAGTAACTTCGATTTTCAGGGAGACAGCTAGTTAACCGGGCACCTCTGAGGTGAGAGGATGTGAAACAGACAAAAGAACAACAAGGACACTGTAAAGCAACGCAGTAGGGACGGAAGTTAGTGGGAAGGCTCTTCCGTTCAACTCTCAAATTTTGCCGTTCTAGTTGGGGCAAGGACCAAGTTGAGGAAGCATTAGTGATCAATTGCATGTTGCGCTCTCTGGTGTCTAGGGAAACATTACGGCGTCTGGGAATGAACCACAGCTTCCCGGCTTCATGCTCTTTGATTCAGTTTTACAGCTCAAGAGGTTACGTAATGGATATCTTGATATTACGTAGCACAGGCTTTGAACTTATAGCTTACGTTCGTAGATTCATGGTAAAGTTTTCTCTAGTCCTCAAGATTTCATATTTTTCCTCTATCTAATTGTAAATAGTATGGCATATATCAACGAATCAAATATACTTAAAGCGCTTTTTATAATTTAGATCATTCAAAGCGATGCTTATTGTAGTTTTTTCATCAACGTGAGCAGTAAATGTCATTCACGATCTGTTTTCTCTGAAACATCCAACAGTTTTGAATGTGCATTTTTTACTGAAACATTCATGATACTGTTGAGCGAAATAGCCTGTCATTGCAGACCGTAGAGCAAATTGTCGGTATGCGTAAGTGAGGAAAAAAAACGTCATTGCACGATTGGCTTTCAATTGGGTGCCAGCAAATCATGCGTTGACCAGACATTACAGGTTTTTACATTACGTGGTAACTTCAAAAGGCAAACGTCGAGGAAAAACCACTCACTCCCAACGCAGGCACACATATCTCTTGTTCATTTAGCTAAAGCACAAAGGACTTTGCTCGGTTTAACCACAGTATGGTGAGAATGACGTGTCCATTATTATTATTTCCCTGACTCGCAGCTAAAGCAGAGAAATGCTGAAAATTTAACTTCACAGGAAACAGATAACCGTGTTTTGAGGCTTCTCCTTAATTGTTTACGAGCCCAAATAACAGATGTCGCCTGGTCTTTAAACTCCACACACACACACGCACGCACACACAATAATATCTAATTATTGACAATAAACTTAACAGATTAATTGATAAAATTAATAATATATATATAAAATATAAGTGACGCATTTGTTCTAGATTTTTTTCACTTTTAGACGTTCAGCAGCCTTTTCTGCAATGAGCGAATGGAAAACATTTGATGTTAAAGAAGGTAGGATATACATAACCATGCAACAGGTGTGTCAGTGGTCACTTATACTCATATTAAACATGAAAGAGGTAATGTGGCTAGTTCATAACGCCATCTGGATCAGTTGTCAACATGCTCATGTTTTATGACGTGTTCTCCAGTTTCAAACAAACGAGCATTCAGAACCAGGTAAAATATGACAAACTTCATGGTTGGAGTTTCAGAACTGTAGTATGTCTCATTAAGTGGAAACAACAAATGGGATTGGTTTTAATGATTTACATTCTGTACCCAAAACATGTCTTGAGAATTCATGAATCCAAAACAAAACATTAAAAACTGTGTTTATGTCTTGTATTTTTGGTGAAATATCGGTGTTGTGTCTACTATTTGTAATAGAGGAATTAAACATTAATGTATAATATTCGTATTGCATTGTGTTTATGTAATTCTAACAGATAAACTGTTATAATCGACTATAATGGAATCACATTTAATTGAAAGCGGCGCTCGGTGAAGCAAACTCAGCTGTTTGCACCCAACAGACATTATCTATGTTCCGTTTCACACGATGCTGATATACGGAGAAGCAAATGTCATTATTGGTTCAGATGTTGGCAATATTTGTCAAGGCTTGAGTTGGCGGCGATTGTGAAAGGAAATTTGACAGCTACAGGTTCCCATGCTGATTATCTGCTTCTGGAATGACTCCAGAGGATTCTGCACAGAAATGTGATGCTCGTTAATTATGTCTGCCCGGACTACTCCATTTTCAAAGCTATTCTGTTGCAAGAGAATACGAACGCCATTGTTTACAATGAACATAGAATAACAGATACACTTTGCATTGTTTGCAGTTGAACGCCAGATAATAATGAATGAATAAGTGAATTTCCAAATGGCTTGGGAAAACAAGGAATGGAGTTATCTTGTGTTTCATCAAGGAAAAACTATATAACAACCTAAGTCAGGCTGGTAAACTCAACAGAGATTGCAGTATGATAAGCAAGTTTGCTACCCATGAATGTTGACGTTCTCATCTGCCCACCTCTCCTTCCTCTACAGCAGTATCCCAACTATATGAACGTCAGTACAACCTCTGAACATTGTTGTCAAAATGATGATTTCAGAAGGAACGAATGCATATTTACAAATTTAATTAAATTATCAGTTTTACAAACATTTTTATAGCTGGGATCTTGACATTTGTAACACGTGTTTAAAACAAGTTCTTCTTTAGTGTAGGTACTTTTACAGACTTTTTGTGAAGTCTTAGTGTTTGTAATTTCCAGACTTAAAACGTATGATTGCAGAATTCTACAAAAACAGTAAATTTAAAGTTTAACTATAAAGCAGTTATTTATGTTGGTATAAAATTTAGATCACTGTACCAGTTTTAACTCCCAAATAATTCCATGAAATCTTGCAGTATCTCACACAAATAAATTATATTTTTCTTACCTTACAGGATTGATGGTTCTGCATCTGTTCCGAGCCCAGATACAAAAGGTACGTTTAATACTATCCACCCTTTAAACTACCATCCAGTAACAATGTAGAAGTTCTGCTTGGAATATCTAAGATTTTGTTCACAGTTTTTCTTTCTCCATTCCTTTGTAACAAATTTAATTGCGAATACTAAAATGTGATAACAAATAAATAAAGAAATAATTGTAGATATCCTTAACATATTTGAAAGATAATCTTCTTATTGGTTTGACTTTTCAAATACACTTTTCACAAAGAGGAATTCGTTATTCGCTTTTTATCTCTTCGCCATGCAACGACAACGGAATTTCAGAGACATAACATAGCGATTAAAAGGTTCAACTATCCCTTGAAGTCTACTATATGTCACTACTTCCTACGAGGAAATATGAAATAAATAAGACAAACGCTTTAGCTTCTTTTATTTTTTATTCCCTTGTAAGTACAATCAGATTACGGGCATAGAATTTTACTAACTGATAGTACAATACTTTGAGAGGTCACCAGGTGACGCGTTTAAAATTCCGTTCTCTTTCCAGAAGGAAAAGATCTCCAAAAGGACTAAATCCACAACAACAACAGCAACAAATTCTGTAACAAATCCGGTTAAACCGCACAATTTCACTTGTCCTAGTAAGATTTTTCTCTGTGAAGGTATCCCTTACGTTTCGCCAACTGTACAGAAGTCGTTCAGTAGGACTTCAAAGCCTATTTCCATAAAATGCAATATATTTATTACATTTGCCATGAAAATATCTTACAATTTTAATAAAAAGCACATTTTGAAAGTCTCCCCATTTTTACTTTCTCTACTGGTAAGAAAGTATTGTATTCCTCTCAAAAATTCGATGTCGAGATTTCACCGGGAATATATTGTTTTGAACTTACTTTAATTATTAATACATTTTAAATTTATAAAAGCATCTCATTGATTTGGTGTAGTGTGAATTCTCTGCGTCAAAGATTAAGACAAATTCTTGAGGTCGAGTTAGCAAAGCGATGCAGACAGTTTAATACATTTTGAGTCCGGTCAGCATCTCTTGTGGTTTTGAGAGCATTGTACTAAAGCCAGAAAAGCTACCCAGACTAAGTGTCCATCATTTCCTTTATTATTCCCCATTTTGAGAGCGTCCATTCTAGAATCTCGTTCCTTTCCTTTCTGTAATATATTGGTTTCCCTGGTAATCGTTTTCTCCCTCCCCTTTGTCCCTTTACACAGAAGTAAAGGTTTTCTTTAGTTGCTTGTTCCATTGTTAGGAAAAAGAAAATGCTGTGTCATGCCTCCCCTCTGTTAGTAATCCTCTATGGGACTGTATAATGGGGTGGAGCTCACATTGTGCCATTCTAGTAGGACCCTTGCCCCCAATTTTAATGTGATTGTCAGGAAATCGCCCTGCCTTAGCTTGTGAATAACTTACAATATTAGATATTCAGCCGTATTTATCATAGAACATCAGGCAATGCTGCAGAGCATTAGAGACAAAATGCTTACCATACGAGTTAACCTCGTCTTTAGCAAACCAGAGCCACTAGTACACCCGGTTTTTAATGGCTAGATAAAAGACAAGAGGCACGAAATTAGATTTAAGTACGCACCAACTCTCAAATTGGTTACCATGGCAATGCTTCCGTTCCCAGAGTACTTTAAACCAGCCACGACTTGAATCCCTTAACTACCTTTACACTTTTTCCCTCAACTTTCCACTACCTCTTAACATTTCTTTTGTTAAGTATTTAAAGGTGACATATTTGTAAAGCAGGATAACAAGTTAAGTTGTATATCTGAATATACACTATAGCCTTTTGAGAGAAACGCGAGTTCTCGGAAGAGCAGCAATTTTATTAAGAAAAACTCGCATTGCTATAATTGACTTGAAGTCATCAAAACACGCACTGTGTGCATGCACTAATTAGTGCCACTTATATGAATGTGTTGTTCATAACAGTTTGTAATTTACTTAATTTTAACTGTTTACTACACGTAAAAATGTGACAGAACATTCTGAGTTATTCAACAGTATTAACTTTTCGGAAAAGTTTAAAAAATTTAAAACATTTATACATAAGATAAGAGCGTATAACTGGCCGGAAGGCTCGAGGCGCTGACCACGTCCCACCTTCCAGTACTGCCCCCAACAATGACGCCTTTAGTGGGCAGAGGTGGGGGACGCAGCGGCTGGGCGGCAAGCCTTGGCCCTTTATGAGCTGGAGATTTATGTATATAATATATTTGATTACAGGTGGACCATTTAAATTGGGGCAAATCCCCAAAACTAAGCAAAAATAAGCGCTATAAAGAAAAATGTCTTTAATAAAAGTTGATATTATGGGGGAAAGTAAATGCCATCAGTCGTGTTTAATTTGGTGGATGTTGTGATGGTAATTTTAGGGTAGGCTCCCATTCAAAGGGAAAAAAAAAAAATAGTTTATTAACAAATCAAGGTTGACCACATGGATCCAGAATACCTCGACATTAGGTTTTAAATATTTAGAATTGATTTTTAAAATAAATCGTATCCTACCTGTTAAAAATTACTACAACACTGAAACAGAATAATAATAAAAAGTTAATTTTAAAAAAGAACAACAAAGAAGTTCAATGATTACATCTCAAAGCTTAAAAAATTACAGCCAAATGAGAAAAACAAGACGATAATAATAATAGTAATAGTAATTGTAATAATAAAACTACAATAATAATAGCAAAAATGCAATTACAGAAAATATGGTTTTATATGTTTAACAGTTAAAATTTGCAGTATAAAGATTTTTAATATTGTTATGAAATCATTTAAAATATGAAAACATATGTCCTCAAGTTCTTTGATGAGCTCACCAAGCCGTTTTAGGTAGTAGATTAATATATACTCACTTACACCTGTACATATACTTATTTACCTGCGTTTTTCATCTATTTCCTTTGCTTTTATAAGGATTAGCATCATTTGTTGTATAATGCTCCAATTTTTGTTGGCGCTCTAGCACAAGTTGCGGAATGTGTATTGTTTAATTACATTTAAAAGCGTACTTCAATAAATAATAATATATTAAATTTGTAGGTTAAGCGATTGTTATAGAATGACGTTTATACATAATTGCAATTCATGATGAATCATGTAAAATTCTTCAATACTGCATGTTAAAAATTTGCACAATATATAATATTTAAGTAGACGTTTAATTACTTTTGCTCAATAAACAGGCTCTTTTAAAGTAATATTAATGCTAAGTTGCGACAAAAAAGTCCTAGAATCCTATCGCAGAACAAAATACCAAAAATACCGGAAACTCTAAAACGCGATCGCAGCGATGCTTGAGGGATTCAATTGTGAACCTAAACCATCCAAGGATCAACAACATATAAATTAACTAATTAATTAAAAATAACATCTTTTATTGGATCAAATTATGAATATAACCATTATCTAATCACCTTAATCGTAAAGTATGTTAAACTGGACATTGGGATTATGCTAATACGAAGAAAAATTATTAATTAGTGATGAAATTACGGCATAGTGGCCTCGCGAAACACTTAACACGCTTTGGTGATAACACACAAATAAATCATCACTGGAAGCATTTAGATAATTTCTAACTGCTGTACCCTTTGGTTCTATTTTGCAGCAGTGTTCGTTAAGGTCGCAATTCCGTCGCTAAAAACAATTTGCCGGAGGAAATTTATGGGTGTCTGGTATATAACGGGTTGGCTACTTAGAGCGGGCTGGTGCCCTCAATTATGTTATATTAAAGGGCTTACTGTCTGCCCGGGGATTCAATCGCAGCTTAGAGCACTTGGCCATCCATTAAACATCATGTGATATACCACACTTGACACCGATCTGCCACACAATCTGCAACAATATCGATTATTATCGATATCTGTCTAATCTCTCTTGTGATATTACTATGCTTAGTGATGATCGCCTCTTCGAAATAGGACTTGTATGTCTGCTTTAGTTTCATACAGCTCTTTCGTAAGTGTAACATTTCGTGATTATGTATCCTAATTATTTAGGGTTACACAAGGTGGAAGAGAAGTAATTACATTCCTTCTAATCTATGCTTCCCAGGAGCATTACAAACAAACCGTTACGTTGTTTATGTACTGAGTTAGAGATAGTGACACCCACGCAATGTGCAGTGTTGCCAGCTTGTTTTCGACAAAACCAAAATATCTCCGTAGAAAAGCTGTTATTCCTGTCGCACTCTTTCACCGAAGTACCGTTTCAATCCAAGATTATGTTTCAATATGAAGTATTTAGGGCAAGTTACGTGCGGATATATTAAATGACAATGGATTAAAAATGACAATTGTCTCTATTCAAGATTATCATCTTTTTGAAAACTAAAATTTTAGTATTTATTAGAAACATTAATTAATATTCCTTGCTGCACGCTGTATTCTTAATATTCTTCTTACAAAGAAATCACTAAACGCTCGTAGTGACATCTGGTGTTCTTTGTAGTGGTTCTGTGTTCCGTAAACAGAAGGAACAGTACGCGTCAGCCTCGTAATTTGTATTTTACCAGGACCTCCTAAATACCGGACCTGACACTGTGATTCAAGATGGCGGCCTATGTGGTGGGAACTACTTGTAAACAACTCGTCTACAGGCTACGATTTCAACGCAGTAAAATATAAATGTGGTGTAATAACACGCCTATTTTGTGAATATGGGCTGTGTTAAACACAAAAACACTGTCTTAAACATAAACTCAAGTAAACAAAAAAGAATGACATTTAATATTAAACGATAACCCATGGGCAATGAAATATATAACCTCAAATATCATTCATGCAATCTACAGGTTTACATGCCATTATGTAACTGCATTACACACTCAAATTACAAAGACGATAGACAAAACTGCAAGCAGCATGTTACTTAAATAAAACAGAAGTGTTGACATTGAGTTGACTCAATTATTAATCATTGTTTACACTGTTTTTCACATTTGTACAATGTGCATAATGTTATATACCTACACAAAACACACTATACTGGATGGCTGATATACAAATGCTGCTATTTAGAATGACCTAAAGCTACCTACTGAATTCAAAACCTTTAGGGTGAAATTTTGCTTTTACTATTACTGAGAACTTGATTACTCAGTTTGCAACAACATATTACTCAGCACTTCATGACACTTTATTTTACAGGGGGAATCCACAAAAGAGATGAAATATTAAAAATAATAACCGTAAAACAGCACTGTAAATGAAATACATGAAATACGTAATCTTAAATCAGTATTGTAAAGCAACATTGTGTTAGCTTAGGTTAGGTTAGTTTTGCATATGAGTGGGGTGACAGGGTCCTGTTATCGAAATATTTACAATTTGGGTAGTGTTTATGCAATCATTTCAACGTAAATGCATTAATCAATCATTGTAGCATATATTACACTCGTTTATGCACATTTATTAGCTAAATATCCGCCGCATAAGCGAAATAAAACCACTTCATCGACCGTACGAAATTTTCTCATAAATAAAACACGAAGCTTGAGCGCACAATAAAACTTACAAGATCGTAATCAGCAATAAAAACTGCATCCATTGCAGTATGTTTCATTCGTTTTCTCGAGCGGACGATTTTGTAAATATTTACCAAACTTTGCTAGTCTACAGTTTTACATGCAGCAACATAACACATTTCTTCTAAACTACAGCTACACATTTAAATTACAAAGACAAAAGATAATGTACAAATATGAGCAGCATACTACTTACATGAAACAAACTGTTGGTGTTGCAGATGCCACTAATTGAATTCACTCGAAATTATTGTCTTTCACTATTCACACTATTCACCATGTTATATACACACCGGCAACTAATACACATAACGCTGCAATTTATTGTAATTAAATACTGAATTTAGAAGCTTTATGTTGTAATTTACCTTTTGTTTTAACTGAAAGTTTCTGATTTTTAATTTGCATCCGGGAATGCAACAGTTACGGGGCATTGTCGTGTTTGAGGTTAGGTTGTAGTATGGCAACATTAATATACACTACTGGAACAGTTTTTCTTCAACAACCTCTCACCAGTGTAATCGTGACACAAATTGTACTTGCAAACAGATAAATTAACCACAGTATACGGCTAATGTAGCCATAGTCCTAGATGGAACACAATAAACATGAACACGTGGATAGCACACGGCACAGTCAAAACGTTATTACATTTATTCCTGTTCCTATACTGCCCAAATAAAACTTTTGAAACACTCGCTTTGCTAATATGAAGACAAACTTACATAGGAATTATTATAAGAAACAATAACTCGAAGACATAGAAAATAATACGAAAAACAGCGTGTGGAAACACCTCAGAAAACACTCCCACCAGCCGACGCCATTTTTGTACAACTGGGATGCCAGGGTCAGGTCCGTTAATCTAGAAGATCCTGATTTTACACTGAGATGTTCTAGCTAAGCCGCTAGATGGCAGTACTGTTGCACCAGGGCCCTCGTGGCATAAATTTTCTTCGATAGAAAGACTTCTTCTGTCCTCAGAAGACCTCTTACCATTTTTGCATAAATGGTAAACAGTAAGAGAAGATAAAGATGTACTAAATAAAAAAGTGTGCATCTCGTTAAAACACACAATTTATGCCACTTACTTTGTCTTTTGAGTGAACAATTTTGGAGCTATTCTTTCTTATTTACTTGAATTTGCCAATTTACACTTCTTTTAAGTAGGCACATGTTCTTCGATCTTTTTATCCCTTGGCCTTGCACATAGAATGGATTCAAAGGCATCCCATGGCAACCAGCTGTTAAAATATTTCACTATCACTTAAAGCCTATAGCAATCCCATATTCCCCTTGCAGGCACAAGAAAATTAGCAATAGGTTATGTCCAAAAATGTAGAAATAAGCATTTGCAAAAATAGTGTGTAGAGTGAGAAGTTGTCACACTGGTGTCAGACGTGGCACACCAGGGAACCACGATACACCAACACCCAACCCGAGCCTTGTCCCTGCTCACATTACTTGCGTGATCAGGGCTACTGGAAAGAACTCCATCAGTTATAGAACCGTTTTTTATATTTCCAGCTCCATGAAGCACGAATGCGACCAACGTCATACTTTTTCTCCCCTCATTCATGAATATATAATTTTCGACCTGGTTACCAAGGTAACGACGAATAATTACTTCCTAAAGCAGGAACCAGTTGTTTCCATGGTAACTGGCCAACTTAATGAATCAAGAGAAGAGTCAGTGTCTCATTCATATTTGACAATTATTACAGTGTCTTCCTTAGTGAATATACGCTTCGTTATATAGCACCGATTATACAAAAGTTAAACTTCTTTCATGAAGCTAGGAAGAGGAATTGCCTAGGAATGACTTTATTGTTCACGCAGTCTTTACATTTCTTTCATGTAGTTGGCAACGCCTGGTGGAGTAATTTCTCGGGAAACTCAATTACCTGGAATGTAAGCTTGCTACGCGTATTTAGAATTAAACCATCTGCTTTGCTTATTCTCCGCTCTTCACATTAAAGCAAATTGCGAACTGTAATTTAAAAAGGGACTTAATTTGTAGCTTAAATACCTGGAAACAAAAACTCGTGTGGTCTGTAAAGTGGAGCACAAATAAAGTGTTTTTCTCAAAGACAAACTGCGGGATTTTAAAACTTCCAGTGATAACAATACTGACAACTGATACACAGCCCTTCTTGTTATTACTTTTACACTGATTTTACAATATATAATTGAAGAAACTCAATTATTAACGCATCGTTATTCCTCATTTTAGTGTACATTATATAAATATAGGTATTTATGACATAAAAAGCGAAACATTTTAAATTTATTTAAGGTTAACCAGAGCTTCAGTTTAATTAATTAATTTCAACGATTAACTTCTAGCTCTTTGTCAGCAATTTGATTGAACATGCTTTATCTATGGTTTGAGCTCTATGGTGAAGGCAACTTTTTCAAAACTAGCTCAGTTATCTAATTATTTGAGAAACATTTTGCTAATAGAATATACCTATTTGATAGACCGCAACTCTAGTACCAGTATAAGCAAGACAAATGTATTATTAAAATAATATTATAATATTACTTTTATTACTTACATCACTTTTATCAGCGAAGTTGAAACAAAGGTATGTTAAAGCTTACAATGTAAGCTTTGATAAATACGTTAACAGCTATACTAGCGAGACAGTTTTATTGGCATATTTTGCTAAGGATTCATTAATAACTTATTTTTAGGTTAGTACGCTGCTGGGTGTGACGTCATTTGTTACTGGTACCCTAAGTATTAGTTACGTCATGTTCTCCTAGTAGCATAAATATTAAATACCAGTTTTAGTCTTGTTGCAATGGGAATTGATTAATAAATTGTAAACGTAGCTTACACTACCAAATATGTGTTCACGATGATTAACTTACGTATCAAGTGTTGCAAAAATAAATTTAAAGATACCATTTGTTTATAACAGTGGTTCTGCAAATGCAGATGCAATTAAAAACTATAAGAACAACCAATAGAGCATAATGCATGCACGTAGGCCACTAGACGAAGCATTGACCTCCTCCAGGGGCGACGTGCTGAGGCGGAAGACCCAAAGAGTAATCAAATCTGGAAAGCGTCGAGGGCTAAGCGAAGGCGGGGTCAGTAACGATTTCCGATTATGCTAACGCAGTCCCAACGTAAAGGGTATCTATTGCAGAGTACACGAGAGGTGGTTAACCTAAAAGAGAGACAAGGAAAGAATTCTTTCCACGGAATAAATTCCATCGATACCCGTAGCGCACCAACGCTTGTTGTCCATTCTGGCAACCTGTAAGTATAAACGCATACCGGAATATTGAAATATTTATATACAGTAAACTCGATCATATGTAAATCATTCATATATATACTTTTCGTTTTACTTTTCTATTTCCTACTGTTTTGCAGAACTTAAAGAGTTTACATAAAGCTAGTGACATCGCAAGACGCTCGAGTTAGTTAACTCTGGTTGTTGCGTCTTCAGTTGTTTCTTTTTACCTACAGGCACCCTCACATTGCGAACATCCTTTGCTTCTTGATGCATGGATGTGTGCTCTCCAAGTTTCGGGAACATTTCAAACCTTTTCACACATCCAGTAGCAGTGGCGGCTCTTGCTCTTTCCTATAAACAGCATGTTTTTTGACTTTAAGTCCGTAAGGTTTCCTTTTAGTACCACATGCATAGAAGAAAGAGAAGGAATTGCATTCCATAAAATATTTGATACTGATATTTCGGTGTAAATGCACGTTTTGAAGGCCTCTAAGTTAAAAAAAAAGTATTTTCAGAAAAAGGTCCGCGCGTAGCCATGAGTATTTTGCCATAACTGAAAAATAAAAACTCGGTTAAATACGAAAGTTGTTACTTAAGTTTAGGGAATTTCAGATATGACATAAAGATTTTAAAACACATCTCCCCATCCTAAACATTCGTTTAATTGGAAATTCTTAAAAAATGTTTATTTTCTCTAAAATAGCTCTAACGATATTGATTGAACTACTGACATTGGATATGGCGAGCGACCTTGGAGGGAGCATTGTGACATTGGATAGTACAACAATGAACGGACGGGGAAGCTCCGAGGCTATTGGGCATATGTAACAATATACTTAGTAAGCTAGAAGAAAAATAACTTCTGATATAAATAAATCGTTATACCATGCAAATGCGAAATTACAAACAATGAGCAGAATAAGTTAAAAATTGCATAAAATTAAAGGTAGTTTGAAATTTCTTGAGTATATTGTTTTCACAATTCTTGAAGAAAGCTGAGTTTTAGTGTCATGTCCAGTATTCCTTCCAATTTTCGTTTTTAATATCTTTACCCCTTACGTATCTACAAACAAAAGAAAAACTGCATTTCGTCCAAGAATTGGATACCAAAATTTCACCTTTTGCTTTTCTCAAAAATAATTATAGCAATTTTGATTAAATTACCACAAAATATTTCAGAAACTTACATAAAAAATAAAATTCAAATCTTGAATTTTGTGTGATTAACCCGTGTATCATTGTGCGACTCCGGCCGGCAGCCGCCGTTCAAAGGAGACCTCGGTGTTAGCTATCTCTCAACTCTGCTTGTAACTACGTGACCCGACGACAATGGAGCAGTCAGAACAAAGACGACTGTGAGTGCGGCAGAACAAAGTGTTCCCAGATTGTTTGAGAAACTTTCATCTTTCGAGAAAAATCTTTTTCGCATATATAATCGAGTGAGTGATTAGGGTTTAAGGGCCCGTCGACAGCTAGGTCATTAGAGCCCCTATATAATCGAGTATAGATCACAAGAGCAGCCGGTTTTTCATGATCAAGTCGGTAAGTGTTCAACGAGACAGCTGTTAGGAATTTGTTTTAAGCGTGTACACAGTGTAATTTTCACTGGAAAATTGGAACCAACAAGGAATATCTCGGAAATGGTTAATTCCAAAACCTCTGCTGTTGTCAGATTCACACAGGCGTACGCGCACACACAGATCTTTTCTAAAAATGCCTCCATCTCTGCCTCTTTTGTTTTTGTTTGAGCGAGTCTCAAGATATGTAGGTACTTCCAATGAAATCCCGGTATAGAATTTTTGAGTGAAATACAATATATCCCGTGTTTACTGCACGTGGTAGATAAAGTGAGAAGGAACCGCCACTGCGGAAATCTGGAGACGTCTTCCGCAATGTTTCGCAAAGCAGGTAGAGGAGGGAAATTAGAAGGCAATCCTAACTCTTGCTGGCACTACTGTTTGTAATTAACTATTTACAAAGGCGAAAAGTGAGGTTGGATGTATGTCTTTTGGCAGATGTTCACACTCGCTGAGTTTCAGAATTACGCTTGAGCGATAACAAAACTTGCGCGCGCATCCTTCAACAGGAGACGTCGATTCAGAGGCAGTCTTTTGTCACAGTTGGTGCATAATGTTCCACCATCAGGATGGAACATATCGCTTCCAAGCCATTGACCACGGGTCATGGACCATACAATATATAAACGGATGTTTAGAAACTCCTATAAGTCTTTAGTCCTAGATCTGCTACAATAACTGGAGACCCTTCATGACAAATGCTTCTCAACACTATTTTCGCCCTTATTTGATACACAACAATACTGGAAGATATCGACAATAGAATCCAGCTGTCCTTAGGTGTTTTATGAACCCCATCCAAATCATAATTTCTTTCTCCACTATGTATAGTATAGCAGAGGAAATATTCTATTCCAACCAAAAATTCGATGTCGAGCTTTCAACGGAAATATGTTTTGAGGCCCTCTGAATCCAAATAAAAAAGTATTTTTAGAAAAAGTCCATCTGTGTTTGTGTGTCTGTCATTTTGTACACAGCATGACTCAAAAACGAAAATTCGGTTGGAAACCAAAGTTGGTATTTAAGTTTAATATCTTTCAGGGATGCGACACAACGATTTCGAAGAAAATTCCTCCACTCTAAACTACTCTTTACATGGAAAAATTTTCGAAAATTTTGATTTTCTTGAAAATGGTTCTAACAATTTTGATTAAAATGACATATATTTGAGATATTTTTATGACACATGAAATGTATATCTTGAATTGCCTGGCTATAGCCTATGAAGTCCTATTTACTCTGCATGACTTTTGCATAACTGGTAAAACGTAAGAGATAGACCAAATCTTACTATACAAAAATGTAGATCTTGCTAAAACTCACAATTTATATCCAAATATTTTTTTTTTTTGCGCAGTGAACCATTTTGGAACTATTCCTGGTTATTTGTGTCAGTTTCAGGGAAGTTATACTTCTGTCAAATGCAACATCTTTTATTCATTTTTCATATGTTAATATGCAGAGAGAACGGAATTTAAAAGCTTTAAAAGATTTGACTATCGCTCAAAGTCTACTGTATTCCCATATTCCCCTTGCACTTACAAGGAAATAAGCCATAAAATAATTTCTGCAAATGTTTATTTCAACTAACACGAAGAACATAGAGGAATACGGGATTGTAAGAATGGTTAGTACAAGAGTAGATAAAGTCACGTGAGTGCAACACTTCAATTTTTTATGCTATTGTTCGTTTATAAGTACTATACAGTTACTCTGACTACTCAACTCATACCAACCAACCAAATGATGTGTATAACAATTTCAAATTTCAACCTACACCCACGAAAAAATTTTCATATTTCTTTAACACCTCGTTGAATTTTAATTATCATCTTTTCTGCTTTACTTGTGTTGCGATCAGGTTAGCTTACACATTTTAACACAACAGAGTTGCTAGGTTTAAGTGTCAAAAATGGCTGACTCTCACTTCGGTGAATCATCTAATGCTGAAATAGATTAAATAATTCGAAGAGGGGCACCTGAAAACACAGAATACAACACGAAATATGTTTGGAATCAGTTTGACAGTTTTTTTTTCTATTGAACAAAATTATAAATTAACAGCATATGAATTTAATATTCATATTTATATTATATTGTGCTTTTTGTCATCTCCTTATTTTTCTAGGTGTCCTTAAATAAGTAGGCTAAGATTAATGTCAATTTTGTGGACAAAAATGCATGAAGTGCTCTCTGAACGCCATTATGTTATTTAAATTGTAATATAATGGTTCATTTAACTTTGTTTTCGTTATCTGATTTTGGTTAAGACGTTACTAGAAACCAAAGTTAAGTGAGTAGGATATTGCTAATTAGGTTCCGTAGGGTTGGTATGAGTAAATTTCCCCTATGGCCGTCGCATAGCAACATGGCAGGGCATGGAGATGTATGTTACTGGTGTTCCACATTAAGCCCTTTGTCAGGAACCCTGCTGGGGGCAATTAACATACAATGTCCTTACCTGAATGCTACTTCACCGTCCTCGCTATAATACGTGCACGAAAAATACACTTCCCATGTTTACAAGGTAATTGAATCGTACTTAGCATACATGACGTCTAATGACGGTAAGGTACCATGTATGGAACGAATTTTACTTTCTGAGCTATACACCAATTTCAATAAAATCGAAAATGCATTAGTTTTGCGGCAGAAGACCTGTTTCGTGCAGTTCTGCTTTGGTCACAAACGGCGTATGAAGGCTCTTATCTACCAATATAGAATCTACGGCCAGAACTTGAGCTTTTGCTCAATAGGAACGAAACTTTTGTCGCATGTTTTCAAGAGACTAAGCTGCGTCCACATGACGCTTTCCATCTAAGGCGATACACCCCAGTACGGTGTGATGTCACACCAGAAGAGGAGGTTCCGGCACATGGCGGCGCTATCATACTAGTCGGAGATGATGTAAGTATATATGGAATCTGTACCCTTACGCTCTGATACAGTCAGCTGCTGTAAGGATTATACTGCCAAACATACATTTCACCATTTGTAATCTATATTTGCCTCCGTCCCATGACTTCCCGCACATTGATTTAGACCATCTAGTTTCCCAGTTGCCAACACAGTTTCTGTTGGGAGACTTCAATGCGCACCGCCCACTGTGGGGTTCAAGTCGCGCTTGTGCGAGCGGTACCCCCATTGTCGATTTCCTGGACTGTCACAACCTAGCGCAGTTAACACTCTTATCCTAGTACTCGTACTAACAGTGATGTAGTCTTCATACTTAATGTGAACTGGGGCAGCTTTTAATTTCTTGTTGACACTACCATCACTTCGTACAGTTGTTAGACTTTGCTGAGTATTTTCGAGACGACCCTGTTTGTCTCCTCCTCAACTCATGCATACGCTACTTTCACATGTCCATTCTCTTCCTTACAACCGTCTTCTGAAATATGGTGAACTCTGGTGGTAGTTTTTTAAACCTGGTCTTTAGTCATCTGCCGGGTGAAACTGGAACTACTAACCCTTAAGCATTGCAACAGCATATCAGTTGGCGGGATTTCAAAATTAATATTTCTATGTGAATTGATAGAAATAAATATTTTTCCCCATTATTTAGTTGTGAAAGAATTGAACATTTTTAATAGTTTAATTTCTTTACCCATTTCATGTTGTGCTATATGGAAATGATGAGCTACTGCTGATTTATCTATTTGTTTAATCTTGATGTTTGTTTGATGTTCTGTCAACCATCTGTAAATTTCATTTGGTTCCTCCTATATAACAGCCATCTCAATCTTTACAGTTGATCTGGTAAATTCCTGACTTTTGTATTATCAATGACTTGTTTCAAGGATGTATTCACAAGATTGTTTACACTGTAAACGTTTCTAGGAGCTACCTCTATCTTGAATTTTTTGAAAATAACTCGGAAAGCGAACAAACGCTGTCTTGCGCGTCTGTTTGTGAATACAAGAATAAACATGGCGCCTAACAAAGGTTTACTGGAATCTTCGAGAAGAATTCGACGGCCGGCGTGTATGTGGAAGTTTCGGACAGGACCGTGTGACGTCATCCCCGCTATATAAGGAGACGAGGCAGAGAGTCAGAGGAGTTTGTGAGTTGGCAAGTGTCAGAGTGTGAGATAGCTGTGAAACATTCTCGCGGCAAGGTGAAGGAGTTTTAATGAGTGTTGAGTGATTGATTTTACAATCAGAGTTAGTTTTGAGAGACAAAGAAGGTGGAGAGAGAGAGAGAGAGAGAGAGAGAGAGAGAGAGAGAGAGAGAGAGAGAGAGAGAGTGTGTGAAAGGAGTGAGTCAAGGCTACGAGTTGTAATATCATATAAAGGACTGCAGACTGTGTTAATGTCACAAGAAGAGAACTGTGTTTTTGTGCCAAAGTTGAGAAGAAAAATAGTGACAGAAAATGTAACTGTACTGGATTTTGTCGCTTTTGACACAATTTCAGTCATATTATATATAAATTAAATCGAACTGTTCCACTCTATTGTACCTATCTTCTATCCGGCCTTAAAGTGAATACGAATGTCAACATTACGCCGCAGCACAACTTTTAGCGCGCGTGAAATGGTGATGCGCGATTGGAAATAGTTCCTTACTGCATTGCGTATATTATCGCTTATTTAACACTTTCAAGTAATGAACGGGGTGAATAAATACCGTAATTCAATTTACAACACGTTAAAACATGAGCATAAATACTTTACTTCCATTTATTATCACTGTGTCAAGTGTGAGAAAGGAAATGAAACAAACAGGAACTACAAAAGCCCTTAAAAAGGAAAGGGAAGGATCATTTAGTGTTTTAGGCAAAGTGGATGACTCTTAAGTGTTATTCGCTTTAAAATGTATAGTTTCTTTTTAAACAACGGGCCTCCTATAATAGACAATGAACATTGAGCCAGATCTTCCAAATTTTAGGTAAACCACGTTCCATACTTAGCTGAAAGACATTGGGTTTCAGTTTACAAGAAGAAAGATAATGTGGTATTTGATCGGGAAGCCATGTTGGCGTGGAGACGTTACCTGAGATCTGAGGGTGCCGCGCCTCAATCTGATGACGTAAGTTTTTACTCACAAAATTACATTTTATAACTTTTCTTAATCAAGTTTTTAAATTAGTTAATGTGCTTTATTAATAAATGTGAGCCGAGTACAATTCTAACCTCACACTGCTGCAGTGAAAGATTTGACGGTTGCGATAATAGATGTAGACAGCTGTGCGCAGAGAACAACACGTGCTTGTTGGCGGAGTGATACCATCGCAATGTTTACGTACACTTTAAGCTCGGAGGGACTATAGGTATGATAATATAACTCAAACTATTGATCCACTGTTCGGCAATGGATTTAGTTATGTCGCTCGATATTATCAGGAAAGAGGAGTAGTTTTGTGTTATAATATGCCAGTATCGCAAGATACAGGTTTAAAAGTTGTAAGCTCCGAAAGTGCTCACTTTCCCACCTTGAAGGAAAGTGGAGTGGGGAGGAGTTGTAGTACAAGTGGGGAAACTCGTGTTAACTATTTTGATGCACCACCTCCCTGTCTTGCGAGCCATGAATAAAACATAAAGTGGCAAGTAAGTCCAACTATCACGAGAACAAACTTAAAGGAAAGCTTTCAGAAGACATTATCGGCTTGAGGCCATCTGTTCCAAATATTTGAGGACAACATTGGTGTGAACTCTCACAGAATGTAACACATAGAACTGTTGTTTTTAAGTTTATATATAGCTTTGTAAGGTTAATTATAGTACCAGAACATTTATTTAATCCATAAATGGATATAAGCACTGGTTCTTGCCGGCATTTATGTATATTTTATATTCACTAATATTCTATTAATTTATATTTTATATATTATATCTTGTTTTGTTAATCACAATATTATGTTTGAACAAAGGAGAAACAATCGTTGCTAAGCTTATAATCCACTGCAATCTATGGTCACTGTTGTTCAGTATATTTGTCTTAGAAGGAAGCGAATTTGTGTTTAATTCATGGTTATTAAGAGTCGCGAATAGAATCGCATAAATAATTGTATAATAAGAAGTAAAACGACGGAATAATGGATTTTTCTGTATATACAGAAGTTCGGGTAAGAAAGTGAAATAATAATTTTGCGTGAAAGGGATATACAACCTAGCAGCAAGCAATTTGAAAAACTTTACTCTAAAGAACATTACCGAATAGTATCGGACAGTAGTTTCAATATTTTTTACTTTCTCTACTGGTAAGTAGGGGAAGTATTGTATTCCACCCAAAAATTCGAAGTCGAGATTTAACCGGAAATACATGTTTTGAGGCCCCCTGAATCCAAAAAAAGCATTTTTAGAAAAAGGTCCGTGTGTGTGTGTCTGTGTGTCTGTCAGTCTGTGGACAGCATAGCTCAAAAACGAAAAGTCGGTTAAAAACCAAAGTTGGTATATAAGTTTAATGTCGTTCAAGGATGTGACACGAAGATTTTGGAGAAAGTAGCCCCACCCTAAACTACCCTTTACATGGAAAATTTTTCGAAAATTTTGATTTTCTTGAAAATGGCGCTAACGATTTTGATTAAAATGTCATATGTTTGAGATATTTTTATGACAAATGAAATGTATATCTTGAATTTTCTGGCTATAGCCCCTGTAGTCGTATTTACTCTGGACGACTTTTGCATAACTGGTAAACCGTTAGAGATAGACCAAATTATACTATACAAAAATGTAGATCTTGCTAAAATACACAATTTATGTCTCAATAAATTTTCTTGTAGGGTGAACCATTTCGGAGATATACCTTGTTATGTGTGTGAGTTTCGGAAAACTTGGAACTTTCATGAAATGGGTCATCGTTGTACATTTTTTTATATGTTACGTGTACAAAGAGAACGGAATCTCAAAGCTTTAAAAGATTTGACTATCGCGCAAAGCCTACTGTATTCCAATATTCCCCTTGCACCTACAAGGAAATAAGCAATAAGATAATTTGTACAAATGTTTATTTTAACTAACACGAAGATATAGGAATAAGAGTTTGTAAGAATGGTTAGTACAAGAGTAGAGAAAGTCATGTGAGTGCAACACATCAGATTTTTTAAAATAGATTTGATTTGTAAGACTTAAAGCTTTCACGGCGAGCGTTATTAATCAATGCTGAACTTGGCATTTCAGTTCAGTATCTTCAAAAGATGCTATTTTTTACGTTGAACAAATTTCTAAAACGTTTGAGTTTCTCTTGAGTTTGTAATGATTTTGATTCAAGTTCCATATGCTTTAATTATCTGAAAATGGTCTTGGAAGTCGTGTTCATTCTGAATGATCTTTGCATGCAGGTAATCCGTAAGAGATAGACGAAACCTTTGAGGTTATGGTACTTTATTGAATTTACCTGTGTGCCACAGAAGTGAACTGTTGAACAGCTAAATGTATCTCCGGTAAGTGACACTCAATTACTGTGTGACACGTGGGTGTCAAGCAGAATATTGTCCTGCAGGAGAAGCTGTCATTGACATACACACCCTGTGAGCGATCTGCTTGGAGCACTGCGTACATGATAACATTCGGTATAAGTTCATTTGCGGCTGTTATACTTCTCGCAACTTCTCAGTTGCGGAGCTGACTATTGCAGCCAGCATATAGAGGCCTAGTCAAGCAGTCCTAGTGCCAAAAATAGACAGTTTGCCACACCGTTCTTCTTTATCAGGATCAAATACAAGCGCGTGTAGTGAAACACAGCCCTACAGATTATGATATATGGTTCAGAGACTATCAATAAACTGAGCTGCATGTTGGAGATATCGACTTGTGTAAACCGTGCTGTAACATCAATTGGCAACATTTTTGAAAACTTTTATTTTCTCAAAAGAATGGTTTTAGCTATTTTAATTAAAACATTATTAAAAATGTTTACAAGAAAAATAAAATGTATAAGTTAAATTGTCTAAGAATAGCCTCTTGAAGTTCTCTACATTCGGAAGGACATTTATATAAGCGTAAGCGAAAGAGGAAAACACTTCAGTGTCTTTAAAACACACAATTTATTTGAAATGAGTTCTGTGGCGTAAAGTATTACTGAGAATACTATTATTAATGATTCGAAATGTTCAATACTTAATTCATTCTCTTAAAGACCTGTTCGATTTTCAGTGTTTATAGCTATGTAATAGAAAATCCACTTCTAAAACATATGACTCACTATTTTCTTTGTATTTATAACCAAATCTGTAACACAGTCTTTCAGGAAGGTAAGCTAAGGTATTTTACGAAGGGGTTTCCACACTGAGTTTGTTCACTCTTTTGTGTCATGAGTGGAGGAATGAAGTGAGAGCACTCTACGGGCATATGCTGGAACCTGGGCGAGCAGCACGTGGGAGTCCCAACGTGTGCTGGAGATTCTTCATCTCGACACCAGGGTTCGCGAACAGCCAGCAGCCAGGCAACTACAACGCCACCCATCCGTCAAGAACTGAAATTACAACTAGTAAAATACTTGCACATCAGCACTAAACTCGCTCATCGACAACGCTCCCGAACCTGAAACACCGGATTGAAAAGAAGCTGTTATTTGAGGAGTTACCTCCATTAACGTGAAGTGAACAGGAAAATATACTTTCGTAAGAATAACTTTTACACCCAACAATACGCAATAGAGGATACACAAAGTGATATGAATGTAATTGTTATTCATAATTCGATTAAAACTATTGTACATAATTCACTTTTCCCAAAGACCCACAAACACACATATAAAAGTAATGAAAATCTGTAGGATGTATCACTGGCAATATGTAATCACTTTTTAGTCAGAGAAAGCGGTAGTGCATTCAGAAATTAATATTCTTCAGCTGATCCAGAAAGGCAGCCGTTCCCTTTAATTAATGAACGTAGAAGTAAGCTGTAGCGAAGTCCGTTGAGACTAAAAGCTCTTTTCCCATGTGAAAGAGACTTGCAGAGGAAACAAATGAGAGAAAATGGGACTATTAGCTAGACTATTAATTTCACCGAATGTACGGGCCACGTATTGAATTAAAATAGAACAAAGCAGCACATTTTAATTTAGAGTAATGGTTGCATAACTTCCAATAGAACTTTTTGCACCATAAAACCTCCATATTAATGTCGTCTGGTGTGGTTTATGTCAGAAGAGATCGTGCCTTGCTTTGTTAGAGTAATATTAGAAACGATAGAGAGAATATAACAGAATATGCAGTTGTTACACTCTCTGCTACGTGCAGTAAGGGAAATGTATGTTTTGATGACTCCGTGAACCTCCCGCCCCCTCCAAAAAAAAATCTCTCTCCTGTACTACTAGCGCCACGAAAAAAATGATTGAACAAAATATTTCTAATTCCCAGTTATGTTGCAGCGCTGTTTACACAAGTCGATACTTCCAACATGCAGCTTGAGTTTATTGATAGGCCCTGTTCCATATGTAATAAGTCTTTCGGACTTACAAATAGGCTGTTAAGAGCAATACATTTTACATGTGCATGAAAAGCATGGCTATATTACACTTGTTTAGAAAAGCGAACCTAAAGTTAAAAAATCTGATGTGTTGCACTCACATGACTTTCTCTACTCTTGTACTAACCATTCTTACAAACTCTTATTCCTATATCTTCTTCGTGTTAGTTGAGATAAACATTTATACAGATTATCTTATTGGTTATTTCCTTGTAGGTGCAAGGGAAATATTAGAGTACACTAGGCTTTGAGCGATAGTCAAATCGTTTAAAGCTTTGAGACCCAGTTCTCTTTGCACACGTAACATATAAAAAAATGAACAACGATGTTCCATTTCACGAAAGTTTTAAGTTTTCCGAAACTCACACACATAACAAGGAGTACCTCCAAAATGCTTGAAACCAAAATTATAATGCCAATATATATTTGATAATGGAAAGAAACAAAAGGAGATTCTAGTCAATAGTGAAGGGTAAGACGTAATAAAGCTAATATGTTAAAGTCTCAAGAATGGAAGCCTAGGCAGATTTAAAAGAGTGATAAGGCTTTGTTGACGCGCACGAGAAACAAACACGTGTAACGATTTAGCGGGCTGATTCCTATCTTACCATGACGTGCTCTAAAGTTAGCCAATGGAAATCGCTTCCTTCTTGTTGCCCGCGCAAAAACAAATGCAACGCAAGACACACTCGTCTTGAATCGAGCCGAGAGTACACGTGCAACTTGGGAGTTGTACGTAAGCTAGCGCGTATACATAATTCGGCGGTCGCTAAAGGGTGACAAAGTTAAAGTGTTATAACGTTGTAGTTGAAGTTACAAAGTTACATTCTATTTAAATATCGTCGGCAGTTCTCTACAAATCTGGAAATTTACAAATAAAGTGATATGTTGGTTAATTCTTCGTTTGGTTCCATTCCTACCATGACTCACGCACACCCTGCAGATTAGGACCTCTTGCTAGAGCTAGCCCGGACACCAAACACGAGATCTGACAGGTCTTAAAGGCGACGTCTTCGACGGAGAGGAACGTTTGCGTCATGCTTCACCCTACAAGTAGATTTACTTGGACATAAATTGCGTATTTTAGCAAGATCTACATTTTTTCTGCAGTATGATTTTGTTTATCTCTAACGGTTTACCAGTTACGCAAAAGTCGTCCAGAGTAAATACGACTACAGGGGCTATAGCCAGAAAATTCAAGATATACATTTCATTTGTCATCAAAATATCTCAAACATATGACATTTTAATCAAAATCGTTAACTCTTTCATGCCTGAATTATTTTGCTACTTATGCCGTTCTTGTTCTAATTCGAAACCGGTTTAGATTAGGCGGTCTGGGACATCCTCAACCTGCTGGTTTGAATAGCCATGATCGTTAAGACAACACGTAGTGCACTGTTCATGCACTCAAAGGCTGAGGTCGTGAGTTCGAGTCTCGGCAACCGCAGTCAAATGTGCCTGTGGTAAAGGATGGGGAGGGCCCACGTAAAATAATTGGTGTGATGGCACGCGTGGATGATGACGGGGTATCATTTGACTGCGGTTGCATGAATTTTGCTTCTTTCTTATAAAAAACACTAGAATATAAATTGTAAAAAAATAATTTTTTACAATTCAAAACGTTTCAAATATGTATTTTTAATTGGTGACAGACAGTATAACAAGAATATAGCAGAAAAAAAAGTTAAAACTAGTACAAATAGGAAAAAAAGCCTATGTATCTTATAATACACACCAGGCATGAAAGGGTCAAAGCCATTTTCGATAAAATAAAAACTTTCGAAAACTTTTCCGTGTAAAGGGTAGTTCAGGGTGGGGATATTTTCTTCAAAATCTTCGTGTCGCATCCTTGAATGACATTAAACTTAAATACTAACTTTGGTTTTAAACCTACTTTTCGTTTTGGAGTTATGCTATCCACAGACAGACTGACAGACCGACACACACACGGACCTTTTTCTAAATTCAAAGAAATTCAAGAAAATAAACATTTTCTAAAAATTTTCCATGTAAAGGCGAAATAATTTTTTTTTTTTTTTTTTTTTTTTTTTGATTCAGGGGGTCTTAAAACATATTTCCGGTGAAATCTCGACATCGAATTTTTGGGTGGAATACAATGTTTCCCCTACTTACCAGTAGAGAAAGTAAAATGAAAATTTCGGTAAATGGCAAAAGAAGATAATTCTGTGTTTTTGTAACATACCCTAACTTCGAAACATTTCTGGAACATATTCCTCACTTAAATGCCACAAATACACATAAACCTTACATGGACATGTTCTACGAATATGTCGCAGATTCATATTATGCGCAAAGCGAAAATCGATTCTTTGAGCTGTCTGTTTCTACCAAGTGGCACATTTTCCCAATCTGTCTTGTCTCAAACTACACTATCTCCACGCAGTTGGTGGAGATAAACAGTAGTATATATAACTATTACGAAGATAGTAAGATTTTCAACACTTTTTGCTATTTTCAGTCACGTGGTTCTCTAAAATTATGAACGTATTTTATTAGTTGCTAGTATTGGCTGAATGTTAAGCACATTTTATTTGCATTTATGAATTGACCTTTGACATTGCTGTTGCCTATAATTAAGCTCACTTGAATCAGCAAATGATATGCCTGAAACTAATTTTTCTCTTGTTCTAATGGACACCCAATTCATAATATTTGGTTACTCAGACAACCGTTAAATTACAGTCCCACAATATAGTACTGCGATTATAAAAATTGCGGTGTGAGGGATTTTAAAACACAAAGTGATGACCGCTAATTTAACTCACTGGAATCCATTATTACGTAATAATGATAAGCTGTTAAAGAGGGCTATCGACCGCTGTCCCTGGGTGTGTGCGTTCGATTCAGGAATAAAATAAAAATGTGATTCACTCCACAAAATAATACATTAGACATAAATGGGAACTACATTTTTGTGTAGTAAGATTTTCTTTATCTCTTGCGGTTTACCAGATCTGGACTGTGGAAGGCGTCTGAGCACATTCGTAGAACATTTAAAATATACATTTCATTTTTCATAAAAATGTCGTAAGCATAAGTTATTTTTATAAAAATCATTAGAGCCTGTTTTGAGTAAATATATTTGTAAGGAATATGGATGGCTGTTCAACTCATGCCTCGGCGTAAATCAGTAAGTACATGTATCATCATCAGCTACCGAAACGTAATAGTTCACACTTCCTGCAATTACGCTGGAATTCCTTCACTTTCTGCTTATCTTACCGATATATAAGGATCATTTGTCTGTTTGCAAGAAAAACCTGAATTAATCTTCACAGCAGATAACATTATTAACGGCTCATATTATTATCATTTCTGCTTGAGTCTAATTAATTCAGGTGATTATATATAATGAAAATGAGTATATCTAGCTGTGGTATTAATAAATGCTTAAGACACAAGGCATTTAATTTTTCAGTCTCACTCTACCCTTTCCAATTGCGTCCTACACACTAGTGGCTAGTGTGTGAAAAAACATTAATTACAAACGTATTCTTGTTTATTTTGAGTATGTTTCACGCTGTGCATCCCAGCTCTATCATAAAGTAACAAACATAGTGACAACACAGCATGAAGTTTCACTATTAATTTTTCTCTTTCCCGCTGCGAGTTCATAATGGTTCCTATGTTGATGGTAGAAAGATATTTCTAAAAACATCTTTTTTTGCTCTCTCTTTTCCCTCTGGTCAAATTGCTTTGTCGGCAGGGACGGAAAAAAGATAACAAAGCAGTGGGGGACCGGAAAAAGACAGTTCGGAAATAATTAAAACTACGTTGACGTCAGCGTTTCTTTCTTTCTTTCACCACCTCCATTTAATTGTGTGGCCTACGCCACTTCCGGACGTTCGCAGAGGTTAACCGTGGATAGAGTCACAGATGTGCTGCGTTTTTCACATAAAAACTAGGCACTGTTGCTAGGTATTATGTAACTAGCAGGTTATTTAGGAAACATGGCTCAAGTGCGATTTCCTTGCATAAAATATCTTACGTTGTACGAGTTGCGCAAATGACTATTTCCGAACCGTAACATTCAAAATAAATAAGCTTTATGGAGTTAAAATGAAAAGTTATTTAATCTATTTATATCCGTATTAATCAGAGCTAGATAGCTCCGCAGTAACGTGTGAGGCTTGCATTCGGGAGGTCTGGGGTTCGATTTCCACGGCCGATCTACCTGACCCATGGTTTTTTTTGGGGTATTTTCCCTAAACACTATATTGGAATATACTTATTCTTTCTCTTTGCGTAATACTTTTCTAACAAATGAAGTGTATATGAAGGTGGATTGGAAAGTAACGCACAATTTGTTGTTAAAAAGTTTAATATGTAAAAAGACAAACAAAAAATACACAAATGAATTGAGTATTTTAACTAATTTGCTATATAATCGCCAGTAATCTGAAAATATTTCTCCTATTATGGGATCAATTTCGTTACACCCTTGCTATGGAAGTCGGTTAGTGTGGTGTATAGCCATCTGTGGACTGTTGACTGCACTTCGCATCTGTCGCAAAGTGTTGACCAGCCAGGAAGTTCTTCATGGAGCTAAACAGGTGAAAGTCAGAAGGTGCAAAGTCTAGACCAGGGATCTCCTACCTTCTCCCTTTGGAGAACCTTATGCAGTGAGCGGCAATGACCCCCTCCACTCGGACACAAGTATCCACTAACGGACACAAACAGGCGATTCCATGGCAGTTTCTAAGTCATACCTTGAATTTTCTGTGAATGATCTCAGAAGACCTCTTTATTCTGAATGACGTTTGATAAATCTTAAACAGTAAGGGACAGACAAAAGCTTACTAAATAAAAAATGTGGATCTCTAAAAACAGAAAACACCCCAGTACTGTACCCCACCAATGACGCCTGTAGTGGGCAGAGATGGGGGACATAGCGGCTGGGCGGCAAACCTTGGCCCTTCACGGGCTTCTGCGCTGGGCTTTTTAAGTAGATGTTTTTAGAACAATGGTTTGTTGAAGAGAAGCTAGAGAGAGCCAGTGAGTGAAAACACTGGTTTTTTAAAAGAATTGAATGTACATACATTGTCGCTGTCAATTGGTAAGGTTATAGCCCATGTCGTAGACATTCTTCTTCTTTAATTTTATATGGAGTATGAAATACGATTCTTTCCATTTCAGGAATAAGATACGCTATATCACGTGACAGCATTGCTCTATATATCCTTCCACCACGAGCGAAACGCTTTATATAGAGCAATATAGGTCAGTCGGTATACGTTATCTATTTTTAAAACTGCTGAAAAATATGAAGCTATCGCATCTATAAAGGGAATTCTTTGTGTGTCTGGAAAACGTTTACGGCGATTGCACACTAGATTCTAACATGATTCTTGCCCAAGTCACGCAATAGATCAAGATAATGCTCTTCCAACACGACGTTCAACAAACGAAAAGAACACTTATTTTCGACATATTTTATAACTTTATTCTGCTTTTGAAGAAGGTTATGTTGCAAAGGGCGTTGGGGTACAAATGCGCAGACTTCACGTGATGGTAGATTGTACCAGTCCAGGAACAAATTTATCTGTCGTGATAGGTAAATGAGATAAATGAACACTATAGAATTCATTATCTGACCAATCTTACAAAGAGCAGGACTGAGATACGAATGTTTCGTTTATTAAACGGCTACTGCTATCAAGCAGGTGTTCACACCTGAAAGTTCAGACCAGGGGTGAGAAGGGAGGCACTATAGACGTGAATTTACCCTCCCTCTCGTCCACACTACAGGTAGAGCGCGTAAACCGGCGGTTTTTAGCTACAGTCGCGTGAAAGTGTTACCAATGTAGTGGCGGCTTCCATGTGCAACATGAGTGAACAACGAACGTCACTGCGTGAAGAAGCATTTTTAATTCTTCACGATGGTAAAGCAGATTGTTGTATATAATATGCGTTTTTTAATTTTTAAAAAGAAACCAGCAAGGATACCAATCGTGTAAATTAGGAAGTACCATTATAACTACGACACTATCTAATAAAACGTACATTGTAAACAATTTCAAGACATTTTTAATATAACTTGTTCCCCTTATTTTTGAGAATACAGTATAGAGACTTTTTAAATGTATTTAGCAGCATAAGGGAACTGCATCAGAACTATTGTATTACAAACCAAAGTTAATAAACATATTAATTCTATAGAACTGCTTTTGTTAACTTAAGGTTTGGCCAGAGACAGTAATGTGGTAAAATAGCGGCTTCTAAATATGAGCCGTCTAGCGTTGTTGCTTTGTTATTTACTCATATTTTCTAGTGTCATTAACCCTCTTTGTGCTTTCCTAGCCTTACGTCGCAAAAGACGTTTCACTAGAAACCCGAATAACCACCACACGTCACCTGTTTGTTTACCTATCAGATAGAAGGAAACAGGGATGGGTGGTTGTAGGGGTAAAGCATTTCACACTTCGGGTGCTCATCTTGCCGACCCTGATCCAGACCATACCAGCCGTAGAAAACTGGTTTGTATATGTTTGTTATTAGCTACTGCAATTAAGGAGGGAAGGGACTTTCCGTGCAGTATTCATGAGAACCTGAGTACGCAGCTTTTAGAGTCAACTTTACTGATCTTCCACTTTGCGTATGTCAACGTATCTATTACAATAGATACCTTGGAATCCAATTATTTATCATCATTTAGTAGCTAAACGACTCATTTTAGTCAGAAATGCACAATACACGAATGACTTATCCTTTACTTCTGTGCTAATTGCAGAAGTAATTTTGTATACGTCCTTACGGAACCAAAGTGTTTTCTTACTATTTTTGGCAACGTGCTTTTTCATGATCGCCATGTGTTGTGTGTTGCAATACGCGACCATCGCTCCTTAAATTACTTTTCCTTGGGACACCATTTTACAAATATTTAACTTAACATTTCTTAAAATCAATTCCTAAACTAATTAACATATTTGAATTTTAATGTATTTGAACAGCAACTTTACTTTTCTCCTATCTTAGAATAGAATACACCGAAAATAAACAAAGAATTGAAGAAAGTAGCTAATGATTAAATAGAAATTCGCCCTTGAATTTAAAAATGTTCATTTCAGAGGGTACAAATCAGATTTTTGGCGTATAAATTTGAGTACTTGATACTGTATACAAGTCCGGGATCTCATGATTATGATGGTGGTGGTGGCGGTGGCGGTGGCGGTGATGGTGGCGGCGGCGGTGATGGTGGCGGCGGCGGTAAGATTCCATCTGTTGTTAAGATATGCTTATGCGGTACTGCACTAAAAAGAGGATATGTGAGTAATGAAACAATTTGGCAGGTAGAGGAGTGGGAAATATTCCATAAGGGAGATTTGTCATCTGTCATCTGCTACCACTGTGCACGGTTGACTGGACCGATTTGTGGGTGACCGTTTCCATTTGTTATATGCAGAGTTGCCAGATGTGACTGAATGCAAACAAAAGAGCCGCTAATTTTACCCGCGCGCGCGGGGCGGTAAACAGTAATGAATGCACAGGTCAACGCCGCTAAAATCGAACTCACGCCATTTACAATAGCTGAGAGATGAGTTTTTTTTCTCTTCTTTTCATTTTTTGTGGAACTTTCAGTTGCTGCCAAACTTTTGTTTACATCAATCGCGGGCATGGTGCGATTTTTTTTTAATCGCCATTGTGAAATTTTTGCCTTGTTCTTTTTTTATTTCGAGGATATGTTGTAAAATCTGTCGAATACCACTTGTCGATCAAATTTGATTATTGAATTGCTATCATACAGTTTTATTGTGAAGTTTGGGTGTAAGTAAAACGTTTGATGTTCACTGTAAGTACACCATGTTCACTGCCCCAAGATATACACAGGAACTGTTTCTCCCGCCCCTGCCGTTTTTGATGGGCCTATTGGTTATGTCGGATACAGGTTAGGTTACCACAGATAGGAAAAAATAATCTGTAGTTATTATGGAACCTTTCCAAAAATGCGAGTCTTTAAAAGAAACTGATGTTTTTATTGAGTTTGTCTTTAAACCTTTGGACCAATATTTGTTTAGTGTCTTGTTAGTTTATTAAATGCCTTTAAATTCATTTAACAGAAGGATAAAAGTTTATTTCATGTTATTTTGTTACTTAAAATATAACTACTACTTAATTTCTTTAACTTGAAAGCGACAAATAAAATAATTTTTGAAATAATTCCTTTTTGCTTTCATTTCGCGCTCGAAACCACTTCTTTTTTTTTTTCTTTTTTTTTTTTCGTCTTTTATTATTGCTTGTGAATATATATATTTTAACTTTCCTTACTTTCCTGCTTTGAATATAATTGGAAATTTCCAGGGCCCAGAGTTTTAGAACTTCGTCGGTTACGTTTTTCATTGCCCATATGCTTCTACAATACATGTAAATGATTTATCATACACATATTTCTATGCTCAATAGGATAACGGTTTCCAATTGTTTCGTGTATAGTTGCCTCGCTGACGTCATCAAACGAAATCTGCTACTTACATTGGTCAATAAACGACGTTTGTTCCCACCTAACCAGAAAAATACAGAATCTATTTTCTGTTCTAGAAAATCTATTAATTCCAAATTTTAAATTAATGTCACTGAATATGGACAGCAATAAAAATACCTTTTGATTTGACGGATAAGATCCGTTAAATAACAGCTATTGTTTGATGTTTGAATAAATGAAGATATTTGTCTCCATTGGCAAAATAGTCTGTTCCCTTCACGAACGAATGCGGTGGATTACAGTTATCACACAGGCTAGAAAAAGGGGAAATAAGCAGAGCGAAGGAAAATGGTGTCAAATTACGTCTACACATGTTAAAAATTATTAAACTACATACTATAATGCATCTTACCTTATTTTTCGGTGCTTTCAGTGGCTCAGATCCTGAAGTTTTAATATGATGGATCCACTCAAAGAAGTTGATTCATATTTTAGAGATAGAAAATTGTAAATTAAACCAGAGGCAAGCTCACAGGGACACATTCTGAAACAGATAATGCCTTAATGGCTACCAAGTTCCCATGCATATAGCTGTGACGTCACAGAGGGTTTACTATTGCACAAACGGCTTGTTCATGATGGAAAATTTATTTAAATATTGCAGAGTACACATTACGTATTGAGTGTTTAAATATGTTCAGTATATTAACCTATCATTTGCTCCTTAAATGAATCCTGGAAAGAAAATAATTATTCACACCTAAATCCTTTTCGGTTTGAGATACCAATAAATAATTTCAAAAGTTAGAGGTCCCGGGGTCAAATCTCGGCAGGAGGGTGAGGATTTTTATTTAGCCAGAATTATTCTGCACCCTTCATAGAGTCTGGAAGTATGAAAGAGAACGTGTCTGTGAATGCAAAAACAACTCAAAGATTGACACCAACAATAAACATGAAACATCATTGCCATAAGCAATTGTTCCAAAGACACTGAACTAGATATTAAAGATGGCGTATAAATGGGAAAGAAATCTGAATACCTGGAATAAGTTTCTTTTAGTTGCCATGGACATTATTTAGTTTGTATAAGAACATATCCATGCTGACAACGTAGAAAAGTATTCCAATTTTATTTAAGGTATTAAAATAATATACATACTCTTGTTTGCAAAAATGCATTTTTCTTACTTCGTATTTTATTGAAATGCTTTTTCTTTTGCTTCTTCTACAACAGAAATGTTTTAATTACCTCTGTGTTAAACTTTTTTAGAACATTGGTAAAGACCCTTTTTGTAAAGTTTTATTTCTCATTACATTGTTACAGTAATTTTATGATTTCAAATGCATATAACATTTCTATCAATAACGTATAAACAGTCACCAACTGATGAAAGTAAAAGGTACTCACTCTATCACCCGCCTTCATCCTAGCAAGAGAAATTATTTCTGTTTCTAATATACACATTTTTTCTTCTTTCTAATATAAATAACGTCAAGAAATTACATGGGGAAGGGGAAACAATAGGTGTTTTATCACATTCTTTCTGCAAAAGTATAAGTCCATGAGGTTTCCACAACATTCGTCCTCGTACATACAACAAACAGCATTTAGCTGCTGCATTCACAGGTTTGTTCTTGGAGGGAGTTAACTTTTCTTTACAGTTCATGTTGCTGTTGTCCAAACCATCTGTTTTCCCGCTGCTCGAGCCTGTTACTGAAGTTTGTGATATGTTACAGGTACCATTAACTTACATTGCTTCCATGTTGGTGTTGCGGTTTTAACGTTCAGTGCTGTCGTTGAAATATCGCTCCTACAACTGGCAATGTTCCACAACTAAAGCATTTATAAAATACGTACAATATGCACCATTATTTCTGAAGCAACATTTTTTTCTTGCCATTTCAGAAACTAAGTTAATCACATCGTTGATGTGAACTAAAATGATTCTGTACTTTCTCTATTACGTATAGTATTCGACCCAAAATTTCAGTGTTTAGTCACGGAAAATGTTTTGAGGCCCCCATGAGTACAAAAAAGCATTTTTAGAAAAAGGTCCACTATCTGTGTGTCTCTGAAGAGCATAACTGAAAAGTAAAAGTCAGTTAAAATCTAAAGTTGGTATTTAAGTTTCTTATCCTTCAAGAATGTGACACGATTTTGAAGAAAATTTGTCTACCTTAAAGTACTCTTTATATGCAAAATCTGAAGTTCACAAAATGGCTCTAACGATCTTGATTAATACGTGGCATGTTTATATTTTTATAGCAAATAAGACACATATATTGAAAATTGTTGAAAATCCTCACACCCTAAACTACCCTTAACATGGAACATTTTTCGAACGTTTTAATTCTCTCGAAAATGACTAACGATTTACCTAAGAGATAGACCAAATCTTACTACACAAAAAATGTACACCACGTTAACACAGTTTATATTAAATTATGTTTCTTTGTAAAGTGAATCATTTCGGAGATATTACTTGCTATTTGTAATTATCTTTCGATACTTATAAACGTTCTCAAATGGAAGGTCATTATTCATCTTTTTTTATCTCTTGCTCGCGCAAAAAGAACCTAATTCCAAAGTCGTCATATAGCGACCACTCTTAAAACATTTGACTATAGCTTAAGACCTACCAAAAAATTAGGAATAAGATAACTTCTGTAAATGTTTATGTCTATTAACACGAAATAGAGGAATAAGAGACCCCGGCCACTGAGACGCAATATATGGTTGACACTCTACTTCAAGTGTAGCACAAATGGCTTCTTCTGATATTCCTAGGGACGTAACATTGACTCAAAATAACACAGCGACTTCCGAATATCACTAATAAAGTGCCTGACTTAACTGCAGAATGCCAGCATGAACTCAGGGAAGAGATTTCAAGTTTTGTAAAGTATTTGCTCTAAAATGTGAGTTAAAGAGAAGTTGTTAAGGAGGTAGAAGCTTTAGGTACTTGGTTGTAACTGGTAGACGCAAAACATCTGTGTGTGTGCGTGTGTTTGTCTATACACTTGGGAGCAAAATCCAGATTGATATATACGGGCCCTAATGACCTATTGTCGACGGGTCCTTAAACACCACCACTTACTCCAGACTGATATAGTTTACCGCGTGTACACGACCTGAATACAGCTAAGGTTAATCATCGCAATAAGATAAAAGTCATCAGCATTGTTACGGTTCGAAAAACACGTCAAAAATGTTATATATTTTCGCTTAAATTCTGGAACAAGTTAATCCTGAAGGATAACAAGAGCGTTTTTATCTGTTTAGTTAGCTTCAAGCAAATACGTGCACAAGATCGTAGATCAGTTTCCCATATTCAGTGAACACATAACGTTGAGGCATTCTTATTTCCTTGGGAAGTGCGGCAGGATAACTCAGTAAGGAATAGATACACTTGCTGGAGATCAAAGAGAAACTACCCTGAACTTTTGAGTTGCCACATTGACCGAATCTTTGCCGATGCGACCCTAATCGGTTAATTGTGTTAGTCAACGGAGTGGATTCCAAAGTTGGATGGGAAACGCAATTAAGAGAACTTCGGACCAACTGTCGAATGTAGTTTGATTTGAAACCTGTGGCACTCCGAGGAAGAAGCACGAGGTAGACAAAGTACACAGTACGTCTATTTGAAGTAATTGCTCCGCTGACCTTTGCGATTTGATGCATGCTGAAATATTTAACTGATTCTCCTTTTCCTTTACTTCAAAAATACGCCAAACTTTCAGTAATCTTTTGGTATATAGGGAGTTTCAAACATTTTAGTCAAAGATAAAGAGTGAAAATTGGAAAAAAAAAAAACAGAAATATTTCGGTAAACAGGTTGTAGAAATTAGTTATTAGTTATTAATTTTAATTTTCCACTTCTCTTAGGCATATTCAGATGTCTGTCCTCTTTTTTTTAAGAGATTATATTAATGAAGGAATTCACCAGAAAATATACACTAGCAAATTAATTTGTAGGGAAGAAAATTGCCTTTTTCGGTATAAAAATATCGTTTGTTAGTGGGGGTGAACTGCTGGAGTAACCACTTTCCAATTAGCTGTTATAAATTATTTAAGTATCCATTAATCAAAAAAATAGCTGTGCTTTAAGCTTAATATTTTTGTTATTACCAGGTATTTTTATTACTTATTTTAATTATACATATTTGTTACTTTATTTTTTCACTTAATGCAGTCACATAGATTTTATAATACATTGTACCTTTTATCAATACTCTCATAATTAATCTGAGCCTTCAGTTTCTATTGTGGGGTTAACCGTTTTTATTAATAAAATTTCAAAATATGAAATATTTTATCATATTTAATTTGTTTTACAAAGGGGATGTAAATGTTATGTAAAAGTAGTTGGCTCATATTAATAGGCATGCACCTAGATGTACTAGGAATACATGTGTAATTCTATCAAATGTATTTGACACGTAAGGCTTTTGTGCGAAAGAAAAATAACACTCGACGAAAAAAAAATAATTAAAAGCGTACCTGCCACGCCTATTAAATCTATAGACTTTAAATGAACTCAATGATAAATTTTGAAGTGCTTCCAATTTAATTCAGAAGAAACAAAAAATTGAGTTTTTTCTTTGTGTAAATATGTTAATAACCCCCTCAAGGTAACCTTGGCTATGCGAGTAGCAATACCCAAGAACGTTCATCTTCATTTTTGAAAAAAAAAAAAAAAAAAAAAAAAAAAAAAAAAAAAAATATGGGAGCAACTATGTGAGATTAGAATAAATAAAGTGAAATATAGAATAATGTTTGGTCATTCTCATATGATGTTTGTGAGTTTTGGTTAGAAAATGCATTGGAACTGTTAAATATTATCGTTAAGAACACTATGAATATAAGGAAATTAGTAATAGAACTTACAGGAATACGTGTATTTCTAAATCAATAAAAAAATACGTTAGAAATTTTTTAGAATCACTTGCTACTTTGGTTAAATAAAATATAAGTAAGCTTTTCTTTTCTGCGGTAGGATTCGCATTTCCTTAAACGTAGTGGAGGCATTGTGATCGTAGGCAGGCGCCAGGAGTAGCGGCAACAAGCAGAATCTGGCTATTTAACCAGTTGCAGCGCAACACGGCGTTCACTAAACCCGCATGCCTACCTCCTTACTCTTCATGCGAAATTTGAGATGATTTTGGGATTCTATAATATACACTTGAGATTAAACTTTTTATCGGTTCTTCAGTGAGTTTAAACAAACAATTTAATTATAGTTCATCGAGCTCCTTGTTGCGGAAGTACGAGGAATAAATCTAATAATTCCACTTACATGCTTCCTAAGCTACGATGAAAACAAAGGACATTACAGAAATTAATACTGTAGTTAATGGAAGGAAAACTAATTTTATTGACTATATCATACATAGAGGCGTTAACTTATTATATACGAATTACCACTTGGTCATTCTTTTGTTTAGTACAAATTATCGCTAGGTTATTCTTTTCTAGTCAATGTCACCAACTGTATCCCATAAATCCTTGAAAAACAATATATTATGGATCCCAAGCGATTAAAATCAAAATACCAGTCCATCTAAATATGATGACTGTGTTTTTAAGAACTGAGCTTTTAATAATTAATTTATTTCTTACTGTTAAAAACAAAGTAAGATTTACTTGAGATTATAAACTGGTTTTCTGTTATAACAACCAGAGAAGATTTAAATGATGTAGTAATTGGGTTTCGTTTCCCTCAGTTGGTAGTGCTGAGAAACTCGTACTACACTAATAGAAATGAATATTCTTTACGTTATTTTTTTTATAGAACTTAACATTTTGTGATCAAATATTTGACATATAGATTTAAATTCATATTTTATTCATGGAATAATCCAGATAAATATCATTCGGCGGTCTGATCTTCCGAGATAAATTCTCCTGCTCCGCGGCTGA
Organism: Tenodera sinensis; assembly: GCA_030765045.1. Lineage (NCBI taxonomy): Eukaryota > Metazoa > Arthropoda > Insecta > Mantodea > Mantidae > Tenodera > Tenodera sinensis. Next base: position 83,086,570 of record CM060972.1, read on the forward strand.
TCACGTGAGAAGCAATTATGTGAGAAAGAAAACAGGCTTTGGCGTAATCGCTGAAGAAAGAAGAAGAATACCTTTACAGAATGACGAATTACTGGCAACTAAAATGATTAACCATACAGGAGAACAAAATCCTAGACATTGGAATAAACTTAACAAGGGTTAGTTATTTATTACAATAATTTCAAGATATATAATGTGCAGTTTTGCTTTTAAACTTTCCAGAGGCACAAAAATTTACAAATTCCTGTTAAAATTTCATTTAAATCACCAACATATATTTTTTTATTCCAGGAACCGTTTTTCCATTTCTTGCAGTCGACGTATAAGGCCGCCCTGAAAGTGGGGGAAATAAAGTTGGCCCCGGGAAGTAGTCACGTGCAAAATGATTTAATTAGTTGCCGGAAGCCTGGGCGAACGAGGGAGTTGTAAGCAGTGCTGCCAAGGGATGAATTATTCAGTTTGCTCCATTAGCATTAGTGTTGCTTTTGCGAAACATTTTTCATGATGTCACCTCACGTTTTAATGCGGCCACACCCAGATGGCACAGATTTGTCATTATGTATGCGTGAGATGCAAAAAAATTATATATCGGTGCTTAAGATGGGAGAGAGGGGGCGCATCTTATCCATAAGCATCAGAGTCACGCCGGTCTACAGCCAAGCGAAGCGCCACTAGAAGTTTCTGGTATTCTCGGAATAATTCACATTTAATTGCCTGCTGGGAAAAGACTAAAATCCTATGTATTTCAAAACAAGATGAATAAATGTATACAGGCTCAGCCAGTTTTAATTGCAGGTGGAGTTTGACAAGATTTCCCTCTAACAACTGAAATTTTTAATATATACATGGACGAATAACACGATTATGGAAAAATAGGACCACAAGTGGAATTACACTAGAGAAGAGAGTTTTAAAAACTATCGGGAAAACTCACGATGAACAAAATTAAAAAAAAAATTAAAATAAAAAAATCAATAGAAGAAACAGAAACAATAGCATTCAGAGGTCCGTTCCAAGAATGGAAATGAAATTCTGGAACAATTGTCAACATTCAATTTTCTTCGGTGTAAAGTATACATCAATGAAGTAGATATCTAGGGAAACACAACAAACTTAATTACATAACTGGACCATTAAAACCTACATTTAAAGATAAACCAAGACCAGAATCGATAATTAAGTTGTATAGGTGCATGTCAATATTTACAGTCACATATGGATTTGAAACACGGACCAATACAAACCGACACCTTCAAAAATTAAAAATTACAAAATTAGACAGAAAGATCAATGTACTTGCGAAGAATTAAAAGTAGATGAATTAAATACTATAATTAAGACATATACAGATAATTGGAAGTTAGGTTAGTCCAGAATGCCAAACAACAGAATACCCAAAGCAGTTATAAATTATAAGCTACAAGGAGAAAGGAAACCAGGGAGATCAAAGAAAGAAACTTATCAGCAATTTGAAACCGGAATGGGCTGAAGTGGAGGAGTAGCAGAAGAAGAAGACGAAATTTATACCGATATTTCGCTGCAGATACGTGTTTTGAGATACCTAGATCCAAGGAAACCTTCATGTGTTAACAACATAACTCAAAAACTATCGAATAAACACCAAACTTGGTATTTAAATTCAATACCTTACAAAGACGCGAAAAGATTTTGAAGAAACTCCACCAATACCAAACACCCATTATGAAACGTTCCTCAAAATTTTTGTATGAAAATGTCTGACGATCTTGATCTAAAAATATTGTCACCGCGGCCGCAAAACTAATTACCTGTAGCGGAGGGATTAGTGCCTACTAACCCAGTCGGCTATGTCTATTAAGACCGGTCCTCTTCAGTGAACGAGTGTCGTGTAAGACAATAGCTATTGTGTGGCTTGTTCAACATAGAGCCTTCGTTTTATACCGCTCGGGAGCGTTCACTTTGTAAACCTTCCGCCTTGTATTGGGATCTCATATAAGGAGTCACGAAGTGTTCGCAGGTAGTTTTCGGGTCGGTTAAGTTGAGTGGGTGAGTCAGTCGGATTTATGCAACATAACTCTTTCCTTAGCTGATTTCAAGAGTCCACAGGTCAGTTCCAGACGTTTATCGGTTGAGCGGAAGGAAATAATGCTAAATACCTCATTTATAACAAGACAATTCCTTTTAGACAATTTTGGACGACATTATGAAGTTCGAAACAAGTGCGCTGCGTTTTAACTGTACCAATCCACCACTGTCAAGAGTTTAAGAAAGAGCTACAACTTCTCCAACCAGCAAGAATGTTACGCGGGCTACGTCCTAAGTGGATTCACAGCAGACACTATTCTGCCCGCCCCTGGACTGCGTATTTAAGGCGACTTAAGATAAACAAACAGAGGGAGAGAAAAGTAACCGTTGCGTACTAGATGAAATAGCCACGTGTTTCCAAGAGGCAACAAAGAACTGCGAGTTCAGCTTTGGAGAATGTTTGTTGGCTACATCGAAGCGATGACATATTATTATAGTTAGGCGATTGTAAGCAGAACCGCGGAACATGTCACAAAAGGACTTCGGTATTTGTGTGACAAGCACCAAATGAAATCCATTTTCTCGAACAAAAGTAAATCTACGCCTTTCACCGGGGAAATAAAAACTTTAAGGTACAAGTCAAATGAAAAGAGCTTGGGGAAAACTCGGACCTTCCCTAGGCTCGGATACAAAGAGCAAGCGATATTGTCCCCAATCCACTAAGGGGAAGTTTTGTTATTTGGCAATCGGAAAAGAAGAAGAAAAAAAAAAGTGGGGCAGGGTTTTCAAGGAGAAGAATCATGAATTATTGATCGCGTCGAGGTTGATGTGGGCGGCAAGTTAAAGTGCTTTTCACCCAATCCCTCATGTCGTCCATATTTATGATGCTCTCCTTCCATTCCGGGTATTTACTCAGGCCGAGAAAAAAGCATCATCCACTGACTACGTCCACGTCACACCAGCCCTGAGTGCCTGGGTGAGTTCAACAATAGCCACACGGTAACCCAAACGACAATCCTATATACACAGGAGCAGGGGAACATTCTCTGTCCTGTCCAGGATACTCACTCCCTACCACTGCAGGGGAAAAATAAAAACAAGTATACTTACCAATTAACGTTTCGCATTAACCAAAAATCTGATGTGTTGCACTCACATGACCTTTTCAACTCTTGTATTAACTATTCTTACAGACTCTTATTCCTCTGCCTTCATATTAGTCGAGATAAACATTTGTATAAATTATCTCATTACTGATTTCCTTGTAGGTGCGAGGGGAATATGAGAATACAGTAGGCTTTGAGCGATAGTCAAATCTTTCAAAGTTGGCTTTGAAATGCCGTTCTCATTGCACGGCCAAGAATTTCGAATACATTTTCTACCTCCTCCGTAACGCAGTGACAGTGCACCTACCTCTGGCGCGAGGGACCCGGATTCGATCCTGGTACTGGCATGGGGATTTTTTCCCCCTGCTGAGACGTCTGGCACGGAGTGCACTCAGCCTTCTTAGGTCCCGGAGGGGCCAAATGAGGTGCTACTTGAAGAAGTAGCAGGCCCAATTCGTGAAGGCCACATACCTAGCCGGGAGGGCTCGGGAAGCTGACCACGTCCCGCCCGTCAGTTCTGCACCCCATTCATGATGCCTGTAGTGGGCAGAGTTGGGGAACCCAGCGGCTGAGTGGCAAGCCTTGGTCCTTCATGGGCTCTTGCGCTGGGGTTTAGTTTTTAGTTTTATATTTCATTTTCCATAGACATATCTTAAAACTGTCGTTGGAGCCACTTTTGAGAACATCAAAATTTTCGAAAAATTTTGCACGTAAAGAGTTGTTTGGGTTGGAGGAATTTTCTTTAAAATCTTTATGCTGTGTGCTGAAAAATTTATTAAACTTAAATAGCAAGTTTGGTTTTTAAGTCCCTTTCCATTTTGGAGTTACGCTGCTCAAAGACATACACATATGTGAAGATTTTTCAAAAATACTTATTTTTGGATTCACGAGGCCTTAAAACATATATTTATAGTCAAATATCGACACATCATATATTTCAACATTCTTGTTCTGTATCGTAACCATTACCAGTGGTTCTAAACCAGCCTTTATACTACATTTGGAACTTTAATGTACTTCTTAATATCTTTTGTTGAATTTGTACTTAAAATATAATGAATTGTTTAAATGTTGCATATGGCCAAACTGTCAAAGATACTTAAAAGCACAATACAAAACACCAATTGTTTCTCAATTCAGAGCCCCCAAAGAAGTTAAAGTGGACCATAGCAATGAAACAATTTAAAACAAATCGTTTTATTTAATTTGATTTTTCAATTAGATTTCCCATTTCCTCATTACTATCGTCCTCGCAACTACAAAATCGGGGTAATGACTTCAAGGGAATATCAGATTACGGTTGCATAAAGGAGCGTCTATGTTTTGTTTCGTCCGATCTCCTTTAAGAGATACTGCGGAAAGAGGCGTCGTTATTTCGTTGCTAAATTGGGTCAAACAGTTGAATGGCTCAGACAGCACTGAACGAGCTATATTGCTGTTTCTTTGAGATTATAGCACAACTGCAGCTCGAACCGAGGTTCTAACAACAAGGAAACAATGGTGGTACCTTGAGAAACAAGAACCCCATTCCACAATAGCGTCACTACATTTGGCTTTGGCAGACGTTGCTGTAAAACATGGCTACTGCAGCGGAGTTTGAGGTTATGTCACCCCACCTCCTTTTACTACATGGTTTGGCTTAGCTCTACACACGACACACAGAGAAGAAAGAGTTCGTTTGTTCCTCTTCCACACTTGCATCGAGTTGCATTCGTCGACTCCGTTAATATGAGAAATACTGCGTCATCAGCAAGACACCACACATAAACCTTACCACTGTTGAAACTTTTTCTTCAAATTGTGAATTCTTCTCTCTTGTCAAATGCACAAAATATTTCACCTGTCTGCTGGCAAAGGTTACTTAAAACATGTCAAAGTTTATGGGCAGTAGCATTTTGCTGTTCGTTTTTACCCACTTTTTGCTCGAGGCTGAAAGACTGGGATCGTAAAAGATTTTACGACGCGTTTATATGATAGTGTGTGTTTATGTAACAATAACCTCTAAATATCTTCTTTATTTTTCTAGTCTCTTGGGGGATTACCTTAATGCCCCTCTATGTGGTGCGATGTTCTGAGTGTGTAATATTTATCTTAGTCCTTTTCTCCTACTGCTTATCAGCAGTTTAGTGTAAAATTTATATTTGAGGGAGAATAATCGTCCCCTACATCTCCTGTGCTTGAGCAAAGAGAAAGCATCTGATAGAGGGATGCTCAGAACAAATGGTAGTAGGGAAAGCGTGCTCCTGACTGGCACAAAAACATCACAAGGGGAGAGATTGGAATTGCTATTCAAGCAGAAGGTTGTCCCTCGTCCGCAATCAGGATTTAAATTCGGTTTCAGTAACTAAAGAATTAAAAAATAAATTATTGTTACTGCAATGGATTACGGGGAATGCTAAATTTCTTACCGATTTGGCAGAACTTTGTAATAGAAATCATAAGCCCAGAACATTTATTTAATTCAGGAGGAATGAAAATGGGAATTAGTTCGTGCTGATATTTATGTATATTTTATATTCAATAATATTGTATTAATTTATGTTATACACGTTACACTTTGTTTTGTTAGCTCAATATTACGTCTGAGACTATTTGGTACGATAATATAAAAGCATAGCCGACTGTAATTGGGTGCATTTGTGAAGAGAAAAATAAAAGAGAAACAATCGTTGCTAAGGTTGGGAACCAACAGGAAACAGTCAATCTTTTTCAATATATTTGTTATGTTAGTGTCGAAGAGGAAGGACGCGATTTTGTGCATAATCCATGGCAATTAAGAATGGCGAATAGAAACGCATAAGTAATTCTGAAATAAGAAGTAAAAAGAGCGAACAATCCGTTAGTGGCAGCGGGTACAAGAAACGATGCTTAATTGATTTTCAGGAGACAAGTTCGCCTAAAGAAAAGCGAAATAATAGTTTGCTGTGTAGAGGACGCGTAATAATTTGAAAAAGAAAGAAATTATCTAAATAGTTTCGTACAATAGTTCCAAGAACTTCTTAAATGAGAGCTCAATGTAAAAGATTTAGTCTTAAACTCAAATAAAGCAAAACTTTGAAGCAGTCAAGAAAGTCTTTGTCATTACCATTTTGAAAGCTTTATCTGTTTCCCGCTACGTTCCGTTATTTTGCCTATTTTGAGCGACTTCTTTGCTTTCATCTAGTGTGAATACACATTCCAAGGCTGGCACTACTATCGTAAACGCGATTAGAAGTATGACTCCTGCTTCAGATATCGCTGTGTACCTGGAATTATTTACTGGCTGCATTCCTGCCAGGGACCACGAGCTGGTGAACAAACTGTACGACCCTGAAATCAAGAACGCATTGCTCACAGCTTAACTGCTGCAATTGCTACAACCTTACACACCAATTTTTGGAATTTTACCTTATCAAGGCAAAATTTGCCTTCAGCTGCCTTCCTCGATGCTTCATTATAAGCTGGGGAAGGGGACTTTGGAGTTTGAGAAAATAGCTAATTTTAGCTTTCTTTTTTCCTGTTTTGTGTCAAACACATTTACAGTTTCTTTTCTATACATAAAAAATCTCTCTCTCAAGGAATGCTAACTCTATTTTATTGCAAGTTTTACTAAATTTCACAATGCAACTAAACTTTTGGAATTGTTGTTTAGTGATTTATATGTTAGGTTATTTGAAAAATAGTCTTCCATTTTCTTCACAATGTACACAAAAATGGAATATATCCAAATAAACCGTGTATTAGCTATGAGGTGCTACGAATTTGAACGTGCAGTTTCTTTTCTGAACTCTAACTCAGATATACATTTGAACTGAAACAGTGAATACTTACGTTAGAAAATAAACAGCTAGGGAATGGGAATATTTTACACGTGACTGGCTTGAGTCTGAACAATATGTTTTATAAGAGGGCATATATTTACTCGTGTTCTAAGGCTAGGAGGTAAGAGGGTCGATATGGAATTGTGGGGTGTTTCTCGGTATATCACAATTGGTTACCATGGTAACATTACATGTTATAACACCTTTAACCCAGGGGTCCTCGCAGTTTCTATGACAACTAAGATATCAACTGCTTCTCCTTTCTATTCCCATATTATAAGTACAGCCCAGCAAACAACACAATGGTCTACCGAGGATTTATTACAGCTTTTATTACGAAGTATACCATATGAAGAAATACTAGGAGAAAAGGATATTTTTTCCGAAAAGTAATTGAATATATCAACTATTCATTTCTATATTAATTCTTCGAATGTCACAAAAGTTAAAGCCAATTTAGTGCAAGGATTTCATAATATTCTCTACCGGCTATCGTGTCTATAAATTCTCTAATCGGGAATGGCTTGAGCCTTTAGGGTGACACAAATCTGAAAAATACACTAGAGGTCAAATACCAGAAAATACTTTAGAAACAGAATCTCAGGCTCTTGGATAAAGATTTTTTTTCATAAAAGTACATGAAAACTAATTTTAGGGGACGAAAAATTAATAATGGACTAAGAAATATTGGAATTGTCTTCAACAAAACATAGTCCATAGGTGAAATTACAATTGCTCAAGAATTAAGTTCATAAAATAACCACGAGTATTATTAAGGGATGCAAAGTAGGGGCATTTATAGATTATGGAATGAACTTCAGTGAAAAAGTTTATATATTGTATTAGCGACTTCACAGATCCCTTCCGCTTAATCAGGAAGAAGAGTTGGTGACATTAAGAATCATCCTTATAAGATAGTCTCAATTATTTCTTTTGCACTTGTGGTCCTAAAACGTCTTATGTGCTTGCTACTTGCACATCAGGAATATTATGTCTCATTTAACTTTGGTCAAAAATGCTAAAGTATTTGCAATTTTACGAAAACATGTTTTGGCTCGCCAGTTAATGTAGTATAATATAATTTGAAAAGAAGAAATGGGTAGATCTTTGGAGAGCGGTTTCTGGGGTGTGAATTAAAAATCTTAGTGAATTTCTTCCACTGGTCATGTAGAAACCTTGTTGTTTCAGGTTAATTGTAGCTCAGTTCTTAGAACACCTACCTGATTTACAAGGAGTCCCGGGTTCGATTACCAGTTGGAGGGTGGGAATTTTTCCTTTTCTTACCCTCCCCGGAGTCTGGAAGTATGAATGAGTGTATGTATGTGTGAATATAAAAGCAACCCAAATGTTAACACCAACAGTAAATGAGTGAACATCATTGCCATAGACAATTGTTCCCAACACAAAGTCGCCGATATGACCTAACCGTAATGCGCTTACTGTTATGGGCGTACTATGAGGAAAAATGTGGATTGTTGGAGGATTGCCATCTTGTCTTTTTTCCTAAGAATAAGTTACTGGATCTTGCTTTATCAGCAGCTCAAGACAGAATTTTCCTCCTTACAAACTGCTGGAATTTCTAGTATGGCGTTTAGCATATACAATATCTCACCTTATAGGTAGGGCCCTAATGACCTAGCTGTCGACGGGCCCTTAAACCCTACTCACTCACCCCTTATAGGTAAGTAACTTTAGTAACGTCAGCCAGTCAAAACAACATAGTGAGCAAACACTGTGATAGAAGTTCAAATCTTTGACAACACATCCGCTTTGTCTGATTTTACTTCGCATATTTGTTCCCTATTTATACAAATGGGCTTGCTGTAAATCATTTTGCACATTTTATCAAAATCAGGTTGGCAGTGCTTGAATTGTATCTTTACGAAGCCATCTTTCAGCCGCGGCTAATATATTTGAATCTCTTTATGTATAAAACACAGTTGCAAAGGTCATTGGTGTTTAATGACAGATTTTTATTTGGTATTTTCAAAAGTGGCACACACGCACTATAAATAACGAAACCAAACACAGACGTGCCGCATGTTAGAAGTATGATTCAAACCAAGCCGCTAAATATCTCTGAAAATCCCTCGTGCGGTATTGGAGGCTGTACTGCCCACACAAATCAGCTCACAACTTTGGCAGCTCCAGAATAAACGTAGCTTCTATGATGAAGATTGTTCGTCGTTTATTTTCAATAATTTAAGCGTTTAGTTTGCCTCCATTGAAATCCTTATAGTTCACGAAATCACTTTTCATAATACATTAAAATGTTGACTTAGATCTTCTTCTCACAGGTAAATTCCTTCTAACTGCTTTTAATGTTGCTGAAAAATTTGCAAACAAGATATTGTTTCAAATCTTAAAAGTCTGATTTACGTGGAAAAGAAAGCCAAACATTGGACAAATTAGACTTGTAGAACGGCTTACATCAATGTTCAACTGCCGTATAGTCTCTGCAAACCAAACACCGCAACACTTCTGCAGGTCCATTTTGGTTTATCGGTGTTTTGGCTCAGTCTGTTTCACAGGGTGGAGTAATTGATAACTGGGTGAACTCTGAATGAAGGCGCAGATGATCCTTAAGTCTTTGGTGCAGGAAGATACTGGAGAGTCATATTTTAGGATGATTGAACACTCCGGAAGAAACTTCACGCAGCTGACACATTCATCAAACAGTTGGAAGACAAACAAATATCGGGCAACCCATTGTGGTGAAACACTTCACTTCAACACAACAATAATGTGTCTGACTTTACCGAGAATCCAATCGAAAGTTATGTATTTTATCACTTGTAGACTTAGAGATCTTGTGACTTCTACAAAAGTTTTCGTAGAGGTAGATACAAACATTGTCTCTCTCCCGAAAATGCTGAGATGTAATGTTTATTGAACGGTGTAAGCCTTTTGAAAATACCAGAATAAAAAGTTAGAAGAAGAAAACGTGCCCATTAGACCTCACTGGTTGCGTTCTTCCGCAACACAGATATTGGTGAACTGAAAATGGACATCAGCACGTATCGTTATGAGTTGAGAGAGGTAGTTCCAATGGCGACGGATCCTGTAGGATGACTGCTGCCAACATCGCCGCTCTGTATGGAGAAGTGCCTGTAAGAGATGTACTCCTGTGGGATGGGCTGATCACGCTTTGCCTGAGCTCGCTGCTTCTTCAGTTTCAGATATCCCAGCACAGACACTAATATAATGAACACTACAAAGCCCATACAGCTTCCGACAATGAGCCCTAGACGACGTGTTAGAATGGATGAACCGTCCCCGAAACCGTCACCTGCTCCGTTAGAGCCTCCGTTGGCATCGACGCCGGTGGTAACCCTTTCGGGCGCTTCTAGCGTGCGGACTTCAGTGCAGCGCGTCGTGGGCGAGTCTGTGAGGAACTGTTGAGGTTCACTGGTGTTGTCAACTTGACGATACTGGGACACCCAGTTACCCAGTCCCATCACACAGATGAGATACCGCGTGCCTGGAGCTAGCTTGGCAAGCTTCACGGTCCGGGCACCTCTTTCCAACAGCTTCCCTCGTACCTGAGAACAACAAATAGGACGTATTTAATGTAAAAAGTGACATTTGAAATCCACATATCTTAATTTATGTAATAATCTCTCTTGTTATTATACAAACGCCTGCTAATTGTCATAATTTCTTGCCGAACGAGAGATTAGACCACAATAATCACTTGCGTTTACTCCACAGTAGAGCCGCTCAAAACTTAAAATTGCACCGGTGCAATCCAACGTACACCGTGCACTGTAGAGTAACAAAAAAGCGTGTGTTCATAGATGACTTGATTATTAGTGAAATAAATAAGTGCAATATAACTATGAACGACCTACTCTAAAGAAAGCAAAGAATGCGAAAGTGCGTTTAAATCAGAGTGGGAATCTTATTTTTTGAAAGCCTTGACGTAGACCTACATGTCTTATCTACGATACAATAATTACGTGTGTAAGAAAATTATCACCATAACAGAGTATATTCAGAAACAGCTTAAGATTACTTTGGAGTGACATTGTTAACGGTAAGAATCATGTAAGTGGAGATTGTTAGCAGAAGGGATGACATTGAACAAATAGCTGACACAAGCACTTGCATTATTAAGGGACGCTTGGTGGCCACCGTATTGTTCTGTGGGCGTCAAATTAATGGAAAATCTATGGAAAATGTCACTGACTATATCGTTGAAAAGGTAGTGCCGACAAAGAAAACCTTTCTGGAATGGGAAAAGAAAACTTTTGCGACAGACGGTGCTCTCGTTGTGCCGAGAAAAGGAACACCATTCACCAGGCTTGAAGGTTTTGCCACTGTAAAACAATCTGTCAATCTCCGGTAAAATCAATGAGAAAACGTGCTGCTGAGTTGGGGATATCAAGCCAATATCTCAGCCTGTCTTTGGAAATGTTCGATCTGTCAAGAAGCGGTCAGTGATGCAACTCCTCTTCCATAGTCTCCAAGGAACCCTGATCTGAGAACTTCTGGATAATGCACTCTGGGACTCCACCAAGGAACAAAACATCACCGGTATTCAGAATTGGAAAATGGAATACACGAAGCTTTTCAGACTGTGACCTCAAGGATGTTGTCCAAAATGAATAAAAACTCGGCGGCGCATTCGTCTACGCCGAGACCAAGCGTGTACAAATGTTCTTGATTCCTGAAACGTAAGGGTACACCTTAAAACAAACAAATAATAAGTATGTGGACCTTAGTATATCGTTTGAATTTAATGTAGGGAAGTACCGACTTTGAATGTATCCTGTACTTAATGTATTCACTCTATATCGCGCACAAATGCTTAATGTTCTATGAAATTTATTCAACTCTTTTAGATAGAACAAAGACAAGTGTACCATTTTATTGTAGCATGTATTTGTTAAAGATACCTTAACAATAATTATGCCAACACAACATTGTGACTATAACCCTTATTCCGTAAAGCGCTCTCGTTACGTTTTATGAATAATTATGGGCAATATTAATTTTTGATGTAACTAAAATTAGCCTAGCACACACTGTAATTCATATTGACTTAATCTTAGAATAATGGAAACTAAGCTATTCTGACAATCTGACAAATCCCAATGCAATTATTTTTTTCTCGCTTTATTTTCTTTTAGCTGAATGCACAAGAGCATAGTTTCCCTTTACTGACGTTAACACAGTTTACAGTCTTTCGTGATATTAAAACTCACAACTGTTTTCTTCTCATAACCTTGAATCATTCCTTTCTAACTTTCTTCACTTTGTCTTTTAGACAGCTGATTTTTACGATACAATCACTCAGAAGTCATAAACTGCTTCGCTATCTTCTTGTCGATACGATTCTCTCATGACCGGGTGACTCGCACGCACTAAAGTTAAAAAACTGGCTTACTCATTTCTGTAACTCACTACTAAATCGTCGCATCGCCTCCTTATAAGGCGAGGATGACGTAACACGGATCTTTCTAGAACCTCACCTTATCTGGAATTTTGACAAATATCTCATGGCAATAAAACAGGACAAAGGGTTTCAATTTGAATACACTATGGTGGATTCCTCCAGGTGTATCCAAATGGGTCAATACCATAAATGGTAGTAAAGCAGGGTCTGTGAGGAAAGACATGTGCATATTGCGGAGATTCAGTGGCAGTCTTTGAGTGGCATTAACCATCACAAGATCGCTCTCCTGACTAAGCGTTGTACCAGGTTTTCCTCAGCTCTCGCAACTGGCAAATACCGGGGAGGTGCCCTAAATTTTGGCCTGGAGCGTTTGACTTTCCATTTTATTTGCATGCCCAAGAGAAAAAACGAGTAACGACTCACCATTTGAGAAAAGTATACATATTTGAAAATTCAAATCAATAACAGGAAATATGTCGGAAATATGTAGCTCCACAAAAATGTGTTGCTCACAATTTGAGTGCTTTAGCAGTATGCACATGTTTTGTATGGCAAGAATCCGTATGCCTCTTACGATTCACCAGTTATGCTAAAGTCATCCAGAATGAAGAGAGCTTTATAGGCTGTACCAAAAAATCCAGTTTTCCTTTTCTTTCTTATGATATTTAAATAAAAATCGCTAGAGAAATTTTTGAGCAAATAAAAATTTCGTAAAAAATATTTCATGAAAATGAAAATGTTCCTGTCACCTACTTGGGTCTTAGAATCTTCAAATACCAATTTTGGTGCTGTACCGACTACGTGTTCACAGCTATAAGCACTTATCCACACACACACGGGAACTGTGTTTATATTTAATCAGGGGATCTAAAACGTGTATTTCAAGTGAAATCTCGGTATTGGAATTTTTGGAAGGTCTGCAATACCCTCACTACATATTACATACTCGGTAGAGAAACTGAAAGCAGGGAAAAATCTCGCGTTTCCAGAAGGGAGAGAATTCCCAATAGGGAGTAGGATGAGTAACAAACAGGGCTTTTGATGAAACGGCGTGTCTTCTGAACTTGTCCTCGTCAGACTAACAATTTCTGGAAGCTTTGAAGCCTACTTTTGTAAGTCTGGAAACCAGAAAATTGTCTAGGGTTGGGAAATACACATTCCTAAAATGCTGTTACAATACGATAAAAATCCATTCCGATTACTTTCTCGCTTTGTCTCCTAAAAGTTTACCACAGATAGTTTTCTTCTCGCAGTCTACACCCTTTCGTACTATCTCAACTCACAACTGTTCTTCTCATTACCTTACTCAGTTCTTTCAGTGTGTTTCTTCTCTTTCACTGTTTCTAACGCACTACTTCGACATAGTCGATGCTCGTTGATCTTCATTCGACGCATTGGCGCAACTCTCACGACGACACACACACACACAGCTGTCTCACACTGTCTGACACACTGACATACTCATGTCCGTAGCTCTAAATTTCAAGCTCACTAACCAGCTTGCTGCTGTTTTGGCCTCCTTAGACAGTGGGGATGACGTCGCACGAACCTTCCTCGGGTCCCATACACATTTGAAGCGTAAATGAGGCAGTCAAATCGTTTTCGAAGGCGCTAGAAAAACCCATTTTGATTCTGCCACCTCGATTGTTCTTAGTCGCGTTCATAGCAGTCGCGGGAGGCAGCCTGACCTTCAACACTTTAGCCCGCTCGCCGGCAAGCTATGTGCTGTGAAGTAGCGTGGCCCTGTCCGTTCTCTGTTGAGCGCCGAGTCCGACATCACGATATATTCTGGGGATATAAAAATGTTACTACTAACGTGGCATAAATACTTGCAAGGGCGTAAATGATGCAGATGTATGGCAAAAAAGATGTAAATTAATATGTTGCGCGTTTACTGGCTGCAAGAAATCGGTTTTGGTCCAAAATAAATCTTGGTGGAAGAAAGATATGAGTAATAAAGAAAGAAAGAACATTTGTTTCACTGTTCTATTTATGATCGAACTTTACGTAAACACATTTTTTTCTGTTAATATTGTTTTTATACGAGGCGTGTCGCTCTGGGTGGCTTGTAGATTCACTGGCAAGTAAAAGAACTCCTGCAGGACCAAATTCAGCCACACCGGCGGCGCTGATATGACCCTGGCAATTACAGCGTCGTTAACAAACTAAATAAATATAAGTAAACTTAGGCGGAATTTCAAAGTAAGTACAGTTTAAATATTTTGCCACAACAGCGTTGCAGTCGCAATTTTGAGCACGCACGATCGCTTACCCCGTTGATTACGAACCAAACTCAGCTGTGTGTATCGTCACTTTGTTTTCCCTTTGTTAGAACATTGTGACGTGTTCAAAACAAGCGTACAACTCGCCGACTGTGTGAATTCAGATCAGTGATTCGCTCTTCGAAGGTGAGAAATGCTACATTGATCGCCGTTGTGCAATACAGAACAAAAGGTGTGGAATCCTTTTCGTTCATGACAATGCCCGGCCACATTCAGCCAAATAAGCTCGTATCATTTGGTTTGAAGCAATTCAGCCACTGTCCCTACAGTTTGGATTTGGCACCAAGCGATCTTCTTGTTCCTTCATCTGAAGAAACAGGTCCTTGTCCGACATTTTAATTATGAGTTTGTTATTCCTTTGTACATAAGAGAATCGATAGTTGCACTTTTATAGATTTTCGGAAAATGAGGTTATGTTTCTTCATTTCTCCTAATCCATGAATTGTACATAGATTTTGTATGCCCTTATTGATTATTATAGCATTTTATTATTCGCAACTTCATATGCCTTTGCGGAAATGTCTCGTATCCAACATTTTTAGTTTCTTAAACTCGAACCAGCTGTTATTCGATTGAATATAGAAGAATACATAGTTTTCAGCTGCATAAAAATGAGCTCAGAGGGTAACGTATTAATTGACGTTTAGGGCCGGGCTGCCTCGCGTGTCTGCTGTGTGTACGTGACTGCTAACAATCGAAGTGGCATAAGAAAAGGGGTCGAGAACTTTCGCGAGACTTCTAGCTGAATCATTTCGGTGCGTGTGGGTGTAGAAGTCAAGAACGGTCTGTGTGACGTCATCTCCAGTATATAAGGAGGCCTAAGAGGAACTATTGGAGTCAGTATTAGGTTTACTGTTACAGACATGAGTCGGTTAGTGTGTGAGTGCAAAACAGCTGTGTGTGTGTGTGTGTGTGTGTGTGTGTGTGTGTGTGTGTGTGTGTGTGTGTGTGTGTGTGTGTGTGTGTGTGTCACAAAATGATTTCAATGAACTTCGAATGACTGTAACGTCGAAGTTAGAGAATGGGAGATTGAGAAACTGAAGAAAGACACGAACAGGATTGAGCAAGGTTATGAAATGTAAAAATTGTGACTTGTGATAGTCCGAAAGACTGTAAACTGTGTTAATGATGAGAAGAAAGCGGCGCATTTGTGGAAATTTTAGAAGACAATAAAGTGATAGAAAAGTAACCGAACTGGAATTTTGTCATTTGTCACACTGGTGTCAGAAGTGGGATACGTCGAATTGTCATTTTGTCGCAATATACCTAATAAGGTTTATTATTACAGTGGCGTAAAGGTGCTACACATGGTATGATCAAGGATAAAGGAATAATAAAATTTGTAAAGCTTACAAAGTGTTGTAACTTATCTGTATTATCTGTCGTAATGGTTTCTAAATGATCGAATGTCCTTTACCAGTTTGAGCAATCAAAGGACAGAGAATGAAATGTTAACAAGGATAGAAGAGGAGAACGTCTGTGTCCAAGTGATAAGGGAATGGTCCTGAGGCATTACCGCCCGTTGACAAAACAAACCAAGCCCTGGCTACAAGCCAAACTAGACGGTGTTAATCCTTGTTCCTCCAGTCTAGCGATATTCACCACATCAGAAGCAGCTGTTGCAGCTTCACACTCACTTTGCAGGAAAACCCTGCATTCTGCTTCGTATTCATGACACGACATGCACTCCTCATATCGCAGCATGTTAAAGCTATTGAAAAAGGGATATTCCTTCGCTTGGAAGAACAAATTTTATTAGTGCAAAAGAAATCGCAGAGATAGCTCTTCTCAGGGAATTACTTAAAAAGGACGTAAACTGGAAATGGGAAGTAGGCCATCAAATTGCGTTCCAAAGATAGATAGAATTATTCAGAAACTCTATACTGCTAGAAAGACCTAGATAAGAACTTCCATTTCACATATTAACTGATGGTTCATCATTAGATAAGGCACCATTTTAATTCAAATATGGGAAGATGGAGGAAAGGCATGTAATATCTATATCTAGAACTCTAAATAAAGCCCAAGTAAGTGCTTGTATTACGGAACAGCAAACCTGTAAAATTTGAAGTGAAACTTCTTATGAGGGCTTTGAAACTCTGATCCGCAACCTTTTTGTGTGACTTGTGAAAATGGTGGCGATGTCGGGTAGAGTGAGAGCAGTGTCTCGCTTGCCTTCTGGTACCGGAGAAGAGTGAGATATACGCTTCTCAAGCATCCGAAACTAAAGGAGATTACATTTATAAGAAATAAATCGGCGAATTTAAAGTAAAAAGATCTAAAACATTGCACAATAACTTTATGAAGAACGGGAGGAGTGAAATGAAATTATTAAATTGTAACTCTAGTTTAATGAGAAATTAAACAGGATTTGGGGAAAACCCTCTGGAATTTTAGATTTTTGTATAATAAGTTGTTTTTAATTTTGTAAAATTGGATTAGGATATTAATTTGAATTATTTTACATAGTATTTTACACTTTAAAGATATAGTGCAACGCCCCATTTTATGCATGGTTGCATTCGTTTGCCCATAACTTGGCGACTAAAGAAGCAAAATTTGTGAGCAGACATTTATTCTGCTAAACACACCTCACTTTAAGCTTTTACAGCCTGTCACAGGCAATTTCGGAAGTTAATGGTAAAACGTCCTGTTATATTTACCTATAATTGGAATTATCTCGGCACATTGACTTTTAAAATTTTTTAGACTTTCTAGAGATGTTATAAAATAAAGACCAACTAGTAATAAAAAAGTGTAGTGAAATTGATGTACTAGCGGTATTAGCAGGTTATCCTGTGATTTCATGTGATTCAAAAATAAGTTTACAAACTTCAACACGAACTCCTTACATTAAAAGAAGAAAAAGGTTCATTTGAAGATATGTCATAATGCTTTGTTTTCTCGTCATTAATGACAGTTCACACCCAACGGTCGTGGCGAAGGGTTGGAGACTTGTTTACAGTTGTCACTAGTCTGTCTTCAACGTTTCAATTGTGTACATCTCAGTAGTGAGATAACTGCACGTGTTTCGTTCAAGTATGACAGGATATTAATTTCGTGAGCAGGCAGACATTATTTTTAAGTATGGCAGCACTGGGTACGGACCTTTTTTTCTTTAACGTAATGTTATATCTGGCGATGAATGAATAAATGAAATGGGTGAAGTGATGGGGTTCATAGAGCTTAAGTTATCCGACATTTGTCTTTTCAGTATAAGGGAAAACCTGAGAAGAAATAACCTTATCCTATCCGAGATTCGAACTCGACACCTCTTGAATATTACATTACAGAAATGGGCAATGGTGATGGACGCTATACTAAATGCCAATGTCAGATGGAAACCTCCGAAACTATTTGTCACCATCTCGGAGTATTTGAAAGGATGCGACAGTCCATGACTCGACAAGTGCTTGTATGTCTACAATCAAGAGGAGGGCATTTCGAGCATTTGTTATATGAGGTATATGTGCTGAATTATGAACGTAAACGTTCGTTAATGATGAGAAAAAAAACAGGATTATGGGGTATAAATTGTCATATGAAGTTTTGTCTTCTTTTGTGTAAATAATCCATGTCCGAAGTTTGTAAAAGTGTTTTTGAATCAGCCTTTATAATATGGTAAATTAGTTTCCTATACATCATCATTTAAATGATATAGATAGAGGTGAACTTACCGCGTCGTTCCGATCGAGGGCATGATAAGCAACACGGTAGCCATGGAGCCCGGAGTGGTTTCTGCTCTGCCAGGATACGATCACAGAGAAGGGCTGGATGTCCTGAATGGCGAGTTTGAGCACCAGTGGTGTGGAGCAGAATCGGGGTGGTTCCAAGTCGAGGAACACAAGTCCACGGAGCTCTGGGGGCTGCTCGCATCTCAGAGCCCCTCTACTGGCCACACCGACGAGCTTCTGGTGATCCCGCAGCCATTCCCAAAGTTCCTGGGAGTCACAGCCGCAGTGCAGCGGATTGTCTGGAAACAAACTCCATTTCAAATACACATGTTTGTGGCATACAAGGGCTGCAGAAATAACATACTAACCCTCATTTATGCTATGCCTAATATCAGCTGATTTAGACTAACAAATTTTAATAATGGTGAGTTTATAACCTTCATGCCACGTCAGGGCAGTTCTCCCCAACTGGAAAATATAAAGTTTACCATTTCTATTCTATGAAATCTATGACGTATATGGGTCGTCTTTTACATTAACAGTAAAAGAAGAAGGTATCTAAGCATCCATTCCACAAAATTTAATATTTCTAGACTCTGTGTATTCATAAGTCGATGCTCATTATTTGGAGCTTTGCAGTGACCCCTAGGTTACTGGCTGAAGGCCTAAGTCACGGCAAACAGACTTTGACAAAATGTGATGTGCTAAATCCAAGTATTTAAACACTTTCTCTTCTAATTCTGGTTTCTTTATTACGGTGTCACTAATTTATAACCTCTTTTAGGCTACTATTGAAACTTCTTTGTATGACACTTATAATCCAATAATCATTTTGAACAGTTCATTGTGTCATTTCGTTTTTGTGGTTTAGGCCCAGTAGCATAGTCCTTTACTATTTATTGCAAATTGAATAGAAAGAATGACCTCGGATCGAAGCAGCTATGTTCATAACCCACACGTATTTAGTTACATATATGACAAGTGCATGCCGTTAAACATATAAAAACAATTCCTCACTTTGTAAAAAGAGCTTATTTGGATAAGAGATCTTGGCTGTTATGTCAGCATCAAGGAATATTACTTACATAGCCACGTGCAGTGTTTTCCTGAAAACTTGGGCAATACTAGGGAAAATCAAGGTATTATTGTGGTATAGCTGTATGTTAGTGTGTTGCTTTGTGCGATATCTCCGTCAAATGATTCAGAGATTTAAATAGTCTCTTCCTTTCGTTAATATCTAAAAACTGGAGTTGCTATGGCAAATCTGATGGCATACTTGGCATCAGTGACCCAAATATACATCCCAGGACTAGTCTAACTTCCATATAAACAAAATGGCTGCTGGAAAAATTTTGCCCACGCGTTTCAGTGTAATTGTGTTGGATAATCAACTTAGAACCACAGGCAAACATTTTCTTATTACGATATTTGATATTTTAACATTAGTTTCGGTTTATAAGTGACAAATTAGGTAAGTACACCACATTCGAAGGAACTTGATCCCCATTTTTCACAAAAGAACGCCAATGCTGTATCCATAATGGCCATTTTTGTTTTAGTACATTTGAGCAATTATATACTTGAACATTCCATGAATTTTAATCAAACTTTCCTATTTCAATTTCATACCCATTTCTCTTAAAGCCTAAAGAGAAATATATTTTAAGTGCAAAATAAAATTACCTTCCGTTCGGAGACTGCGGATCTGGGTCTCCAAAGGTCGGAATGCGTTAAGAGGAAGGTTCTCAAGATAATTCCTGCTGAGGTCCAGAAGACGAAGCTTCTTCAATGGCCGGAAGGCATCACTTGCAACGGACGAAATCCAGTTGCCATAGAAGTGAAGTTCAGCTAAGTTTTCCAAGTATCGGAATGTCCATTTGCCAATGCGTGTCACCTGTAACACAAAATGATTTTCCGACCTTATATAAAGTGACCTCTGTTAAGCTAAGTGGAATATTCATAACCACAATGCACAATAAGTAGGGATCAGATGCTGGAGTTGGTTACAAACCTGGTTATATGATAGGTCCAGGATCTGTAGCGATTTCAAGTCCTGTGGGAATTCCTCAAGCTCCTTGAGGCGATTATGTGTGAGATTGAGCAGCCGAAGATGGCTTAATCCCTGGAGCCTCTCCTGAGGAAGTAGTTCCAGCTCGTTCACACCCAGGTCCAAAGTCAGCAGGTTCGGAAGGCTTCGGAATGCTCCCGGAGAAACGCGCGATATTCTATTCTGGTCAAGGAAGAGATGCAGAAGTGCAGGGAAAGCTTCAAAATCCTTGCTGGTGACGATGGTAAGGTTGGTGCCACTAATGTGAATCTCTTGAAGACTGGGATATTGGCGGACGGAGGAGAGGTCATGAATACGAGCGAGGGGATTTCCCGTGAGGTTGAGCCATCCGAGGCCAGGCAAATTTTGTTCGAACAACGACGCGGTTGGAATTTGCCGGAATCGGTTCAAAGCGAGATCGAGGCGCCTAAGTAAAGGTGATAAATGGAAGAAATTTGCTGGAAGAGCCGCTAGAGAGTTATCGCTCAAATCGACGTTGAGCAGACGAGACAGGTTTGCTGATGCGAAGCCTGAAAGTGAGGAGATGGAATTTCCACTTAGATCTAGTTCCCGTAGCCGCGATATTCCCGCCAACTTTGATGCGTCCACAGAAGTAAGCATGTTGCCCGATAACGCCAGCACTTCTAACGTTGAAATGTTACTTACTGCCGAATATGGCAGCTCCAGGAAGCTATTTTGAGAAAGCCGAAGTTCCCTCAAGGACTTTAGGCCCATGAACACATCGCGACTTAGTTGCCTCAAGCGGTTACCGGACAGATCCAAACGCACTAGGTCCTTATTTCGAGCCAGTAGATTGCGAGGCAGTTTTGCGAGAAATGCGTCTCTCATCGTTAGCATTTGTAGCGATGGAAGTCCTTCCAGGGCGTTCCCCTGCACGTTGGAGAAGTTGTTTCCAGAAGCACGTAGCACACGTAGTCCAGGGATATCCAGCTGTCTCAGGGATTGGGCCGTCAGTCTGTTGAGCTCTAGGTTGAGTTCATTGAGATTGTTAAGTCCTCGGAATGCTCCACTGTCTATTCGTGACACCGAGCAGTTCTTGAGGTTGAGCATCCGAATAGGCAAACCTTCCTGCAACAGGAAATTTAAGTATTACTTTTCTCCCACCATAAAAAACTGTTGCTGAGAAATACAACAAGAGAACAACAGTATTAAAAGCCCACTTCCATATTGCGGGGACCAGCGTATCTGTTTTACAGTCAACAGTTTCTATTCCGAATTTTGGTGAAGTTAACCCTCTATTGCATAAATTATTTTATTACATATACCACTGTTCTAGTTCTTGAGCCAGGTTAGTTATACCTATTACAAACACCTTCAGAGGAAGTAATCCGAATAGGCATGACTGTTAAAGATCAGACGACGAATGCTGGCCATGCATTCAATGCGAACTTCTGAGTTTAATCCCAATGACTGCAATCAAATGTGGCTATAGTAAAGAATGGAGAGGACCGAGGTTAAATAACCAGTGAGATGATACGGTGGTAGACGGGGTTAATTAGATTACATCATGGAATTTGATTTTTGGGAAAGAAACAAGAAATAAAAGAAACTACATAAATACTGAAATAAATTGATAAATTTGTTATACAAACATTGTTAAACGTTGTAATACTCTACTGATTAAACATCTTTGTTGCCAAATGGCAACATCATGCATTAGAGGGTTAAGTTACACAGATCAAGTTTTACTTGGAATTTTGCATTTTCCCGAAAATATGAATATCGGGTAAGTTTAACATCTATGAATCCCGAAATCATCTGAATAGAATTTTGCCCAGTTTATTCATCAGAAAATAGCCAATATTTATATTTACCTAGGTTTCTTCAGTGCTAAAACGAGGTTAATATGTAAACACAGGTATGTTACGAAAACTTATTTAAGAAAGCCATTAAAAACACAAAATGTATATAGTCATTAGAGTTTTAAGCATGAATACTTCACGAGTTTAGTTAAACTAAGCAATAGCCGCTTTATCTTTAGTAGCATTAGAACAGAAGGGTTTTACTGATCTTTTGTGGTTTTGTTTCACCAGCTTTGATACATAAATACATGTTTTATATATTAAAGCAAAGCTTTTTTTATTATGAGAAAAACTGATTGTTGTTAAGATGTATGTATTTATAATCTGGAGTTACTATTAATATACCACTGATTAGTATGGTAAAGGTGGAGGCTAGGAAATGATATAGTCACACTTCTATCCAATTAAAACACTGGTTTTCAAAATTTTATCTCCGCTTATACTGGGAATCAACCATAAGCCATATCAAACCAAAATATACATATGCAGGTTGTTCAGTTTTCTTTGTGCTTCTTTAGAAGACGTTCTATATTAAATTGAAATAAAATTTAACTTTTAGCTTCCATCACTCAAAATCTGCATTTAACCAAGAATACTTAGTTTCCTATGAATTAATTTCTTCCTTGGGAGGTGTAAATGTGGAAATTCGGTCAATAAATAAAGCTGATTTTTGGAGATAATTTGTAAACCACAGTGTAAAGTTCTAACGTTTAGGGTATTTTACAACAGCAGTAGTTTTTATGAATCAGTGATGTGATTCAGCCAGACTTTTGAGCACGACCATATGTACTTAAGAGAAAGAGATTCTGTTACATAACAGTAAAGATAAAGCTATTAGTCATGAGCAAAAAGAAAAAGGGACCATTACACAACATGTAATATTTTGAGTTAAGCAAACGATCCAAGTTTAAAAAAAAGAATCTGGCTACGTATACTGGTCATGTGTTTATTGCTCAAAGGCGCGTAGTCCAGATTGCAATACGTGGCAGATTTTTACACAAAAGCTTTACAAAAATATCCCTTATTTATAAAATAAAAGCAAATCTTTTGGAAAGTCATTTTTATTTAAACGCAATTTGTATGATGAGCGTCAAGTCTTTCATATGTCCTTATAATTCAGTGTATTTGCATGGTTTAATTAATTTGTTGGGCAGGTTTTCAAGTTATGCTCAGACAATTGCCGGCAGTACCTGGAAGATGGCATCATGAAGGACGGCGATATTGTTATGTGAGAGATCTAGTGTTCGCAGCTTCTTTAGTGAAGTTAGTGCTCGGGGTTCCACATGCTCCAGTCCATTACCCGCCAGATACAACTCCTCCAGTTCATGAAGTTCAGCGAAGGTGTTGGTGCTCACGTGGTGCAATCTGTAACACATACATCAACCGTGGACACACACAAAGCTTATTCGCTCACAAATATCTTTCACTCTTAATTAGCAATAATCAATTCAATGTCATCTTCACACAAAACTAAAGAGCGAGAATTGCAACTGTAGTATATTTTAATAGGCAAACTTTTGTAAGCATTTCATCATCTCACAGAAAATTCTTAATCAGCAGATGTTTACGCTAAAGCATCGCTAAAAGGTGTGAGAAGCTTTCTATTGTACTTTCTTGCTAAATAATTGGCTTTTAATACAAACATATCTAAAGTTACTAATAAGTATTTAATTGCTCCCATATCGTTTGAGTAAAGCACACGTCGAACTTTGAACCACATTTTCCTTACTTCCTTGGACTAGAGCTCATGACTTATTAGCTTGAAATTTTCAGAAGAGCATCAGGAATTATGGATTTAAAACTTGTGTGCTGATAAAAAATATGAAACAGTTGAGCTGAAATTATTTTCATAACCGAAATTGAAAAGGCTGAAAATTTCAATAATATATGAATAAAATATCTCATTTTTTTAACTAATAAAAATTTAAAAAACGCCTTAAACAAACTGAATTGTTAATTTTATATTAAACTCAAATTAAAATTTACGTCAACATGGCCATCAATCCATCCATCTCTTCGGTTAAATAAGCAATGATTTCCTTAAAAAACAGCCAGGAAAAGTCTAGGATTGGATACTTAACTACAATGCAGGAAGCATTTCAATGTAATGGAATAGGCTCCGGTCCGGGTTGCAACGATGTTACATAAAGAGCTACTTTTTTCCCTGCAAGCGTGGAGTGCATTCAAAACAATGCATGGAAAAGTGTTATCTTGGCTGAGATCTAAAAATTCTTTCTTACAATGTGATATATATGATTACTGCAATAAAAATGGTTCTAACATGTTCAATAATGCAATGGTTGATGTAACAACAAAGAGCAGTTAAATTCAGGTTATATGAACGACGAGGAATTGCGCGGTGACAACATTTAATATAGCTAATTAAGGAAAATGAAGCTATTAACAGTGAAGCAACAAGATTTTAAAGTAAGAACAAATTAGAAACTAAAAACTTCACTTATCTTAGTAATGTTGCAAGTTCTTTTGTTTACATGCGCACGTGCAGATATTACGTTAACCAATGACGTACTAGAGGTGGAGCTCAGTGCGGAGCGCGCAGGAATACTTTACTTTATTCTAACAGCAAATAGATTATAAGCGTTGTTTATTTATGGCAACAAACTTACTGTTGGTGTTTTTAAACACACAAGCCGTGTGTGGGCAAAGTTTGAGAGGTAGAACTGGTTCAAATCCCAGTTGTGGCATTGAATTTTTAAGTTCCAGTTCTACCTCTCAAAGATTATAAGCGTGTTTTATAAGACTATACTTCAGCTTTTTTATGTCATATAGGTCGCATAACTGGCCGGGAGGGCTCGGGGCGCTGACCACGTCCCACCCTGTAGTACTGCTCCACTGTAGTGGGCAGAGGTGGGGGCGCAGCGGCCGGGGGTGGCAAGCCGCGCTGCTGTTTTTTACATCAGCTTTCTGAAACGTGATTTAAACTTGACTTATCATTTTTTTTTCAGGTAAGCTGCACGAACTCTCTATACTGGCACAGCTGCTGTTTTGTAAGTATTGTTACTGTTGTTTACTATCACCGCAATAATGGAATAGGGTTTTACAAGTTTAGATAACTTCTTCGTCAAATTAAGTAGACTTTGTCCACTGCATCAAGTGGTATAGAGTGACTCGCGTTCACATTTAGACTCATGTTTAAATATTCCACTTGCTACTAGGGAATACTTCTCACATTCACAAATAAGGGTTGATCGGAAAGTAATGCACAAAGCTGTATATTTTAGTTTTATACCACCTATAGTAGTAATTATGATGTACATCTGACATTTCACCTATTAATAAAATACTGCACCTATATATGTTAACAGAACATTTTGATAATTTTGTTTATATGTGCATGTAAATAACGACGTATGGAGTAAGTGAAATATTTTGTAGTGACATATAGGCCTCATAAGCCGAATGATGTGATTGCGTATTTGTGATGTTGTTCTAACCTACACATGTTGGCAATTGAGCTTGATATGTTGTACTCTCATAGCATATAAACATATACAGGGTGACCCAAAAACACCGACAGCGCTCAGTATGTTGTGCGGGACGCAAACTGGTCGGTTTTCAAATAGGAAGCCTTGTTCGGAAATTCACGGTTTGGACGGTGTAGTGCATTGAGGCATAAAATGGGTGAACGTTCATATTTGGTCAATAAACCCGACATCGAGCTGTCTATGTTTCAAAAAGGCTTGGAACTGTGTACCTTCTACGTCATTGCACAGCCTATATCGGCGGCGGCGAGCCTCATGCACATCTATAAAGTCCTCCACTGATATTAGAGAAGTACAACACACCATATTCTTGATATAACTCCACAGAAAATAGTCGAGAGGTGTCAGATCTGGTGACCGTGCTGGCCATGGAACTGGTCCACGTCCACCAATCTATCGATTTGGATATGCGACGTTGAGGTGATTCGGCACATTTACATCAAAGTGTGCTGCAGGTCATGTTGGCCATTTCAGCAGCTGTGTACTGGTATGTGTCACAGTGCTGTTAAAAACGTTACTGTAATGGAAACTATACAAGTAACACAGTAGGATGCCAAGCAAGGACTCTTAGAGGAATTTAGCGCATACGCAGTAACATTATTATGCCCAGGTCGTTCACTTCAGTACAGAGGTGGGTTAAGTATTGCAAATTGTCACAACCGTTCGTTCTCAAACTTCGACGCTCTCCAGCGTCCCAACCGTGCATTTCTGGACATGCGTTCCTATTTGAAAACCGACCAATTTGCCATCCCGCACAACATAGTACGCGTTGTCGGCGTTTTTTTTTGGGGGGGGGGGGGTGGGGGGCGGGACACCCGGTATAAACACACGTATCACTTTAACACACTCTACGTTCAGTGGCTTTCCTGGCTAAAGGGAACTGAAAGAGTTGAATTACCATTGTAAAGCATTGTTCCTTTTAGATCTCATTCAAGAAGAAAATGTTATCTTGCAATAATTAATCATCTGAAATCAAGAGAAAGAAGAGGGGATGAAAAAAGCGCATGTTTAGTGTCACAACCACTCAGAAGTCAAACAAAGCGCACTTGGAGATTTAATGGGAATTTTAATACTTCTATCGATCATCAGATAATAAAGCTATCTATGCTGTTGAACCCAACAATGCCTCCCTTTTTGTATTTTTCAGTATTTATGAATTCAAATGAAATATGTTTAATTAAAACGTTCCATTGTTTTATGCATGCCACAATACGGAATGTGTGAAGGGGTTCGCTTATCGTAATTTCCGGGGTGAAGTTTTATAATATTAAAAGCGCTCTCTTGCATTAAATTATTGTGTGTTATGTATGGCACCCAAATATATAGCCAAAATAGAACCTAGCATATACCATGCGATTTATTTTTTGTTTAATTTATCCAATAAAATAGGAAAGTGCTACCAACGGTGTGAACTTTAACATGTTTTGCTTTAAACATCCCCCCATTTTCTCATTTCATCAACAAAAATCTGCTCAACTTAGAGAGTATAAGAAGAAAACTTATCTAGATTTGATACAAGTGTATTGATGTGCATCAAATGAAACACAGTTCTGGGTCTTCTGGCGCAAAGAATGGTAGAAAAAGAAGCACGCAAAAGGCGATTAAAGGCCTTTGTATTTTTAAAACTAAACTTCGCGGCAGAATAGCCGATGCTTGGCGAAGGCCTACTGCCCGCTGCATCCTCCACCTCCGCCCCGACGCAGACCAATGATTTTTAAGTGTGCTTTTAAGCGATAGCCCCATAGCAGTATATGTTCTGGAAGGTAAAAGAACTCTTGCGGGATGAAATTCTGGCACACCGGTGATACTGATATGATTCTGGCCACCAACATTATGGTTAGCAAAGGAAATACTTTAAATATTTACAAATTTCATCTGTACCCCTAACGGGCGTTATGGGTAGAGGGCAGTAGTGGAGAGTGATTAGCCGACCGATTCCCTCCGGACCGGTGAATAGGGTCTTTGCAACCTGCAAATGGAGTTGTGAACGGAGAACTGGGAACGGGCATGAAAGTGAGAAAGATGACATAAAATAAAGGTGCAATTGATGAGAAGAAAGTAGTGATGGAACATTTAGTGGAATGAATGGTGGAGAAGCCGGGGAAACCCCGCCCAAGCGCCGTTTCGTCCACCATAAATCCCATATGCGGTCCCTGGGAATTAAACCGAAGTCGTGGGAGGACTAACCACTCGACTAAGGTGCCACCATACTTTTTTAAAACATTTTTTTTTTATATAAAAATAGCGTAATTTTAAAGCACGAGACCAAGAGTGGATTATCCAAGTGTATTGCATACTATTTTTCGACGTACACAAGTAATAGTAATACTACTTACATGAAAATTAAACTAATGATTCACTATTAACCGTTCCGTATAGCGGTTTCAGCAGAAGGTCAGGAATATTGACTTTGTGGCAAAGATGGGACTGATTTCCACGCCTGTTGTTACGTTAAAATATTATTTAAATAGTAAGTAAATACTAATAACAAACTAAAAACTAAATAAAAATGCAGTTTAGTTTTAAATTGTGTGATCCAAATATAAAGAATGGTTATATTAAAAAAAATTATATCAACATTAGCACTCGGGTAAATTAGATTATAAATTAGGCAATGAATGAGAATTGAATGCAGGTATTTCAGTTTTCCACCATTTGGTAGCGCGAACAGAAAGGGGTAAAAAAATCAGTGTCAAATTATTCTTGGCATCTCTCTTCACATTTTGACAAGGTCCTCATACACCCTGCATTTTCTCCCTAACTCCTTAGTATATACGTAATTTTATTGTTTATCCTATCCGTAGTATTTTTTAAAACATGATGGCCTCGAATAACTTCTTTGCTTTATGTAACAATCGGTGACGTCATTTTGCAGCAGCAAAGTGCTATTTTTAGGTACAAAATGTATTTGCCTTGAAACCCTATAGTTAAATCTAATCTGAGGGAAACTGTTCCTAGTAAAAGAACAGCGAATCACTACAAAGGCCAGGTGAATGTCAATAACATTCGAAAACAAATTATTGAGTTAACGGCAGAACGTTTCAAAATATTAATAGCCGAAGGGGCGAAGTTATTTGAAGATTGATAAAAAATATCGGTATTGAAATTGAATTTTGGCTGCAGGAAAGCTGCATTAACAAAACCGAAAGTGTTATTGGAATAACGAATGTATGATATAAATAGAGAGACAAGATTCCAAATCAGTAAATAAGTACACATTGTAAGTAATCACCTGAACTGAATTTTTATGCTTTAACAGCCAACATGGCCATAGCCTTGTCTGCTTTTCAGAATCTCTTTGTTAGGAAATACATAAATATTTCATCACTCAAATGCTGATGGGTTTAAAATGTTGTGGCATTTGCTAAAAGTACTTAGAGTTTAAAGTGAAAGGTCATAGTAGATAAAAATTAGCTTTTGAAAAAACGGTGACTCCGGCTGACAGCCACCAGAGAAGCTCAAGTTAAAACTACTTCAGAACACTTCGCAGGGAATAAACGACAATGGAGTGGTCAAAACAAGGACTACTAAGAATGCGGTAGAACAAAACGTTTCCAGATTCTTCTAAACATTTTCGACTGCCGGCTTATATATGAGAAATTAGAGGTAAGGTGAATTTCGAGAAAAATCCGCGCTAGGCCATTCGTGCACATATAAGCGAGTCAAAACGGCGAGAACACTCAGTTTTTATTATGGATTCGTTGAGTGTTGAACGAGCAGCTGTGTACAGTCAGTGTTGAGCGTATGTGTGTATCGTGAGAGAACTTTAGACATTGAGTCGTCGCGTCGGCGTTGTTTGCTGTGGAAGCAATTTTAGTGAGTGTGTTCGTCGGAAGCAGTTTGTGAAATAGGAAAATACACTGAAGTACATGTGAAGGCTGCAATCGGACAGAACAGCTGTGAGCTCGACTAGTTGTAAATTGCGTTATCATAATTATCACAGTTAATCAAGTTATCATAGTTGTCTAACCACCCCTGCGACTTAGAGGTCAACAACCAGACTCGCTACTGGATACGTCAGTATGTGTTTGTGACTGACGTTGAACAAAACATCGTGAACTTACGTTTACAAACTATGGAAAGCAAAAAGGAACATTTCCGATCATGTTATGTCGCTTTACTGTCGCAAGGGCAAAGCCATCTCACAATACCGACAGACAATTTGTGCTACCTACAGAGGAGATGCAGTAACGAATCAAGCATGTAAAACCTAGTTTAGTCGACTTTGAACTGGGAATTGCTCCCTAAAACAGAAAGTTTGGCAATTATGCTGTCGTAGGTGTGCTGAAACCTAACAAGAAACGAATGAACTTATGCGACATCCTTATACCAGGTTCAATTCTCGCTGTCACAGTCCACTCGGATCAATGAGGGTTTCGTGGTTTCCCAGGGTCACTAAGTTAGGATGGTTCCTCTTCTGCCACGCCATTCCTGCTCCTCATTCTATCATTTCCTCTACCCTTAATTTTCCTCATTGCAATCTTTTCAAGGTTATACTAATCGACCAAGGTGTTCGGCATGTTATGACTAAACAGCGGATGTGCTCTTTCTACAAATTTCTTCCTGGTGTCGATCGGGACAGCTAGTTAAGACTCACCTCCGAATGTTCTCGGATGGGGGACTCTCGGAAGTTAGGGGCTTGTGGGTGGGTGTATATCGAACTGGAAATATTTTGGGGCCCATCCATGCTGGTGCACGTCCTCATCCGGGTCTGACTGCCCTTTGGGTCTCTATCCTAATCCCTTAGGGCTCACCAAAGTAAAAACTTTGGTATTAGAATGAGGAAGGAGATCATATGAAATGCGAGTGAAATGGATGAAAGGAAAGTGATGATGGAGCAGTTGGCGGAATAAATGGTGGAAGAAACCGGATAACCCGAGCCAACTTGTACGAACTTTGAGGTTCGACTTGCCACTTAACAATACAATTGGCTCTCAGTACAAACAAGATGTCAGCTACTTACCTATTGAGGCTGAGGTCCAGAAACTTGAGCGCCTGCATAGGTTCGAAGGCCCGATCTTCAATGTGAGAGATGCTATTATTGGTGAGGTAGACGCGCTGGATGAGCAGGAGATCGGAAAAGAGGGCGCGGTCCACCCTGGTTAGTCGATTGTGTCCCAGCCACATGATCTGCACGCTCGATTGTCCCCTTAGAGAGTCGTTGTGAAGAGTAGTAAGCGAATTAGAATCCAACTGGATCGACACCAGTGATGGCGATTCATGCAGAAATACATCGCCAAGGGCATCCAGCAAATTCCCCTGTAAAACAGATCTTAGAAATGAGAAAGAATCTTCACTATATTGTTCAAATGTATACAGAATCATCAAGACACACCTTGTATGCTTAGTTAAAGTTCAACTAAATGTATTTCTTTTAATAACAAGCGGAAATTTGTAACACATTTAGGTTTATGCAGTGCAAACACTAACTACTGCACAAAATATGCTTAGGATCTAAGTTGGTCATCACTATTTAACTATTTTATTCCTTGATAGTTAACTGCAGTAGTTTAACTTAATTATCTATTCCATGCTCATCGAAGCCAAATGCTCGAATCTTATAAAACCTAGAAATGGCTAAATGAGACTTTAATACCTAAAAGAGCCTAAATCTCCTATTTATTTTAAAATTGAAGAGGATCAGCTATAAACGAAAAAAAACTTCATTTTAAAATGGGAAAACGAAACATTTAAGAAATTATGAATGTACTTTGATTGTTACATTTTTGCTACGTCTTTTCACTTATGTAAGCTTAAGAGGAGTGGTGACAACATGAAACAAGCAACTGACTTGTATTTAGCTGTGTGGGAAAAAACTCCGTATTATTGCAAGCAAGGAATATGGGGACTGTTATCGAGGAGAAAGGGGTCGTTAGGAGAACCCGCCATAAATTCAAGCCAATTAGTTTAAAAAGTTATTTATCTTATCCGTTGTGTTCAGTTGACTATCGCGTATAATTAATGCATACAATTACTACATCGTTAGAAGTTAATTTTCCTGAATTAAGGTAATTTAAGGAGCCTAAAGTCAGCTCATTGTTCTCTAGATCAGATTATCCCCCATCTTCCCCAGAGTCTGCAAGTATGAATGAGAATTTGAATGTTAAGTTGATGTAATATATTGAATATAATCACTGGATTGAATTATGCGTGATTTTGGTCTATTACTTTATATTTCTGTGAAAATTACGAGTAATGTAAGTTGTCCATAGTATAGGTTATTAGTGTGTAGGTAAGTAAATCAGATACTGAGAATGCCAGCTTAAAGCCGTCTGACTGGCTTGATTTCTGTTTGACAGAAAGAAAAATATAATATAATTGGAAAGTATTAAAATGTGCATTGAGAAATCAACCTATGACGTCTTAGGAAAGAAGAATTCAGAAAACAAGGTGTTGGAATATGGAACAATGAAATAAAAGGAGCAATAGGAGAAAAACAGAAAGCCCATAGGAAATAGTTAGTACAAAACGATTATGATTATTATAAAAGGCATAAAGACAAAGCAAAGAAAAAAACAAACTAAAACAATAAGAGAGGCACACCAAAAGTTATGGGACAAGTTTATAAGTGAAATTTAAAACGATGTGCATGGAAGACAGGTTTTTGCTTATAAAATGTTGAAACATATCAATCGAATAAAGATACATTAAAAATAAATGCACTTAATAAAGAAACCTGGATTCAGTATCATAAAGCACTATGGTATGAGGAAAGAAATGATTTGCAAATCGAAGAAAATGAAAGTAATCAAACAGTAATAGACTCCATAACAATGGAAGATCTACAAACAGTTTTGAAAGAATCTAAGAACAGAAAAGCAACAGGATCTGATGACTTTAACATGGTATTAGTAAAATATGGAGGGACTTTTTACACCTAAGACTATTACATTTAATATATAAAAGTTGGAAGATTCCACAAACCTGGAAAATGGCAGAAACTATATCAACATTTAAAAAAGGAGAACATAAGACCTGTGAGAGTTACAGACGAATAAGTCTGCTTAATGGGATATATAAAATATATGCTAAAACAATAAACTAAAGATTAAGGCATATTTTGGAAGCAATATTAGAAGAAGAATAAAATGGCTTTCGTAAGGAAGGATCTACCATAGATAATATATTCATAATACAATAGATATTCGAGAAAATAAGAGAATTTAACTTGCCAACTCATATAGTATTTTTAGATTTTCAAAAAGCTTTCGATAATATAAATAGAGAGAAACTATGGAAAATAATGGAAGATTATGGATACCCCAGACATCTAGTGAAGATAGTAAGTCTATATGAAGATTGAAATATAATTATAAACACAAGCGAAGAAAAAGCACGACCCATAAGGATAAATGAAGGAGTCAGACAAGGGTGTGTATTATGACGCGTTTTATTTAATATGTACATATAGTGGAGGAATTAGATGAAGTAATCAAACATAGATTATATGCAGACAATGTAGTGTTGATACAGAAAAGTGAATATGATTTACAATGTGCTACATGTGAATTAAGTTTAATACGTGGGGACTATAATTTTAACATTTTTGGAACAAAAACAAAGATAATGGCTTTTTGGGGTAAGCGACAAATAAGATTTAAAATTATTTTAGATAATCAACCTTTAGAAACAAGTCTCAGGTTTCAGGTATCTCGGATGTGAAATAGGCTCAGAGAAAGGAGATGTAAACCTAAAACTATCAAGATTTGAAACTGTATGTGGAACAGCACATAACATTTTAAGAAAGAAAACAAGAAAGGATACGAGAATTAAATTTTATAAAACAATGGCAAATCCAGTGTTTTTATATGAAAGCCTGTGCTATAACAAAGAAGATGGAAAGTAAGATACAATGATCAGAACTAAAGGTTGTTGCAATATCAGAAACTGTTTAAACATTCTGTATTTTACATAGGAATATAATTAAAAATAATCATACGTTTTGTATTAAACAATTGAGTTAGATGAGAGACGATGAGAAATAATAGTTGGTTTGTTACGTGCTAACATGCAAACTGCTAAACTAACATTGCAAACATTGAGTTAAAATCCAAAAGAGATAAAACTACGACTTACCTGGAGATTGACATGTTGAAGAGACTGGAGGCTCCTGAAAGCTCCAGACTCTATGCTGGTGATAACATTGTTCTGTAGATGAAGTTCTAGTAGAGATGGTAGTGGGTCAAACACCCCACGGGATATGGCCTCTATTCGATTGTTCTGCAACCGCAACTCTCTCAGACTGGCCACGTTTTTAAAGGTACCTGGTTCTAGACCCTCTATGCGATTGCCGTCTAAACTAAGAGAAGTCAGCTTTGTGCTGGATGTGAACCAATCGCGTGGCACAGCCCGAATGAAGTTGGCAGATAGATGTAGTTGCGCCAGGTTGGGCAGGGTGGACAAGGCTACAGGATCCACCCTACGAATGGCGTTCTGCTGTAGGTAGATGACGGTGAGCAGCGCAGAGTCCGTGAAGGCGTCCCCGGGCACCTCTAGAATGTTGTTCTCTGAGAGAAACAGCTCCCGCAGCTCGGGAAGGTTCGCGAAGACACCACTGATGTAATGGATGTGATTATTGCTGAGGTCTACCGTCCGTAACTTCTTGTTTGCCTGAGAATGTGGTTTGTATTATGATAGCAAAATTTCACTTGAATGGAATGTTACAAATGTCAATTACTAAATTAAATAGTTTTATAAATGAGTGTGCTTATGTCACTGTTATCCCAAAATAATCACATATCCTCTTATAAATAGTTTAACCTATTTATTTCAATGTAACTTATTACACACGCTTGTAGCATTTAAACCAGGAAGTTCTCAAATTCAATTCCTCCAAAACTATCAGTATGTTGCGAAAACTGCAAGTATACCACGATCCTAAAACAATATCCTTGAACCTGATGAACATTCTGCGCTACATTCAGCAGAATAAGGGAAAAGATATACACTTATGCTTAATATACGGGTGTTTATAAGGTCACTTATCATTTTGGTTTTGACACGACATATTTTTATTTTTTTGCAGATAATCTAAAGCAATGAACAAAATAGGAGAAAGAATAGCCGTTTATTCTTACTGGCTGTGTGAAATGACATATGAAGCGCGCGACAATTTCGCGCGCAAATTGCTCAAACCAGCTCCTATCATGCATAAATTCAGAACATGGTGAACAAATTCAGGTGAACTGATAGTATTATTGACGAACAGAAAACTGGGAGACCGGCTGTAGCAGGTGAAACTATACAAATGGTTCAGGAAGAGATTACACGCAGTCCCACAGTATATACCAGAAGACTAAGCAGGGAATTTGGTATCGCACACACCACTGTGTGTAAAATACTGCGATTCAAATTACACAAACATGACTGTCACATTGAAATTGTTAATAAACTTGAAAAAGAAGATGCGTTGATCGTGCCTCGTAAAGACTTTGGGCTCCTCATTCGCCCGATTTGATCCCGTAAGACCTTTTCGCCTGGAGCTTTACCAAGTCCAAGGCGTATCAGATGAAAATGAATTATCTTAAACAGTTGAAAAACAGCATTTTTGCCGCTTCGTAACAGATAAAACGAAATATGTTAACAAGGGCTACAGACAAACCATGGGAGTTGTGCTTAGATCTGCAGGGTCATCACGTTGGAATGTATTGAATTGGTCTTCAAAACATCTAAATGTATGTTCATGTTGTTTGTAGCTTACAAGAAAGTGTTTAAGTGGAACGCTTTATAAACAGCCTGTATTAAAACTATAGTTGCTACAGCTAACACTAACTCCATAGTACACTTTCATTGTCAGCTTTTCCAGCTAATTCCTTAACATAGTGGTATACAGCCCCTTTATGGCAATAAATGCTTATATGTATTGTTTTAAATTATTTCCAAACGCCCCTTGTATTAAAGTTACTTAATTTCGAAAGTCTTTCTCTGTCCATATTGGTTTGTCAAGGAAATAAGACCGTCACTTTGGGATAACGATAACAATACATATTAACATGAAAGTTAAAGAAAAAAGAACAAAAATGTCACAGAAAATCTTAATTCCTACCTGGAAGGTAGCACCATCAAGGAATACCATCTTGTTGTGACTCAAGTCCACTGACTCAAGTTCCACTAGGGATATGAAAGCATCCTTATGAACCGTCTCCACGGAATTATAGTACAAGGATAGCGTCCTGAGGGAGGGCATCGGTCTGAAACAGTCGGCGGGAATGGTCTCGAAGTTGTTGGAGCTGAGGTCCAGGAAGAGTAAGGCGTCGAGGCGAGAGTAACCATCGTCAGGAATGTCGCCTATCTCATTCCAAGCCATCCTCAACGACCGTAGATGCTCCAGTCTTCTCAGGGCGGGCATTGGGAACCCCTTCAACTTGTTCTCTGCGAGGTCAAGTTCGGTGAGGGATTCCTCCAGACCGGCGAAGGCATACTCTGAGGTCTTGGTGAGCACGTTGCCCTTCATATTGAGCTTAACTAGACGAAGGCCATAGAAACTGTAACTGGGTAGATCAGCTATCTCGTTGGACTCGAGATCCAGCGCCCGGAGTTGCACTAGACCCGTTAGCGCTTTCTGAGGCACAGCCTGAAGCTTGCCCGAAACTAGGCTGAGTGCTTCTAGTCCTGGCCGAAGAGCTACAAGACTATCGTCTGCTAGTTCTTGAAGATTGGAGTGCGACACCTGGAATATAAAACAGATTTGCCTAACTAAGGAATCAATATTTATTTTTCAAATTATAAATGGGGAAGGAATAAAAGGGCGTTAATTTAAAGTCCGTAATCTTAAGCTAAAATAGTTTAGTGGATAGAGGAAAGAGCGACAAGAATGACTAATTGGCAGTTACGTGTGCCCAAGATCAACCAGACCCTGCGCGCTTACTCTCATTACATATTACTGACATGTTTCTCCTCGTTAGTTGTACAATATTGCTTTGCCCTTGCAAGTAGTATGTTACAAACAAGAGTAAAAGGTGTGATCTACTACATCTCAAGGATTTAGGAGTGCACAATGTACGTTGTGATTATGATGCCCTACACGTTTATGACAACTTGTATGAATCAGATGATCGCCATTCTGAAGATAAACTGAAAACGAGGTCTTTAGAATCAGAAGAAGGGTTAACTATACAACAACTCAAAGTGTGCCTAGCCTCAGAGAGGATTTGTGTTGACCAGTCCCTCTTGCCACCCGCCATTATAGTTTGTGTTAGCCATAGTGCATAGAATCATTTTCTAAATTATATCATCGAGTTCTATCAGTGAAGCACGATGATAAGTGAAGCAAGCGGTAGCCCTACCTGAAGGTGATTGATGACGGCGGACGGCGGGAAGAAGTCCGCAGTGAGTGTCGTCACCGAACGGTCCAGGTCGTAGACGCTGAGGGACTTGACGGGAGAGGCGACTGCCTGGAGCACTGATCGTATAGTGGAGGGTGCCGCTCCAGGACACTCCAGGAACAGCCCGTCCTCGAAGTTGTAGCAAGGACACGAAGGGTTGTCGGCGAAGCTGGGACATTTGCCGGCAGCAGCCACCGAGACCAAGAGGAGCAGCAGCAGCAGCAGCGGGGTGCCATCGGCGGCGCTCAGCCCTACCAGAGTCATCTCACCACCAGAGCTGCCATATTGCGAGCCCTAGCGCAGGGCTCCCCTCACCCCTCGCACCGCCACTCTGTAACAGCAACATCGAATCTTGAGACAATTATTATTAAAGGTGCTCAGAGAAGTGTGTTCATTAAACAAACTTAAGTCATCAGAATTAAACTATTTTAGCTTAGAGTTGAAAAATCACAGGTGATATTTATAATTTAACAGTAAAGGAATCGATATTGGAACTTTTTGTTAATATGCTATGCTTCAAACTACCTACACATCTACGTAATTGTATTCTCCTAGGGCGATTATGTTGTATATTTGGACACACCAGTGCTACACCGTTTAAATTACTATCTGTCCTGGTAAGTGATTTTATATTTTCTTAAATTAAAATCTTCTCCCATAAAAGTATTGCTAGAAGTCATTACATTTTTCACAATGCACTCCAGAAAGGGCAACAAAACGTATTGGAAATTTTATACATAGTTTATATATACAAAAGTAATTAATATAACAATGGGTTGTTTTAAGCCTTTTGCATAGTTTGTGCTGTAAACATTTTTAAAGGAAAACTGTCAACTATATGAATATTTATATCGACACATTTGCTTCAAATTCATTATGGAATAAGACCATAAAAACTGAACACCTCTAGTGCAATATATGTATAAAATATATATTTCATATATAACTAATGAATTTGATGTAAATAAATTAGTATCTCAGGAAACTCCTTAAACATTAAAATGCAATGTTGTGTATACATTTTTAATTACTTGCAATAGCTTGCAAAAGCTTAAATATGCAGGTCTAGTACTTAGAGCTGTTAGTACTTAACAGAATTCTGTTTTCAAATCTGTGTAGACGCAGTAAAATACAAAGCTATAATGTGATTCAGACAGTAAACAATTTAGATTTTAATATTGAAAGTGGGAGAAATTGCAAGCATACACATGCTCACAAAAACTGACAACACTTATCTGGAATTGATCATTATATTTAATACAACTGATTTAAAACTCATATTAGCCATCCTTACATATGGATTAAACCAAAAAACTCAGCCATAGTATTTAATGCATGAACTACTAACAACACAGACCTCTAGGGGGAAAAAAAGAGCGCAGGGGCCGGGCTCCGGATCTCAGCTCTACCACTAGACATTCTCCTGCCCAATAGGCAGTGCCCATTAACCCCTTCGTTCTGCATTGCTGCTTGAGAGCCCCACTTCGCTGCCTCGCACACTTCTTTAAACTTCTCGTTTCTCTTTGATGACTACCTTCTAACGTTTAGAAGCAGTGTTACTCCACAAGTATACTTCCTCTTAAATTTGTTCACTTATTTTACTTTCGAAACTCAACTTTACTCAAAACGAGTTTGTTCTTTTCTTTTTTTGGTACCTATATTTTAACTTCAATTTTGTTACATTTGAAGTTTTTCTATCCCTACAACTTCTATAGTTGGTAGAGGTGTTGCACCCATCCAAGAATTTGATATCGAAATTGATATATCCATTTTAGTCTTTTAAATCAAAATAATAATGATGATATAAAGTGAACGGAAAAGGGCTCTGTGTGTATCGGTCAACAGTAGAACTCAAAAATGAATAGTCGGTTAAATAATAAATTTGGTATTTAAGTTTAGCGTTTTGCTAGGATATGGCACAAAGATGTTTAAGAAACTTCCTGTACCAAAAAACTGTTCTTTATACATGGAAAATATTTGTAAGAGTTTTTCTCAAAAATTACTCCTAGCGAATCTGATTAAAATATAGTGTTTGGACATTTTCAGGGTGAAGTTTATATATTGAACTTCCTGAAAATAGCCTCTGAATGAATTTTGTGTAACTGGTGCATCGGAAAAGGTGGACAAAATATTCTTGCTCAAGAAATGCAAACACGCAATCTATGTGAAATGCATATTTTGTGTAGTTAGAATTTACCACGCATTTATAGATAGTGGTTTCCATATATATATATCTCCATTTACTGCAAAGTATTTAACATGCCTGTAAATTGCAGTAGGACATATTGTATAGTTCCTGTCAACTATGATTTTATTTTTCGCAAATAAGACTAAATGATGTCCTGTTTGCCGTGACATTGAACTCTTTCTTTGGACAACACTTATGTTTACAGTGCCTCTAGGAATTTTCAGTGTCTCGCAAACGTGCTGAGTACTGTTTTTAGCACACACTATGTTTTTATCTGCACGAATAGTTTGTCCTTCACAAATGGGTATTTCCCTGTGGCGCTATGAAGCAAGCAAATACAATGAAATTAGTAAAACAAGCAGAGCAGAGCAATAAAAGAGGTTGATAAGTACTTTAAATGGTCGTAGTCAAACAAATGGACGGAACTGAAACCGGAGAGTTATTGTAAAAAAAGAAAAACAGGATGTTACTAATCGGGAGCTGAATAGCAATGCGAGATTTGTTTAATATCCCGTCATCAGGGACGGAAACAGAACCCCACTCTGGCTGTTTATCGAAGTGGAGAGTTCGGGATATCCATACGGGAAACAGCTATTCAGAGTTCGATAATAATTCTTGGCCTAATTTTGTCGGAACATGTGCTGTTTGTTTTGTATATTTACAGTTTGAACAATACAATCAACAGGCAAATCCAGCAAATAGAATACATAAAGCGGAAATTTATATATACATAAATTCAAGCTCTTTTATTTCATTAAGCCATAAAATAGTTTGTGTTTCCTATTTGAATACCAACGCATGAATATATATCCCGTCGGAGTGCTAATAGTAACGATATAGTACATGCGGATAAAATTTGTCTTAATACTGAGGTCTACCTGCCTTCTGATTCTCTGTACCACTTCGTATATTCATCATTCCCTCTAATGCCAATTTAAAGTGTACTATTTTCATTCAGTATCACAGCTAATTAGCCCCTTCAATTTAATCCTTGTTTTTCTGTAGCCCACCCTACCTGATTAATAGATAAGCTAATGGTTTCCCCAGTTTGGCTTAAGATATAATTCTCCACTTGTTTGTTTACATGTGAGCATTCACTGCCTCTGCCCCTCCTGAAACATCAGCCTACATTTTGTATTACCCGAACCAAAGAAAGAGAAGTACTACTTACACCAGGTATTTATTCTATTGTAGGTGCAGTTAACCAAATCAATTGCTCAAAGCTCCAGAAGTTTACTAGAAACTTTGTTAGTTTGCATTTGTCATAATCAAATCTTTGATCCTAACTTTCTTGTACTTTTTTTCGAACGTGACCGATTGCCTTACAGTGCAATAAAACTGTATTTTATAGTGTATATTAATTACTGGAGCTCACTATAATGAAAGATGCAATAATATGGCTTGCGTCAAGTTTTAAGCTATTGTGACAAAAACCACTAAGTCCAGTTAATTTATCTGTCGCTTTATTTTCCTTCTTAAACCGAATCACAAAAACAGTTTTTTCTTTTGGTAACTCAGTCTACATTTCGTGAACTTGCAACACACAGCTGTTTAGTTCTCTCGTAACCTTCACACACACATACACACACACACACACACACACACACACACACACACACACACACACACACAAACACTGCCGCCTCGTTCAACATTCATGATTGCATAAGAAAATCAATCTACTTCATTTCTCTCGCTGTTCCTCAAGCTTTATAGGCGAGAATGACATGGCACGAACTTTTCTCGAAATTCCCAAAGAAGCAGGCAGTCGGAAATCTCACGAATATTGTAGAAACTCTTTGTTCTGCCGCGCCCATTGTTAGGCGTCTACTTGCCGCCCGGTGGGGTGAGGTACCTTGACCTTGAGCACCTTTTGACGCGCGTCACACTTATTGCGGCTTCTAAACGCCACACGTTCAGAAATTTCGTGTGTGTCCCGGAATAATAGTATAAATTATTAAAATGATATACGTTGGTGGTGGACCTTTTAATTACACTTTATTATTGTAGGTATTATTTCCGAATATTATTAATATTTCATAAGATCATAATTATTTAACGTTTTCCTCATTCGATTGATCTTCTTCCGCTTTCATGATTGTTTATACAAATATGTATTCAATTTTCTTAAATAAGCGAATTAGGTGTTTTAGGTGGAATGACGAAAAATAGGTCTTATCAGGTCCTAATGTGAAATTTGGTCAATTTAGGACTCTAAAACTGGAAGTACGTTACTCGTTGGTACCTAAAACATAAAATAAACTGAAACTTAGGAAGCAAGAGATCAGGAATAAAATAGATGAGAGCCCAATAATGTGGGGGTTCCTCATATTTCAGTCTGTCTGATAGCCCCTCTAAACAGCATGGTACATATGATTTTGCACAATGTTTGTTGTTATTTGTTGCTTCGAAACAATACACTAATTGCAACAAAAGCTAACATTTCTCTACAAAACACAGGATAAACGGAAATGCCTAAGACATGAGAAGTCCGTGCGTTTGTAAAGGATTCTTGTGACAAGCCATTAAATTGCAGGAAATAAAAAAGGAAGATAAAGAGCTTTGTGGTTGGCGTCTTCATACCTACATAGCAACGTTCCATCTTGACGGGATGGGTGGTCTGGCAGGAACATCTGCTAACCTGCCAGCGCACACAATATATTCTTTTCTGTAGAGAGCTTCCTGTTCGCTTTTCACTTACATCCGGAGTAAACAATAGAATAGAATTGTTTATATATCTCAAAGGATCTAAGGAATTTAAAATAATATAACGTGGACACTAAAGCTGCAGCTATAAAATAAGAGCTAAACTGTTGTGTTGCTCAAATTTGTATAATTTGCGTCAGTTTCTTCGTTCGTCTTCTATTTTGAGCTTTAGCAGTAATTTGATAGAATCTTTTTGAAGTACCATATAATTAAATTTAGGGCCACAATGACCTTGTTGTCAACGAGCCATTAACACTCACTTCTGTAGAATGGTAGGCTTTGTGTATGTGTGTTTAATGCCTACCAGAAATAAAACTAATTTTATAGTGCCTATAATTCTGTGTTTTCATTATATGTATGTGTCCTTTTATACCTGGTGGATCTATTTGGAGTTTTTACTTTCTCTACTGGTAAGTAGAGGAAGTATTGTATTCCACCCAAAAATTGGATGTCGAGATTTCACCAGAAATATATGTTTTGAGACCCCCGGAAACCCCCCCCCCCCAAAAAAAAAGCATTTTTAGAAAAATGTCCGTGTGTGTGTCTGTGTGTCAGTTTGCCTGTGTCAGTCTGGTCTGTGGAGAGCATAGCTCAAAAACGAAAAGTCCGTTAAAAACCAAAGTTGGTATTCAAGTAATGTCTTTCAAGGATGCGACACGAAGATTTTGAAGCAAATAGCCCCACTCTAAACTACCCTTTACATGGACCATTTTTTGACAATTTTGATCTTCTTGAAAATGGCTCTAATGATTTTGATTAAAATTAGGTATGTTTAAGATATACTTATGGGAAATGAAATGTACATTTTGAATTTTCTAGCTATAGCCTATGTAGTCCTGTTCATTCTGGATGCCTTTTGAACAACTCGTAAACCGTAAGCGTTCAAAAAATGCAGATCGCTCTACACACACAATTTATGCCTAAATAATTTTTTGTAGAGTGAACCATTTTCTATAGTGTTATTTGATACTTCTACAGTGTTCAAAATGTGAGCGGAGTAAT
The DNA here is from genome assembly GCA_030765045.1 of Tenodera sinensis. Classification (NCBI taxonomy): domain Eukaryota; kingdom Metazoa; phylum Arthropoda; class Insecta; order Mantodea; family Mantidae; genus Tenodera; species Tenodera sinensis. The sequence goes on from CM060972.1 coordinate 83,129,427, forward strand.
TTTGATGAAAAGCTAGCAAAAGTGTGATTCTCTACTGCAAGTAGTTTCAGAGAAAGCGTACATGAATTTACATGTTTAAAAAGAGTAAATATTATTATGTTCTGCTGGATGAAATAATTTTTGTAGTCTCAACCACATTATCAATGCGCATAACCAGCTGACATAATTTTAATAATTTATAGAATAGGTTATAAAAGTTTAGGAAAACCATTGAAAAGTTTATGACTAGTGGTAATTTAATTTAATTTAACTGGTTTAGGTGTAATTTCTGTATGATCAGTCTAACTCGTCCCTTTAAAAACCTTTTTTATGTGAATATGTTTATATATCGAAATATATACGTGTATTTTTTATTTCTGATTTCTTTTGTGGGTTTATAAATATTTTGTTAACAGAAATACTCTTATTTACAAGTGTACAAAATTCTTTTTCTCTGTGCTGTATAAATAAACATTTTGCAGCAAACGATTGAACCCTGTAAAAGGGCTCCAAGGTCTGTGCGTCGTTTAAATAAAATATTTTAAAGAGAAAAGGTGGAGTGAAGGTTTTCCTCCCATTATTGGAGAAGATAAAAGAGGAATCGAGGTGCCTGTGATTAAAACAGCGCAGGCAAGGCGAGGCGAGGAGGTGCAGTAAAGTTTCCTTGCCATTAATAAAGGTAAGCAGAGCTAGGGATTGATAAAGACGAAGACAAAGGCATTCTGTAATGACAACCTCGGACTAGAGAACGCACTCCTTTGGAACGAGATTAAAAATAATATAACGGAAATGTAAATTAACACGTCGGAAGACCTGGCTGCTTTTTCACGCCGGCGAACATAAAGCGAGAAAAGAGATTTTACATCTGAGCTGAGCACAATTTGTACCCGTATAATCGCTTGAAATTCACACTGGAACGGCTTTCGCAGGAAGGGAGGGCTTCTGTACACAGTTTCACTTGACTTGCTTCAGAGGATGGAGGTCTAGATGCTCACTTTTCACTCCTCCTGAGGCAACACACCTTTCTGGAAGTAAAATGGCGTCAATGGAAAATAACTGGGTCTGTAATCAACTGTTACTTGCTACGTATAGATCAGCGTACTCCTTTATTACCAGTGGGCAGATCACGGAGTAAATACGTGTATAGGAAACTCTTCGCGGTCGCGGACGATCGATGAAGTTCGTGATAGAGACGAAGAGGTAGACTTCCATCACCAGTTACCGAAAGGGATGCTACCTATACTGGTTCTATCGAAAGAATTGGGCCTTATGTTACTGTTTTAACCCTCAACTGGAGATCTGATGTCTCTCAGACGTGCAAAATAAGAAGTGAAGTAACTCGGCAACGTTGCATTGAGGTTGGTCAGAATCTGAACCGGCTTCTGGATGTAAACACGTCGCTCATTTGTAAACGCGACACAGGGTGGTGAAATGTTTTGGGAGATAACGAGTGCAACTGGCATTCTAGTTGGCCTACACTGAGCATGGTATTTGTTTACGCTCACGAGACACGCCGCTGCGGTGTTTGTTTATGTACTGACCTAATGAAAGTGACACACACACACAAACTGAAGTGTTGCCAGTTGTCTGCCTCTAAAAACAAAATTAAAACTAAATATCAGGAGAGAAATTAACATTATAATGGAAGGTGAACTAATGCGTGTGAATGAAAATTTCCTCAGAAGATACTATATGTGTATTGTTTCAGATGAACGACATTTCCAACGTCTGCTGTGATAAGGCATGTTTTGTGTTTGTTCTGGTAATTGTTAGTGTGATTTGAGATTTGGTTTTAGGTGCATGCATGTGAGCCCGGGAGACGGGCCGTGTGCCTGCTGGCCAGGTTTTGTAGTAAACTTAATGTAGTTAAACCACGGATAGCGCCGGGTATTTCAGCTGGTCTTATATACATGCAAAGCAAAGTGTATCATAATTTTCTTAATCTAACATGGGGAGTATAGACTGGTCTTGCATATGCAATATTTGTTATTAATGGGGCATGTCTAACTCAGTTCAATTATTGGAAACTGGACCTACTTATGTAAGGTTTATATAGCACTTTCCAAGAGTGATACAATCGAGCTGTGGGGTTCAGCTGTGGTGCTTTTTCGTTAGTGGTATGATTTACCGATTGGGGACATTCTGGTACCAAATGGACTTTCTTCCCTAATGAACCAATCTTATAAATGTTTAGGTTAAATTGCACCTTTCACTATATATCGTTGGTATAATTTTCAAGGCTCTATATCAAATAGTTTTGGAGTTAAAAAATTATTTATATTTTTAGAAAGAATTGAACAGAAATAAAAGGTATACCTTTTGCAGTTTAGAATTAAATTAAAGTTTTCGAACACAGTTATTGGAAATATCGCTCTTCAAATATCCAAGGCTTGGCAATTGAAAACATAACACTTTCAATTGTAGAGTTATAAGCATTTTTACCTGCTGTAGAATGTCTCAAGCTTCTTGCAGCTAAAATTTTAGCTTCCTTTCTCTCTATTATCACTCCAACCCACACTTTTCGCATTATATGTGTTAAAAAGACACAAATGATACAACAAATCAACTAGACCCTTGGATACTTCGGCTGTTTTGTAAACAACACAATTCATTTGTTATATTTTTTATTTTTGTCAACAGATAGTAGCACTTGTGCAATAAGAGCAGCCAACATCTATATTTTAAAGGAAAATGTCTCATTAACAACCACAAATAGCATGAGCCTTAACTACAAACTGAAATCTGACAGATTTACCGCATCCCCCTTTCATTGTAAGCATCTAAATACATTTGAAATACACATTGTTTACTATTTGGGTGTCAAAGTGTCTCCTTTAAATGCACTTTTTGAGTTGCGTCTATTTCTACATAAAGTTGTAAGATTTTGTTTACATGCTACTCATTTACTCCTATTAAACAATGAAGAAAGACAAAGACCGACATTTATCGCTTCAGCCGTGTAAAGAAATCTCACGAGCACATGTACGGATACAAGCACAGAAGTACAAAGAGCAGAAAGACAGTGGAAAGGGAAGAAGAGCAGAAAAAAGCGTGAAGCAAATGAAATCGCAGACGCATAGCTGAGCGTTTCCGTCGAAAGGGCATCAGAACGTTTTCAAAGGAATACTTTGAAGCTCGGAAAAATCAGAGCGTAGCTTTCCGTTCTGTGTCAAGGCAAAAATATTTGCTTCGTTTGATGTTTTTACATGTCTTCTCTCTGTCTGCGCTAGGGAGGAATTTCATTAATTTACTCACTAGTTTCTTTGATTATGAAGTGTTGAAAATGGATGAACCATAATGGGTGTATACTATTTGTGAGTTTTAATTTAGATACATTAAACCAAAACACACAGTAACATGTAGTAACAACTCCTCAGAGAAAAGAGAGAGTGAGAGAGACAGAGAGAGAGAGAGCGAGAGAGAGAGAGAGGTGTGTATTACAGTAAATAAAATTATTGCATAGTTACAATATTGCGCGCGCGCACACACACACTCACAGACACACACACACAGATATATATTTTCATATTCATTAGGATTGATCGACAGCACATATACAGGAGATACCCACTAGATGTCAATGTCTTTAATTTCACTGACTGCAATAGGAGCAGAATTCAAATTTAAGGGCGCAATTCAAATTTGTACGCAGAGCACAAATAGTAATAAGACATTGAATTTCTGTTGATCTTTAGGGAAATTTACAGAACGTGCCTTCTGATATCGGTCTCCATCATTTTGAAAGGGGACACGTTATCTCTTCGCCCTTCCAGTTGCGGGAGGTGGCTTATATAATCGTAATTAGTCAATGAGTATGTCAATGAGTATGTGCTGTTGGTTCGATATAGAACACAAGGTGACAGTATCAGCCAAAAAATGAAAGGATGACACAATAAGGTATCTTAAAAATGGTAAGAAATGAAGTGTGCGCAAGAAGTTAGTGCTGATTTCTTACCGTGCTGCCTGTATGCTTCTCTAACCTCAGTGAGTGGGCATAACCTATTTCCCTGCAGCACCTGTGAAGGAGTTTTAAAAATGACCGCGCACGGAAATTAATTATACCACCGTGTGGGTGACATAATTGACCATTTGTGATTAAAAGCTCAGCAAGACAGGTCAGGAAGACTACATAGAAGAGAACTTCAAACCACGTGTACCCTTAAAGGGGCATGATAGCAAGCTTTAGGGTACACCAAACATTAGAACAGTTAATATCAATAATTATGATACCGGAAGCGGCAAAATCAGAACAGCTCTAACTTGGCTTTGTTAATGTGTGCCATGTGGCATAATCGCAACAGTACCATATCGATGGTAGTTTACCCGCGCTGGTTAAGTCGATTGTATTGTAAGCGCATATTCTCGATAACTGACGCAAATAAAGAGCTATGCAACGGCACGCACTGTGCAAAAAATGACATTTGAGAACTCGATAACAAATGAAATACGCGAACAAATGGGGGATTGGCCGCGTGGAAGTAAATGGCGGGTTTAAGGCTGCAAAGAGGCTTAAGGCAAACCGTTAATGGGGGTGGGAGTGACAAGGCAGAGAAATAATGGCCGAAATTAAAGGATTTCACGCTCTCCTCAGATTAAATTTTAATTGCATCGCATAACAAGCAATACCGAGGGATCGATGCTAGTCAGTCAAGCACGAGCAGTCTGTTCGGTTATTAAATCGATAACTCGATACACCGAGTAGAACAGACGGGTCATGGGAATTGCACTTAATTGTCGCCCAGGGGTGGGAAAAGCAAATGTGCCACGTACGACTTCTGTAAACGATCAATTGTTAACAGCTTCTGGCAAAAGATATCATTGATGAAATAAGGTGTCGTAGTTGAGTGAAAAAGATATCAGCGCCTTGAATTACAATGACTCTGTAGGTTTCTGAGGATATTAGCACATCTATGTCATAACTTGCTTAAACTCTGAAAAATTGTGACAAATTAAAGGATTTTTATATTTGACACACGAGTTAGGGATCGTATTTACATTTTATCATATGTTTAAGGTTTATTTTTATTAAAAACATGTTAAATATTAAACCAATGTCAAGTTACAGGATGTAAAATGATTAAATGTACGAAAGTCGGGGTTATTGTTGACAAATGCACATACTTCCTTAATTATTGTAGGTGGCTCATTTAAGAACTTTTCTATGCACTGCATTGCTAACAAATTCGTCACACTGAATTTCCAGCACTGGCTTTTTGATTTTCCAGGCGTGGTTAACTTGCCTGTTTGTAACCTTTCACTGCGCGCGGAATTTATACTTAATGCAGACACTCTGCTGTCAGGTTAGCAACATTCTTGATAGCCAAACTGGGATATTTCTCCCTCTGCGATATTTTACGAACTGCATTTGTTCGTCCATGCATGCTTCCATAGCTGACCAACAGAGGACATGTGCATGCTCTTCGGGCATTTTCTGATTATGTGCAATTAATTACTTTAGATTCATTTTTCTAGATTTATGTATACTATAATAAAATGTTAAACGTACCAATTTTACGTTATACAGAGAAGATGAAGTAGTTTTTGTTAGATTTGAGTGAATTACTTTGTAGCCGATGTACCTTGTAACACGTGGCATCAGCCAATGAACATACATTTGGTTAACGTTCGTGCATGTGCTTCTGTTTACATAAGGACCAATCCTTTCGATGTCACAAGTAAAGTATGAACCTTAACATTATTTTATTTTGAATATATGTTACATAATTAAGTTGACAAGGCGCGAGCTGAACAATATATGGAACACTGGCTGTTTAAGTGGAGAGTGGACATCCCTTGAGAAGGTACATGTTCATAATCATCTCGCTGTTGGCCTGGCTAATTGCTCTGTTTCGATGCAAGTGACCATCAAATCAGGTTGCTGCAATGAGGAGTTTGGAGGCTTACCTATATGTTCCTGAGGGACTCAGTGACCATGTTGATCATCTGAGACGTTCTTGAGCCTGCGCACTACAGACTTTGGCTGTATTGGCGAATATGTCTACAAAAGCGAGTGTTGATTTAACACACAACCTATTTGTATGTCCAACAGACGATACCATATGGAACAGAGACTGTCAATAAACTCAGCTGCATGTTGGAAATATCAACCGGTATAAACCGCGCTACAACATGCGTGGACTTAACATATTGTGCACTCCTAATGTGCCCAATCGTTTTTCGAAGGCTGTACCTCTCACTAAACCATATTAGACAAAACATTTGGAACTCGTTAAAATATGCAAGCATATGTTATAAGCATAAGTTCGGTATAATTTTTAAATACATCCATTTTTCCTCCTAAAGAAGTGATAATAGACTTCTAAAGTTATCGCATAGTGCATTGCTTTTTATACAGTTGGCTCTACAGTATGTTTCTTATACTTAAAACGAAATGCCCAAATGCTTAATGCGAGTAGACCTCGATTAACAAGAAGTAGATGGAAGAATACCCCTTTGGAAGAACAATTAATGAGAAAGTTTTACTTTTTCTGCATATACTAAGTAGGGAAAGTATTGTGTGTCATGTTAGTTAACGAATAAGTCCACCATATTTAGTGAGAAAATTGTAAAACTGTTTAATGAGAAGAATGATATTAATAAATAGTCTAAAACATTCATTATAACAATATTGATTGTTTCATCTTTAACATACATCCTTACTACACCCTGTGACAACAGTAATAGAATCTTATAGCTCTCAGACTGATACTAGGCCGCGGGTAATCACAAACACTTTGCAATTATGAGCATGATTGAATGAAAACTGTTGTATGATTGTGTGAAAAATGTAAGAACTAATTAATGAATTAAAGTGCTGCATACATACCGGTGAGCTCTGGTGCGACACACGCCTCCAGTAAAACAGAGTTGCCCCAAACGCTTTCAGCAGCAGTTGATAAAACAGCAGAATGAAGACTGAGTTTGCTATCGTATTTATAGACGTAAAGGCGGGGCAAAAAGCAAGAAACCACGTGAAAATTCCCCTCTCACAGAAATTATACATCTTATTGACAACGGCTGCGCACGAGGAAGGCGGTTAATCCCTTTAATTCATTGAAATTACGGCACATCATGCCTAAATATAAAAACAGTATATCCAAATTTCATCCCTCTAGGTAAATTGTAAGATAAGTATTTAATTTATATATTTCCGTGAATTCTATAGAAATACACCTTTTTTTTTTAAATTGTTCCATTTATATCCCGCCTTTAACGGCAAAGGTCATATCAGTGGCCTTCCCTATTGACAAATGGTGTTACACGTTTACGTTGGGTTTTTCTATCTTTGAGGGTTTTATTCTTTGAATTTGCACACCATTCACACTTTCATTCATACTTCCAGACTCGGGGAAGGATGAGGAATAATCCTGGCTGGAGAAAAATTCCTACCCCCCCCCTACCGGGAATCGAACCCGGGACCCCTAGCACAGCAGGCAGGTGCTCTACCAATCCTTTGAAGGATTATAAATCTAAAAAGAGCAAACAAATTAGATTTAACGGTGCGCTCTTTTCTTGAACACCACGCTGAAATATAAAAGTCAATTTAATACCAAACTTCAAGTTTGTTTTGAAATTATCTTTTGTATGGAAAAATATTTATCTTTTATTTCTTTAGGAATGGCTCAAACCGTAGAGGAAGGTCAAAATCTTAGCACACAACAATGTAAAGCTTGTTAAATGGACTTTTATAGCAAATGGCCAGTTAACGAGTTCCAAGGATTCTTTCACATTGGTTTGAATTTTTAGATACCTATACTTTTTCATAAGTCACTCTTAGTTTATGTTCATGGTCGTGTAAAGAATGCTAATTTTAAAGAATTCACACAGAGGGCTGGTTTTTAAAAACGCACCACATTACGCTATCGCTTGACCGCCTCCGTGGCATAGTGGCACCGCGCCTACCTCTGACGTAGAGGACACAGGTTCCACCCCCGGCACCGTGGCGATTTTTCCCCCAACTGTGAGTTCTGACACGGGGTACACTCAGCCTCATTAGGTCCCTGAGAGACCAATCGAAGAGCTACACTTTGCACGTGCTGTGCGTATTATGGCATTTGTAAATGTGAAATGAAGCTTTATTTTGATGATCAAAAGTTTATTTTTAATTATTTCATTTGTATAGGTCTCTAACGTGTTTGGTCCTACCATGTGCTTTGACTTCAGAAACATCTGTCTCGCTGAACTGTAATGTTTCTTAGTATAGACTTTTATCATTTTTAAAATTAAACTCACTCACATTCCAGAGTCTGTGGAGACAGGCAATTATTTTTGTAAAGAAGCATTCCAAACCCCTGCCGGGAATCGAACTTGAACCTTTGTATTGAGAAGTCAAAACACTGAAAATTCGCAAAGGAAGTTGACAATAGAATAAACTTCCGTAAGAATGTTTTGCAGAAAGGTAAGCAGAGAGATTCACATGAATGCAATATGTAAAGTTTGTTTAATTTAGTTTATTGGAGCGTGAAATAGGTTCAATGTTGTCTCTGAAGAAACAAATATACTGGCTGAACGTGTCATGTCCATTTTTCTGAGAGAAATATAGTTATCGGGATCTGGGTTTGGGGTAACTCTATTTCGTGCGCATATAGATGACCTGCTGGTATACAATTTCATTAAAAATTCAAAACTTTTACCACGGTTGATGTTGGAAACAGCTGTGGTGCAACACAACTTTTACAATGTCATGTCATTCCGTATCTGCCACAACAAACACAAAATAATTGTTCGCTTTTCGTTTGTATTTAAACCTGTGTTTTGAAGTGATATATAATCTGCAACTGGAATGTCATAGCCTTCAGTGTTTGAAGCTTTCACCTTATACCTTTTTTATAGTTAAATCTTTTGTGAAATTACGTTAACTATATGATGACAAGACAGTCTAAGCATGGCACTCCATATTCAAAACCATGCGTGCTATCATAATAAGAAGCACTTTTTCGTTGTGCAATGTGTTGAATTTAATGCACGTGACAAGGTAAAGTCTCCATACATCTTCATATTTTGTAATATTTAAATTGTTTACTTTTAAAATAACTTCCCTTAGCAATGAAGTGAACTTCCCAGATATTCTATTCATGAAACACAAATAGAGAACCCAAGCCAACTTTGCAGCGGGTAAGGTACAGTTGAGAACTGTGACTCCTGCATAAGTGTGAAGTTCTGCTTTCATGAACCGGTGCTTTTAATGGTATACTACAGAGTGGTTTATTTATTTAATTAACTGTTTCAAAATGAGTTATGCTAGCGAGACTTATTTTACCTAAAATGCAGAGGAATTTTGGGAAATTACTTACGTCTATAGCAAATGTTGAAAATATCCTCCATCCTGCATAAAGCACAACCAATCATAATCCTACATGGCTTTAGGTATGCAATTCTCACAGCTCTCTCGCACATTGAGTAGCTGTATTCCGTCCCCTGGGACAAACGTCTTAATGATTTTCGTGTGACTGCTCCAGTCGTGCTCTTACGTCAACAACAACCGTAGGAAGCCCAGATGAATGATGTGTACCTTTTTCACTTATCAGAGATCCAGTTGTTTCCAATTTGTTGGGTTTTGTTACATTGTCATTTGTCACAATATTAATGAAACCAATTATGTTTGACTTTAAAATATGTATTTTAGGATATTTTTTACTTTATTTTAGGTTTTAGTAAAGCTCTTATTATTTTGCTAGTCAAATTTGAAGAAATCTATAACAATACAGTAGAGACGCTTATCAGATATTTTGAACCTTATGTCAAAGACACTAGGGACTCCTCTGAATTTAATTTGCCATCTATATTTAGACCTCCAAAAATTATTTCTTCTTCGTTCATCTAAATTTAATTAATGTATTATATATTAACCTTATTATTTGTGTTTTGTGGCTATTTCTTCTAGTGATCTTAAAAAGTTCATCATTTGTGTCTGAAGTCGTTGCTTATGTTTTTTCGCTTCATCTAAAGTTTTAAACATCCTGAAACAACTGGAATAGTATTTTATCTAAAAATGTCAAAAGGAAATTTAACAAATTCCGGTTGAAAATATATTTTAGGGCAGAGACAAGTCATTGGACTGAATGGAATATATGAAATTTTGTTTTATTATTATTATTATTATTATTATTATTATTATTATTATTATTATTATTATTATTATTATTATTATTATTATTATTATTATTATTATTATTATTATTATTATTATTATTATTATTATTATTATTATCGTCATCACCATCGGCGGTTGTATGCTACATAACTCTACCGGTATATTGCAGAGATTACATCTGTTCTGCAGACATCTGTGCAACAAATGGTGAGTTTCTATTATTTTTGAGCTGTATAAAACGGTCTATCTGTGGCTTTTGTATGTCCCAGTACGTTTCTTTAATGGTTTATTTGTACTACAGAGAGTGAGTCTGTCTGCTCAAACGCAGCGTTCAATTAAATGTTCTTTGGAATTCGTTAATGAAAATACACAGAAACACTTAAGACCAGAACTATCCATTTTGACTAAACCAATTAGGAATGTTTGTTTTTCTCCTTACATCAGATTCAAAAACAGGAGGTCGGTTACATTCAGAAAATGGGGCTGTCTGTAAAACCTAAACACTACATTCAAATGTATCACTGAATGTGCCAACCTAGAATTAAAAGGAAAAGTCTTACATATATACAACATTTTTAAATATTAATATTACTTACTTTGCAACTCGTGCAAATCATTTGTACCAAATTATTCGTCTACCTTTAGCACTATTAAATGAGGAGTCACAAGAGATATGTAGCAAACAGTTTAAAACACATAGGGAACATAATTTAAGAAAGTACAGCAGATATAAACCTTATGAAGTTATACATCACTTATTGGTCAATAGTGATCCAGCAATCACAAGCAAAGGAAACATTAAAATAAGGAAAGCTGAGCACCTTTCACTGCCTATGCTCAAACCTCAAAATGCACAAGGAGAGAATGAGGTTGCTGAGATTAAAGATGAAAGCATCAATTCTGATGATTCTAAGACGCTGAGCTGTAGTGTATGTTGCTAAGCAAGTTGTGTGTTTCAATTGTTATAGTACATCTGATGTTATTATCTAACGCAGAAGTGCATACATATTTTATGCGTCTATGCAAACATCATATACTATGTACACAAGTTCAAGTGAAGCTAGTGCACTCTTTCGACCTCTACTTCGTTCTCAGTGTATTTGTAAAGTCAGAACATAACTCGTTCACACGTTTCCCTTATATAGAGCGGACAACTATTGTTATGTGTTATTTAAGGCTATCAACGTCAGCAGGTTTTGCAGCAGGAACGCGTTCTTTCACCGTTTCCCGAAGCTATAAATCACAGTGAGTCAAGTGTAGTGATTGTGCTGGCCGAGCCATAGGTCCAACTCTTCCAATTGTGCATGAAACAGGTAAGGTCGAACCGTAAAGGCGGAGTATGATATACCATCTTGTTGGGAGTAACGTGATATTAAGATACGGAGGGAAGGATAATCAACAACAAGGTGCAGAATATCTAGATAATAAACTCCCGTTACATTCTCACCATTAAACGAATATGCACCAAGTACTATAAACTTCAAACTATCGTTCATGAGTATTCTCAGTGCTCCAGATGATACAATTATTGTGCTTGTTGCGCAATAGAACACAAAAAGAAAGTGGCTTAATGTTTTTATAACTCTATGTTTTGTATAATCTGTTTTTCCTTTGTTTTCAGTGCCTTCAGATTTTACATTAGTACTGTTGTTCACACGAAAGAGTAAATGATCATGTTGACAATAAAAGGTTTTATTTGTTTCTTTGTACGTACCAATACACTCCTGATTACATAACATTTTGGTGCCGAAACTTAGGGAATGCAATCATCCAAAGGCTTTCACTAGCAGAAAGTATTACGCAGTCGTAAACTTTCAGAACGAAATACCATGGAGCAATGGAATAAATGAATGAATGGTAGCATCTTTCTGGACAATCCATAGTGCATGTTACTAATGAGTAAGTAATGCGGGAGTTGCAGAAAGGAAACCCCGTCACATCTATGTGATCCGCGGTCCGGCAATTTAGGAACATAAGCCTAAAGGAGAGAAAAATGTGGGTCAACTGACAAGCCGGAACAGGAAGTGACCTAACCGGAAACTGCAAAAGAAGAACTTCCTTAAGTTAGTTTTGTGGACAGCGAATCCATGTTTATGGTGAAGCTCCGGGTAATTTTATTCCACTTACTAGTAAACAATATTTTGGCTAAACTTTTGGTGCCTAGTGATAACAGTAGTTGCGGATGTACGCACTTTCAAATATTTTATCCTGTAAACATCATCTGTTACAGCGCAGCATCTCTGGATTTCTGTAGCAGAGAACATCGCTTGTTTATTGCAGCACTTATATGTTAGAAGCTTGGGGAAGAGCTATAAGCTCCTTTTATCTCTTAACAGCTGTGTTCGTGTTTCATTGGCGTAACGGAGAAGGCTACATTATCATCCAGCGAGGTCTCAACTTTTTAATGAAACGTTTATATTCTCCTTCTCTTTAGCACGGGGGTTGGGGGAGGTAATGAAGATAGGGAAGGCATCGAACAAAATGTTGCAAGGGAGAAAAGAAACTGCCCTTTCTTTGCTACAAAATACATGGCTACCATTAATAGTGAAAAAGGAGAAAAAATCAAGGATTATGTTGCGTAAGACAAAGCGTTGATGGCCTGTTTCTAAAACACGGAGCTTTTTATTCGTAGCTTTTAAAACCTTGTGGTTAATGGAAGAAGCAAATTCAGCATGGCTCAAAGGGAAGTAATTTTAAAACATCAGTCTTGCCATGAAATATTAATAACTAAAATTGATTGATTGTAAGCAAGAGTTCTCGATGCAACAATACACTATCGGCTTAGAAATGACAAGGGGCCATTGTCACATTGATAAAAGATTTTTAGAGATGCAAATTCTCGATTTTTAAACGTTCTTTCGTTTAAACGCGTATGTGCAATGAATTGGATATAGTCAGTGAAGCGTTCTAATCCGTAAATATGTTCAGTTTCTCTACTAGGTATAGTAAGCAGGGAAAGTATTGTATTCCAACAAAACATTCCATGTCAAGATTTCACTGGAAATATATCTTTTGACGCCCCTTTATTCCAAGAAAAAGCAATATTACAAAAAGGTCCGTGTATGCGCGTCCGTATATCTGTGAACAGCGAAACTCAAAAACTGAATATCGGTTGGTATTTAAGTTTAATAACTTTCTAGGATACGGCACGAAGAATTTGAAGAAACTTCCTCCACCCTAAACTAACCTTTTTTCTGAAACGTTGATTTTCTCGAAAATGACTAACGATTTTGATTAAAATGTTTAAGATATTTAATTGAGAATGAAATGTTTATTCTGAATGTTCTGGCTATAGCCTACGTAACCTTGTTACCCTTGATAACTTTTGCATAACTGCTAAACCGTAAGAAATACACCAAATCTTACTATAAGAAAATGTAGATCTCGTTAAAACAGAATTTATGTCCAAATTATCTTTTTTTGGTGGAATGACCCATTTCGGAGATATTGCTTGTTATTTGTGTCAGTTTCGGAAAACTTAAACTTTACTGAAATGCAGCGACGTCGTTAATTTTTTATCTTAACCACGCAAAGAGAAGGAATCTCAAAGCTTTAAAAGATTTGACTATCGCTCAAACCGTATTGTATTCTAATATTACCCTTGTACCTACAAGGAAATAAGCAATCAGATAATTTCTGCAAATGTTTATCTCAACTAATACGAAGAAGATATAGAAATAAGAGTTTGTAAGAATGGTTAGTACAAGAGTAGAGAAACTCATGTGAGTGTAACACATTAGATTTTTTTTTTTTTTACTTTGGGTGTATCAAAACGCGTATTTTCGCTGGAATGCAATAGTACAACAGTTTTTGTTTCTCAATGAGTTTGTAATATAAATCACATCGACGTAGTTAGATGCCTTAATTATTCATTTGCACCCTTGTGGAGACAGCAAGGAGCAGTGAGGACTGTCTGGCGACAATGGCGCCACCTTCAATAACGGCAATCTCGAGCATTAGCGTATAATTGGTTATTAACGGAACCAGACGTGCATTAACTGTTAGATCCCACGTTAATGAAACCCATTTTCGTGGATTATGAGACATTACTGCTGTCACGTGGCGTCTGACGAGATTCCTGCGCCAGGCGAAGATATGTCCTTCCTCTCTTACTTCACTATCAGGGAGCAAGAGGGAAAATTAGATGTGCTGCATTTACATGACCTTCTCTACTCACTCTAACACTAACCATTACAACAAACTTAGTTTTTCTATACTCTGCTAAAATCTTCATTACCATTTACACTATGTTGTAAACCTAAGAATAATACTCCAAATAAAGCGATATTCCAATTATTTTAAAAGTGAGTTGTCTTTACATAACCACAAAAGGAAAATCTGATTTCTTACATTTACATCAATGTCTCTATCCTTTATCGTTTATTAATGGGGCTACAAACCACTCTTATGCACGCCATTTTCTTTATAGATTTCATTTTAATAGAAATAAATATTTTCTTTAGCATTATGTATAACGTGAAAACTGAACGATAGTAAAATGTTTAATAAATATGACCTTAAATACCATACTCGTTCAAAACAATCACGAGAAAAAACAAATAAGTAAATATATGTGCCAGGATCACATCAGCATCGCCGGTGTAGCGGAATTTCGTCCCGAAAGAGTTCTTTTATATGCCAGTAAATCTACTGGCATGGAGCTGTCGTTTTTAAACGCACTTAAAAACCGTCGGTCTGGGCCGGATTTGAACCCGCGACCTTGGGATCAGTAGACCAGCGTCTAACCAACTGAGCCACCCAGACCAACACCGTTAATTTTTTTTTTTTTTTTTCGTATACAGTAGCAATCACACAACGTATAATAATAAGTATATAAAATAAAATACAAACAGGATCAAAAGCAGAAGGTAGAAAATTATAAGTTTATAGCAAAGGCATAAAATAAAACTGCATTGCATTTCTAAGGTATAAATGTTTTATCTACACTTATTCGAAAGCAGCAAAGCTGGTAACCAGCTAATGTTTACTCGTAATTTATTCATAATCACGAGAAACAATACTTGAAACTTGGACTTGAAAAAAATGACAAACTATTAAACAACTCGATTCATTATAAGTTATGTTTCGAAGATAACATAGGCAACAAAAAATAATTTTAAATAAATTATGTTTTAAGGAAATCTACATTATTTGTGTAGTAGTTTTCTTCTATCGCTTTATGTTTACCAGTTATAAAATAGTATACAACATTTCTTCTGAATGAAAAGGGGTGTGTCAAGAAAATTCCAATTATACATTTTGTGTCATGAACGTAAATATTCTCAATATATGGTATTTCAATCAAATTTTTTACAGCTTGATGCCGCAAACAATATGTTGCCCTGGGATCTTTCTTTGAAAATATGCATGGATGAGCGTGGGAATAACACCAGTTAAGTTGACTGATAAATTTAATAGAAGCCAATAAATGAGCTGTTTGAAGCTAGTTTTCAACTATTAGAGTATATAGAATTACACTGTTTTTTTAATCTTAGCGCAACTATTAAAGTTGCTAACGTCTGAAGTATCAGTAAATTTACGATTTAAAATAGCTATCTCGTTATAACAATGGCAGTGAGCCGCGGTCTATAAGCACTATGGACAGCCCGTAATCGATCTCAGTAAAACCAAGATTCTAGGTGTGTACAACTGCAAGACACATATTTAAGAAATACTCGCTCTTTTATCAATCTAAGTCCCACCTACTTCTTGACTACCCCACCAAAGTTTATCATTTTTGAAATCTTAAGGTTATATTTGCCTCTGCAACCGTTTTATTCTGTGACTTGCTAAATTCTACTCATTTCTAATTACCCGAACCCTGAGTTAATGGATTTCTAGATGACCAAGTTTACTAGAACCCCTAATTGCCTTATCTGCTCTAACTTACAATTAGTTATTTTTTCCTCAATACTTAAATTCCATGGCCAAATTGCAATTCGTGCCTCTCATATTGAGAAGTATTGATTTTAACATACAAATTATTTATTACAATAATGTATCTATCTCCCTATTTCTTTATGACGTTCTTACCGCACAATAATCCCGGTATCAAGCCCCTTTTGAGAAAATAAAAAATATTGAAAGGTGTCCGATGTAATAAGTGGTTAGTATAAAGGGATTTTCGCGTCACATCTTTGGAAAGTTAGTTGTACCTGTAGCTATTCACCCCATGTTTTTGTTTTTGAATTCACAAAAACAGAAGTAGACATTATAGGCCTTCCCATAAAATTACTTTGTCTTGTATTTTTGGAGAAATCTCAATATAGAATATTTGGACGAAATTCAGTAGGCACCCTCTTTACCAACGGAGAACGTTGTAGAGAAAATAAAAAAATAATACCGATTTGGAATTAAGGCCTGCAAAGTTTCTTTGACATGACTTTTTCCAGCCATTTTAACATATATTTTAACAGAAGCATATCCTTTTATTGTGGAAACAAAATGTAGAAATGGTTTTATTACATGCTTTGGTAGGTACAATGGGAGTAGAGGAATACAGGAAGCTTAAGCGGTAGTCATATCTTTTAAGAGCCGGTTACTCTGTAATGGTTTTGAAATTCATTTCCTTTTGTATGACCAAGAAAAGAATTGTTCCAAACTTGAGAAAAGTATGTTTTTGAACACTCACACTAATAGATGATGCTGAAGTTAAGTACAACGTTTGGTATTTAACCTCTTCGTTTTGAGTTACATTGTTCACAGATAGAGCTCGCGCACGCGCACACACGCGACAGCTTTATAGAACTATTTTTTATTTTTGCATTCCGGGATTCTCAAGGCATATTTCCGGTGAAACTGTGACATCGAATTTTTAGGTGGAAGTAGTTCTTCGTCTACTTAGTGTAAGTGTATGTAGTAGAGAAAGTAAAAATTAATAATTAAGTAAGTATGCAAGCTCTTTAAAACACAGCAAAACATGTCTTATTATGTTAAAGTGGCATGATCTCAATAAGATAAAGGAATAAAATAGACAAGGAAATGGAGTAGCTTGAAATTAGCTAGAAATTTCAGTACAACTCTGCAAAAAAGGTTTATTTCTTGGGGAAGGCAGGCTTTAAAAATTTCATATCCTGCCAATTGCAGTGACAGAGGACAAAGTAGAAATGGAGGAATAAAAAAGGACCGGGCACCTCTTCAAAGAAATTGAAGAAGAAGAATCAAGACGTTTGTCCACTCGCGCCTCTGTCGTCACATCCGAATACTATCGCATCCGTTTGTCAATCCAGCTGTCCAGATAGGCCACCCTCTGTGCTACCTTGTGCACAATATCCACCAGATAGCTCCACATGTCACGTACATGCCAGGACCTTGCACAGAAATGTCATCTTCTCCACAGTATTCCATAATTCTTCCATGTTATTTACGCATACTCCAAACATCAACATATCATGCAATATGATTTTACATCTTTTTTGAAGTTTCCTTCATCTGAAGTAAACCGCGCAATGGAAGTGAGTTTTAGAAGCTCTACAGACTAAAAGCAACATTACATGTAGGTAAAATTATTTAAAAATTGCAATATTTTTATTTTTATCAAAAAGAATTCACAGTATTGGAAGTTTATTGTTTGTGCTCTTTTAGAAGGCTGTGAACAACATGGCGAAATTCATATATTGAGGTCGTTTTGTTTCGAAGTGTTTACATCTCAGCAACAATGAAAATCAAAGTAAATCTTTAACTCAACTTTTCTACAGTTTACACGTTTTCATCTTCAGGATACATTTTCTCCAAAACACTTATCAAATTTGGAAATTTCACAGAAAAGCTACTACTGCGTAATCCTGTGGAACAAAATTTCAATAAACATTTTAGTCAAACGTTGGTGAGATATTACTCGAATGGATTTTCAAGAATAGTGGCAAAGTGTGAATATATTATTTTGTTATCTTAAAAGGTGTAGCAATTAATATTTCTTACTATTACTCGGTGGTGTTGTAATATTATGCTGTTGTATTCCCTAACCTAGTTGCAATCGGTGAGTGTATAAAATCTTTTTAAATTGTGTCTATCTCGGGCGTGCTATGGTTGAACTACCTTTATATAAAATTAGAAGTTACTTTGATTACCTTTATAAACACTTCACAAAGTAATATTTGCACTTTTCACGTCGTTAAATAATCCGCTAAACTATGGCGGATTTGTCGTTATTATACAAATGAACTTACATTTGATCAATCCTTCCGATTAATGTTCAAATACTATGCAGGAACGTTCATAGAACAGTTCAAACTTCACGAACATCACTTAATTCTTCGATAATCACACTTTTAAACATACTTATTCGTATTTAAAGACAAAACTCAATTTCAAACACTTCTTTCCTCCATTAATTGAATGAAGACAAAAGAAAGTCAACATAGGCCAGCCATATAAAACATTATTACAGGAGGCTGTCTATGCTTCCTAAATTATATATTCCAGATGAAGAGTCCCCGGGGATACATACAAACGATAAGACATACAGTCTTATCATACTGCCCCCCCAAAAAAAAATAAAAAAAAATCAGCAAAAATAAGTCTTCATCCCAGTACTCAATCACACCATATTTTATAATTCTCCATCCATAAATCAATTTTCCACCACTCAGCTATCACCCACCATTAGACCAGTAATGTTGTAATCCCGGAATGGTAAGAGTCAAGGGCGCCTCCCATGGGGTGGATAACCCCTCAATGTCTCCCCACTACACGTTAGATACAGAGAACTTACAAAGAAATAAATTGTTGTGGAGAACTTATTGAGATATACAGCCTCAAAGGTAATAAAACATACAAATTGTTTCACTGGACCATGCTAATTAATAAAAATTTTAAATGAAATATCTCACTCTTTGAGAAAATGCACCTGTGCCGCCATTAGCTGCGTGCATATAGGCAGATTGTGCTTATGATAAATCAGAGGACTATGATTTAGTGATTCAGTTCTAGAAGAGAAATAAACCGACACAGTTTGATATGGTCTGCTACATTTTTACTATACGCTTCTTATACCCACAGTGTAAAATGACTTCATACTTTCGAGACAGTCTGTATCAGGTTGTTCTTGGTACCGCCGATGCTCCATTGAGTTCCACTCACCCTGTAAATTCGGGGTGAAATCGATCAAGCAGGTTCTCTTTAAGGTGACGGGGGTTCCCCGGCAACACGGTCTTACCGCTAATGAGCGATGCCGCCCCCGACACCTTGGTGAGAAATTTCCAACTCTCCCCAACTGAAATGACACTCGTGGGGCCCGTCAGCTCTTCTAATGCACCTCAGGCCTCTATTCGATATAAATCAAAGTTGGCAACTTCTCCCAACATTTAGATATGCCTGCAAATCCCTAATAGCAGTAAGATCCTTCACTAAATGCTTAGCGTGGAGTATAAATGGCTTATAAATGTAGATCTCGTTAAAGCACGCAGTTAATGTCAAATAATTTCTGTAAAGTTAACCAGTTCCGAAATATTCTTTGTTATTGCTTTGCATTTTAAAATACTTACACCTCTTTTCAAATGGAAAAGAGATTGAAAATATCGCGAGTAGCGAAATTCATATCAGTGCTACATATCAGATACTTTTGTGTATGTTGGTAAGAGGTTTGTGTTGTAGGTAGTTTAGTGTGTTTAATATAAATTAATGAAATAAGAGTGTCAACGTAGTCTAAGGAAACCTCATTGAAATGGATTAAGTTATTTGTGGTTGGCGCCTTGCCAGAAGTAAGTAAGTTAACAAGAGCAAACAGCCCCTGTACAGAAAGGTTTATCTCTGCGAGGATAGATGTCGCTAATATATTCTTGTTGAAGGCGGAGGGGGATGTTGCAATATGGCCGCCCGTAGATTATCTTGCCACCGTATCTTTTCCTTATATTGAAAAAGAATCCTTTTGTGATTTGTCTGCCAGTTAGAACTTTCCTGTCTTTCTGCTGCCACTTTTTGCTTAACCTTATCGCAAGGAAGTTTTTGCTCAATGAAGTATTGAGACGCCATAACAAACTGAAAGCAGCACACGAATAACAAAACTTTTTACT
The DNA here is from genome assembly GCA_030765045.1 of Tenodera sinensis. NCBI lineage: Eukaryota > Metazoa > Arthropoda > Insecta > Mantodea > Mantidae > Tenodera > Tenodera sinensis. The sequence continues at coordinate 83,149,512 of CM060972.1, forward strand.
CAATAACTGCTTTCTACACTGTATGTTTATCGAGAAAACATACGGTATTGAAATAACTGAATAATATATTGTAACTAGAATGTGACAGATCCCACTCCTGACACCAAGGTAGAAACGGCTCTTTCAATTAACCTTTTCTGTTACTTTGTTTCTGTTAAAGTTGAACCACAAAAACCACACTCCTTTTTTTTTCGTTAGCACAGTGTGATATTTGTAATGACCTTGTAACTTAAAGTTGTTCTGTCCTATCATAACCTTGACACATATTTCACTAATATATATTCTTTCTACCTCACCAACTGCTTCTGACGATACACTCACTCAAACGGGCGTAAATAAAAACTACAACTGTCTTCTCCAACACTTAAAAATTCGCTTCTCTCAACACAGAATTTATAATGCCCACAATGACGTAGCATGGATTTTTCTCGAAATCCATTTTATAAATACTTTATCGAACTATTTGAAAACACTTTTTCTGCCACGCTCATCATAGCCGTTTTTCTGACCACTCCATTGTCGCCAGGTCGCGTATTTTGAAGCCATAGTGTGAGGCAGCTCAACCTTGAGCGTCACTTTGACGGACGACCGGTGTAAAAATATGATATCAATTTACGGTTTACCCAATAATATTTGTTTCGTAATCTACACGATGGAAGGTACTGCTTCGGCTATATCTAAATCAGGGATAAGCATAAAAAATATGTCCAACACAATTATTGTCAATAAAGAGCGGTTTCGTCGAAAAAAATTGTATCATATTTTGAGTCATCTAGCTTCTTGACGAGTAGATATAAATGGTTTATTATTTCACTAATTTCACTGATTTCAGAAGGTTTCAAATTAATATTGGAAGTTCTTAGTAGCAGTCAACTTAGTATTTCAACAATCAAATCTTTTGCACCTATACCCTGTCCAGGGTCCTTAACAACTACAGATTTTAATCTCGTTTCTACACCATTGTTAACCTTTGTTTTTGTTATTGGTTATTGCTATTTAGTGAAAGCAGTAGCACATCCTTACACTATGGCCTAAAGCAACCATAGAAGTGGACAAGGTTTCGTATAACGATAGTGTGACGTAGACGCGAGGTGCGTTCTGTGTGTATGGGCCCATTGTCCGCTCCCGCTTGAGGTAGCCCGCTGACAGAAGTATTGTTGTACGTCACGAAACACTCATCACCTGTCGGCTGGCAGTTCGAGTACGGTGTTCTGTGTCGAGTACTACCTCGGTCTTGGGTGTTTGTATTTCTGTGCATATATGTGTGACAAACAGAAAATACCGGTAAAATAAACCGGGGAAATAAGAAAAATGCAAGGAAAAGAAAAAGAATGTGAAGAATCCCTAAAAAGATACCATGGGTAAACAAATCTTATGAATGCAATGTTTACTACTTGTTGCGAAGTGCTGTTTATCCACCGCTCTCTCTTCAATTTTGGAGGTTATGGCGCGTAGTCAAACAGTTTATGGGCATAGTTTTTTATATGACACAAAATTTAGTGACGGCTAATATATGACCATCACTTTTCTTTTTCCTACTGTACAAATACATTTTGTGGGCGCATATAGGTTTTATAACACCGGTTTTACAGCGTAATGTTTAACTATAAAACACCACAAGGCTTTACAAATGTTATGTTCAGACACCCACCATTAAATTTTGTGTCGGCCATTAAACTATTATCACATGGTACACACGTATCACGGTTTCAAAATTCACTTCTGTAATGTGTTAAAATAGGAAGTGGTTATTCGCTTTTTTCCCTTGCGGCATGGGAAGAGTATATAATGTATGTCAAAGCTATCAGATAATTGTGTTTCAGAATTATACAATAACATTTAAAGAAGAAGTCGACAAGGCTTTTTACATATTTTATTTTTAGACTTCAAAGGTCTATATGACATTTCTGGGTGGAACACAAAACTTCCTCTGCTATGCTATCCAAGTGATATCATGAGGTTTAACCCAACCTTAAATTCTGGAGTGAAGCGAGAGAATTTATCTGTGAAGGTTAGACGGTGAAACGATATTTATTTGGACTATGTCATAAATACAGTTCAATTTAAATATTCATCGCAGAGATTTGACCAGAAAAGTCAAATTCTATAAAAAAAAAACCTTCCAGTATATTTATTTCGTTAGTGTAACTTTGCACTGCCAACTGAGGAGAACGAAACCCAAGAATTACATTATTTATTATTTTCTCTTCTTGTTATAACAGAAAACCACTTTATAATCCCAAATAAATCTCATTCTATTTTTAATACTAACAAATAACTTTTATTTTATAAAAAAACACCGCTACAACTTGAAATGGAGTGTCATTTTGATTCTAAAATTGAACATTATTGAATATATTATCTGCACAGTCTGTCAACAAAAATTGCCAAGTGTGCGTTTGTATGTTATTAGTTGTCAATCAGCTACTGCAAGAAACGAATCGACTGAAATGTGAAATAAATTGTTTTTCAGTGATTTGCAGAATACAGTTGGTGACGCTGACTACATAAAATAATGACCTGGTGATAATTTGTACAAAACAAAAGAATCACCAGACAAGAATTCGCATATAATAATTTACGCCTTTGTGTATAAAATAGTCAAAGTAATTAATATGATTTTTGATTCGGAATTACGTTAATGAATTAGTTTCCCAGAATTAGATTCAGTTGTTTAGTAAACTTGGTACTTCTTGTGCAGGCTCTCTGAAATCTTTCTAACTGGTAAAATGGAGGTAACAGAGACTGACTTAATTTGTTATATAAACAATCAAGGACAAAATGGTCCTCGATTGATGGTACAACGATTGCAGATATAATGTAAATACCACGATGTAAAAGATTTCAACATTTATATGTAATAGTTTAACAAAACTGTTGTAAGTGGCGATAATTTGAATTAACTATTTGTTACAACTTTGAACTAGGATATAGGCTTTTTTCATGGTGCTTGGTCGTTGCTCAGCTTTCGTTTGTCATTTACGAAGTATTTCGACAAAAAAATCTGTATTGCGCCTGAGATTAATGAACAAGATTCGTCAAGCTCTCCGTGTGAGGTTTAGCGGTGCTGAGAATACGCGACTGACATCTGGATATCCGACAGATATTATAAAAACCCCGTTACAAGTAGTAACATTTTTAATAGTTTTAATTCCAGAGCAATTGTAAGTTTAAAGGACCAAAGCGCAGACATTTACGCGAGGGCAAGTCCTCCAGTGGCGAGGACGGCGGTGACTCTTTACATAGCCGAGATTCCGGAACAGGAAGGCATTAAGATAGGCGTGCAGGAGTCGTCCCTGTGAAGATAATTTTTACACAGAGGGCAGGGAGGCGGGCGCGCGCTGTTCTTTCTTGAAAGGCTACATTCAGTGGCAAGGACAAGCGAGATAAAGTTTGCCGCGTGTCGTGGAACTACGCCAGGTAATTCTGAAGACCTCCCTAGCATTAAACGTTGATTACAGGGCAAATGGGGTCGGTCTTAGCAGTATCACGAAATGTAGAACAAGCTCCTTTAAAATGTATAAAGTTCTCACTTAAAGTGGCACTGCTATCTCCATCACAGTACTGACGTCACTCCTTCCGATTCTCATGAGACGCTGAAGATCTTGAGTCCACATTATCGTTTGGGGTATAAATTCTCAACTAGAGACTTAAACGATCAGACTAAAGCGCACGAAAAGAATGGAAGTTCCATGTGGCAGTATTAATGACAGCAGTGACGTCACTTACTGTGCTTTCAAAAAGTGTAATCACTTAAGCTTAAGCTTCATTCCCATTCACTATCCATGACTGTCATTAGACTAATTACCTCCTATCCATCATTCGGAATATTTCAGGACGCTCTAGGTCGTCCCCTTTACTCCTACCCGCCGGAGACCATTGTGACACGACGTTTGGCTATCTCTCTTCAACCACCCTTTTTAAGTGGCCGTACCACTGAAGTTTTCGGTTCTCAACTCTTTCGGTCACCAATTTTCTGGTATCCGTTACTCTTCTAATGTCCTCATTCCTTGTCTAATCTGGATATTGTAACAGCCCATCTGATTCCGTGCATTTCAACTGCCTTTATCTTATCTTTTTGGTTCTCCAACAGACTCCAGCATTCTGTCTCGTATGTCAGTATACTTTCTACGATAATCCGAAGAATTATCTTTTTTCTTTTCGTTGTTACTGTCCTACTCCATAATATTCCATTGAGTATTTTTATTCTGTAATCGACATCCGCTTTACAATTTCCACACTCGTAAAGAACTTATCCCAGATATTTAAATTATTTCAGTGATTCAATATTTCATAAGTTTCACCCTTTTCCACTTATTGCCAATGATCTTGACTTGCGACTGTATGAAGAAATTCAGCGTTCCAAATTTTGACTATGTTTAGCATTATGTTAAATGTGCTTCTTTGTCAAGGTCTCAAAAATTGCACGGAGTAGTCGTGCTTCAGTTACAAAAAACAAGGGTTTTGTGATTTAATGAAGTTAATTTTTTGTCAAAGATACTGTAATCATCAATCTATTAAATGTAGTTGAACGATTATTAAGAATAATTTCGTCGAAAGTTTAGCTATTTGCTATTTTATAATGTAAAACAACAACGGATAAAATATTATATAGAGAAGTTGTGATATTGTGTCTTAATATTCGAGTATGTAAGGTTATTAAGAAGACAAAAAACTCATTAGGAGTGATTCAGGAGACGAAAATGTTTTTATTAACTTCACATCCATCCATCTCTGCGAGTAATAGAGATAATAAAAAGGAGTCATACAGCTTGACGACTGTAGCTACGCCGAGGGTTTCAAACTGCTATAATGTTTTAAGGCAGATAGATGCATTCTTGATCCTACACATCACGTGCTAAGCGACCTCCATTCCTTCCCTCCTTCTCTTCTGAATGGTTTCTGATTAGGTGATTTTAGTTAAAATGACTCTGGAAAAACTTGGGAGAGAAAATGGAAAACAACTTGCTATTCCGTCAGAGGGAAGTTATTACAGGAATGGAAACACACAATAGCTGTTTTATAGAAATGTCGGGAAGAGAACAATACGGGATCTAAAGAAACGTAGTGGAAATAATTCTGGGTAAACCTTGAAACAGAAATAGCCCTTAGGAAACACACTCCCCGCAACTATTTTAATAATGGCCTCACACTTTTTCACCTTTTGATACAGAACAAAGAACGCAGCCATACACTGTTCTTCACATCCATTGTATCAGCCCTTCCTCCTCACACGTCTTTTCGAGAAATCAATATTTTTCATCAACTTAAGAAAGCACTTTATAGTGCAGTCTTTTCATTTTGTTTCCCATTCTCTGCCACTGAACTAGAATGTGCCAAAACTAGCTGCACCATCTCCGAAATCAGTCTAAACGTCAGGTTTCTGAAAAGCTATTTCCGGGGAAAACAGTTTCCAATTAAGATGTCATTCTCTTTTGTTTCGGCTTTGCGGATATAGCATTGTTGGAACGACCGAGTCTGCAATGTCGTCATAAATCTGTGGCATTCGTTGTCAAGACAGAAAGAAAGACACAAAAAGACAGCAGCAGGCATAATATATTCGGCAAGGAAGTCGGACAAATGTAAATTGCCTCTTCTCTTTGAAACACTGCAGGCAAGTAAAAGCAAACAAAATTAGAAACGTTTCGATGGAAAGGATTACCTCGGAAATAGAGTAGAGAAAATGTAAACACCGCCTTGCATTAAAGCACATTCAAATGCAGATGTAGGGACGATGCTGCTGCTTTGTGAATAATTCAAGTGATGGAATATATCTAGTAAACAGAAATTAATTTATTGGTAGAGCTAAAAAGCTCAAGTTTGTGTGTTTTGATCTCTGAAGAAGTATTGGCGTCTGCTCTGTCAGAAAGTTTTTCGCTCTTTTTTACATTGCATTGAAGTATTTCCATTTTTGTTGTAAAGTTTCTTCTCCATTTATCAACACTAATGAAGTAACAGCTACAAGTAAGGGATTTCCGATATTACAGAAAATTTATAACCTAGCTTTTAGACCAGAAGACATATTGAATATTATGTGTATAGGGTGCACAACGAAAGGGTGATAACAATAATTTATCTTCTCTATGTCATATATTGCTGTGTCTGGCTCTCTAATTGTAGCTGTGTGTCAAATTCTCCAACTAATCCAAAAACGCTGACTTGCTCTTTATTTTTTCCCTAGACTCTAGATAATCGACACACTTCTGTCTATATCTATAGTCATTTTTAGGTGTAACATAATTGAGCGGATCCAGAGGTCACGGGAAATAAGTAGAAATAGACAGTAAAAAGAGAAAAAAGAAGAATAACTTGTGAACATTCACATAAGAACTTGCGAACATTCACAATAGTACCTATTGTAATAGGCAGTTCATAACTCAACTTGAACTGCCGAGTTGAAAAATGTCTTGGGCCAAATTCTAGTGAGCATCTATTAGTAACGCTTCAACAAGTGTGTTATTATTATTCCTGTTGTTATTACTTCTACTATTATTACTAGTTGGTACGGACATAGAGGAATAAATTACAGATTACCGAGAAAGATTTTGGAATGGAGTCCACCTGGAGGTAGTAGAAGAAGAAGAAGAAGAAGAAGAAGAAGAAGAAGAAGAAGAAGAAGAAGACCTCTAAACTCATAGATGCGGGAAATAAGAACTGGAATAAGAGTAAGAGGACTGGAAGAAATGGAAAGGATAGATAAGGATGAGTGGAGAAAAAACATTGACACTGTATAAAAAAATAAAATTACTATTATGGTGGTGGCGGTGGTGGCGGCGACGGCGGCGGTAGTGATGGTGCTGGTTGAGGAATAAAATTATCATTATAAATGGATATTTCTTTCATACCAGATCTCTCTTTAGTACCTCCACAGTTTATTGCAGCCTCGTTAATATCTCTTTTGGACTTTTCCTTGTACACATGTAATATCACAAATTCCCTCCAATATCTACCGAAAACAAGCGTCCCCCGCCTCTCACTCTAACTTTCTAAAAGTTTTAACAAACATCTTCCTACACAAGTCTTTTTAGCTCCTTTATATTCGTTATGTTCTGGCCATTCTCTTGTTATTCTTCTCTTCTTGTGGTCGCTTTCACTGTTACATACAACTTCTGTTTAAATACCATAACAAATTCTTATAACTAAAATTACCTTACATCGAATAACATTGCATAAAATACAATAATATATAACTGTTGTAATTTATGCAAGATTTCATTTCACTACGCACAATATGGGTCTCTTATTTCAAGTGCCGGTTTGTTCATGGGAAGTTTCGATAAAAGGTGTATCTTCCAGAGATTTCTCCGGCACTTAGCCTGGACTATAAAAGCGAGAGAGCCGGACCGAGGATAGTAAATTGGTTTGTGTAGAGTCAGTGTTGAGAAAGTTTGAGCGTGTGCATTTATCTGGATTAACCTGTATAGGAGTATTTACGTTAGTAAGAATAGTCTACGCAAGAGTACAAAAAGTCATGTGAGTGCAACAGAATAGATTTTCCACCGATGGCCATCCATTAATCTTTACTGGCAATTTGTTTTATAGGGCTTGGATGCAGAGATGCCATTGAGATGTAATTCTTTTTTTATTCGGAAACAACAAAGGTAATCAGGCGATTATGTAGCGTAGAACGTTTGACGTAACTTGATAATGTAAGTGGGTAAAGAAGAGACATTTGCGTGCTCAGCAGTTGTGAAGAGCTGGCGTAATTTCAGGGAGGCAGTTACCGTGCTCCTTAAAGTATACCGCCCACCCTACATAGCGCCAACATTCCCAGCTCCTCTCCCATCGGAGCAGTATATTTAGTACGAGAAGAAAGCAGACTTTCCTTTATCGTAGCATCCCGAGGCACTTTTAGCGATGCCTTGCGGCTGCAGACTGAATTATTGGCTTTCTCCGTCGGCGTCTCCCCTTGCAACGGCGCTGAGAATGCGTTTAATACTTAGTGTTTGTTTCTGGTGTAAAACTAAGACTTCAGCCGAAACTTATGTTCCATGAATAATCACTTTCACTTTCTCTATTACTCTAGTATGTAGGGCAAGTGTTGTATTCTACTCAGAAATTCAATAACAGGATTTCAGTATATCTTCGTTCTTCTCTGAGCCAAGACGCGCGTGCGCAGCAGAACTCAAACACGAATTGTCGGTTAAAAGTCATATTCAAGTTCAGCATCATTCAAGGATTCGACTCGAAGATTTTCAAGAAAATCACCCAACCCAAGTCAATCTTACATGCAACACTTCTACATTTCCCAAAAGTGGCTCTAACGATTTTAATAAAAAATCTGATGTGCTGCATTCATATGACTTTCCCTACTCTTGTACTAACCATTCTTACAAACTCTTATTCCTATATATTCTTCGTGTAAGTTAAGATAAACATTTGTACAAATTATCTTAATTCTTATTTCCTTGTACGTGCAAGGGGAATATTAGAAGGCAGTAGGCCTTGAGCGATAGTCAAATCTTTTAAAGCTTTCAGATTCTGTTCTCTTTGTACACTTAACATATAAAACAATGAATACAGATGTTCCATTTCACGAAAGGTTTAAGTTTTCCGAAACTCACACACATAACAAGGAATATCTTCGAAATGGTCCATCCTACAAGAAAATTTATTTGGACAAAAATTGTGTATTTTAGCGAGATCTCCTTTTTTGTATAGTATGATTTGGTCTATCTCTAACGGTTTAGCAGTTATGCAAAAGTCGTCCAGAGTAAATATGACTACAGGAGCTATAGCCAGAAAATTCAAGATATACATTTCATTTGTCATCAAAATATCTCCAACATACGGCATTTTAATAAAAAATGTTAGAGCCATTTTCAAGCAAATCAAAATTTTCTGAAATAGTTTCCTTGTAAAGGGCAGTTTAGGGTGGGGCTATTTTCTTCAAAATCTTCGTGTCGCATCCTTGAAAGATATTAAATTGAACTACCAACTTTGGTTTCTAACCGATTTTTCGTTTTTGAGTTATGCTGTCCACAGAGTAACAGATAAACACACACACGCACGCACGCACACACACACACACACACACACACACACACACACACACACACACACACTGACCACACGCAGCAGCTAAACCAATAAACAAAGACAAGACCAACCGTCATAAATAATAAATAATTAGAACTTTGAACAAAAATGACTTGATATTCAATGTGTATCTTAATTTTGAGCACCCTTTTCTGCATAGGGCTCAAGTTATCAGTACCTCACATAACCACATGTTTACAGCCACTGAAACAAGTACAGAAAGTCATAAAAGCTCCAAACAGAAATTATTGCTGCAGTTTCATTTGAATTTACCGGAATATTACGATTATGTGGCACTTTCTGTGTCCCTTTTTCATAGCTTGGAATAAAAAATTAAATATGGCTCCATAAAATGCAAAGGTCATGACCCCACATTAGTGCTGAAATGTCTTATAATGCAGCATTATGATGGCTTTAAAAATTGCTTTTAACTTCCGTTCGTGGATGGAGTTCTCAATTTTTCTCTATCGAAAAAGAATGGGTTTGGGTTTAAACACTGCTATATTTTTATTGCCCTCGAGATCCGTCTGGAATCATACATGAATATATATGCAGTCACATCAACCTTTAAAATCACAGAGAGCAGTTCTTGGAATGAAGGTAACTCTACTGCAGTTTGATATGGCTTGTAGATTTTCTTATGACAACATAAGAAAACACAGTAAATTCATGTAAGTGTGTAAAAGCGATGGCGATCACAATTTCACAGCAATTTGCAACCTGAGATAATTCTTCTAGATGTTAGATGTTTCGTCATATCCTACAATTAGTATGTATGTGTATATATTGTGACGTTTAAGGTCAAGCTATCCCAAAGCACGACGCTGTCCAACGCGCGGTCGATAAACAAGGACAATAGTCGGGACGGAACGAAGACCGATTCTAAACTGTTCGAGAAGCTTTCGACTGCCAGCTTGTTTACGAGAAATTTCAACATAAGGTGTATCTTCGACAGAACTCGCCGGTAATTCCCCTGGCTTACTTAAGCGAGTCGGGACGGCGAGAGAGGCAGCTTTTGACGCAAGTCCAGATAAAACAGTTGTTAAGAGAGTTTTAAGTGAAGCATTTTTAGTGAGTGATCGTCAAAACTACCTGTTTTTGAGACAGGGAGAGCGGAAAGACATTGAAGTACAAGTCAAAGTTATGACCGGACAGAACAGCTCTGAGTTCCATGGTTACAACGAAATATAGATTGTGTTAACGATAAAATAGTTTATATATTATGTGTGTACATGCAAAATATGTGCCACAGGTCTAGAAATTTCATAAAGAGCATGAAAACAGGTGTGTGTGTATATATATTTTCAATTTTCAATTTTTTCAATTTTCCTTCAGTCATCTTTCGTGATGTGCATAATAATTGTGAGGAAGACGTTTAATTATTTTAATTTACGTTAATATAAAGTAATTTAAACCTAATATAGTGTCGACTCGTCGAGTGACTCTTCGTCATATTTCAGGATCACTATAAAAGATTTATGTAGACATAAATTGTGTTTTATGAAGATCCACATTTTTTGTATAGTAAGATTTGGTCTATCGGTTACGGTTTACCAGTTATGCAAAAGTCATCCAGAGTGAAAATGACTATATGGAATATCACCAGAAAATTCAGAATATACACTTCATTTGTTACGAAAATATTTTAAGCATATGGCATTTTAATCAAAATCGTTAGGCATTTTCGAGAAAATGAAAATTTTCAAAACATTTTCCACGTAAAGGGTAGTTTAAGGTGGAGGAATTTTCTTCAGAATCTTCACGTCGCATCCTTTAAACATGTTAAACTTAAATACCAGCTTTGGTTTTTAACCGACTTTTCGTTTTTGGATTTTGCTGCCCACAGACTGCCAGGCACACACGCGCGCACGAAACTTTTTTAAACATGCTTTATTTGGATTCAGGGGGCCCTTAAAGGTATCAAATTGTTGGATAGAATGCAGTACTTCCTCTAGTTGACATACGTAATAGAGGAAGTAACATTCTTTTGAAATACTACGATACATAGAAATATTGCTATAACTGAAATGTTTTACAAAGATAGTAAAAGTGTAGGACAGCTTTTAAATAAGTAAAGAGTAAATGGATATGGACAAAAATGGACTATACAACAAAATATAGACTGGAATTAAGGACTCAATTGTATTATAAATGATGATTTGACTGTCTAAAGAGCTGAACACCGGCCATATTCATCTGTATATGGCTTAGGAATAACAAATAAATAATAAAAAAGAAGATTGGAGTGAGTGTTGCCCCTTATTGGTCACGGGGCAGCAGAAGAAGATTTAATATCTAGTGCTGCAAGTTAAGCCAGTGCAGTGGTAACAGTCCTGCTGTAATCTGCGGAGACTGTATCCACCCCAGGGCTTGATGCGTTTTCCCACAAAACGAAGCTAACTTTGTATCTTTCAAGACGAATGGTCTCTTTGTGTAGTAATCCCTCTCCTCGTATCCCTCGGGATATTTTTGGATATCCCTGTCTCGCTGAATCCTCCCCTTCACCTAATATTTCATCTTAATCTCCTTCCATCTCCGTCCCTCCTCGCATTTCTCGTTAATCTTTCATTTCCTACACACCATCCTTCACACATTCACTTGAACCTTGGGATGGGATGATTACTAACACACATCAGGTGTATCACACTGGATTGGAATGGAGTATTGCATTATCAACATCTCATGGCTTGCCTCTCCATTACCTGCAAACCAATGTGGGGCACTTCCTATTTTATTATGCGTACGTTGGGTTAGGTTAGCTTCCTTAGTATGCTTAGCTTAGCTTCATTAGTATACTTAGGTTAGGTTAGCTTCATTAGTATACTTAGGTTAGGATAGCTTGGTTCGTATACCCAAGTTGGCCTATGTTAGCTTGGTTAGTATCCTTGGCTTAATTTTAGGTTAGCTTAATATGCTTACATTAGGTTAGACAGATTACTGTGCTTAAGTTAGGTTAGTATACTTAGGTCAGGTGAGTATGCTTAGGATAGCTTGTTAAGCTAAGCAAGGATAGCTAAGCAAGCTTAGCTTAGCTTGTTTAGTATGTTTAGGTTCGGTTAGCTTGATTAACACGCTTGGGTTGGGTTAGGTTAGCTTAATTAGCACGCATAGGTTAGGTTTGCTTCCTTAGTGTGCTTAGGTTAGGTTAGGTTAGGTTAGGTTAGGCTTTGATACAATCAACATACAAACTCACTTATCTTAAACATCAGCTACATTGGACAACATGACCCCTACAACTAACATGAATACACTCTTATACATCATAGAAATTGTTCCTAGAGCCTACCTAAAACGGCTCCATCACCCTCAACAGCTTCCCTAATATTCCCTAGATTACGCATGGCCGCCATATTGCGCATTAGCCCCTTGTGCCATCTCTGTCTCTTCTTACCTACTACTATGTTATTATATATTTTATTGTTCCAACATATTCAATGAAACATTGCTTAAGGGCACTCCGCTAGTAAGAACATTGACAACTAACTTGTAATGTTACCGTTCCGCAGTTCTGACATATTTTGGGAGAAGTAAGTACTTGAGTACCTAAATGATCTTAAGGGACCCTGGGACTGAAAAAGTACCGAAAAATCATCAAACTGGTTATTTTTGAAATTATGCACATTAAAAGTCCCTCAAATCTTTAATCAGGTTGGCAGTGACGTTTTATATGTTCCTCCATTTTTAAAGGTCTATCGCAGGCTTTAAAGACCATCAGCGCTATATTTAATCGTTTCGTTTCGGTATAAATTTTCGGCATTATTTGACGGAAATATGGGTAAAAAATATCAATGTGTTTTTCGCTGATTTTGCACGTTTAACCCCCATTTCATCATAATCTAGTCTTTTTACCCCTAAAACGTGCCAGGAGTGTTTTTAAAATAAATTTAAGTGCCCAATGACGGACATCAGTAAACAAATAATGTTATTATATTAATATTCAGGCCTGGGGGTCCCTTAAGTTTAACCTTAATTTCATTTACGTCATTGTTTACCTCATGGCGCTTTTCAAAGAATATATTCGCCATCAGGCATTTAAGGAGGAGAAATACAAACAAACTGGAGAGAGCATCAGTAACGAGGTACATGAAACATTTCTTGTTTTTGTTTCTACCCACATTTCCACAAAAGCTTGGCGGAGCGAAAAGAAATCCTGAGGAACGATTTCTCTATTCCACGCACGTCGTTCTGATAAAAGGAATGAAACCGCATGTCTGCCACGCGCATTTCTTTATGTATATTTCTGCGAATAACGTTCCGCCAGATAACCTCATAAAAATAAATGGGGGAAGGGCATCAGGATGAAGTGCCTTTTAAAAATCCTAACATTTGTAGTTTGTTTCAATTTCCACCGGGTTACTGAACAGAAACTCTCCAGTGACTTGTTTCAGGTGGCCAGAAACTTCTGGAATACAAGGAATAAGGGTGAATATTGTCACCGCGCCCGCCGCATCTAATTGCCGACAACCGTAGTGTCACGCATCGCATTATTGTCGGCACTACCGCAAAGGAGCCGAAGGAAAGAGACAGAGCATGGCCGCATTGTTGGGGCGCTTGCCGAAAGAGAGAAAAGGATAGAGGCTACTGGAATCTTCTACTTTGTACCCCAGCGCAATAAGTGAACGTTCTTGAAGCTTCCAGAATAGTGCCTGGGAGATATAAATAGCGGTAAAGTGTGAGAGAGTCAGTCAGACGTAAGTGAGAGACGTACGTGAAGCGTTGAGTAGTGCCGACGGAGAACAGTCAGACGTATGTGAAGGTTGAGTAGTCGTGCCGACGGAGACGGACAGACGATGTGGAGAGTTGTGCCGACGGAGAAGAGTTAGTTCTTTGTGTTACGAGTTCGAAGCCGTGCTGTTGGAGAATCGGAAAAGACTTTCTTGCTGTTGCAACGAGTGTACAAAGTTACTGTTTACGGAAATAAAAGTGTTTATCTCGACTACATCTGTCTACTTTACTTTACACCCACAAAAAAAAGTTACACTGGTGTCAGAAGTGGGATCCGTCGAATTGCTTCTAGTTTCGTTACATCGTCGTTAGAAGTTGCAACGTTAGAACCAAGATGGAGGGAGATTCGGAAACCAGGATGATGGCAATGATGAAAGAATTATTCGCCGAAATGAAGACAGAAATGTCCAAGATGAAGACGGCAACCAACAACCTCGCTGCCAAAATGGAAACGTCAAACGACAACCTCGCTGCCAAAATGGAAACGAGAAACGACAACCTCGTTGCCGAGCTGAAAGAAGAAATGAAGACGAGAAACAACCTCGCTGCCGAGCTGAAAGAAGAAATGAAGACGAGAAACAACCTCGCTGCCGAGCTGAAAGAGATGAAGACGACAAACGACAACCTCGTTGCCAAAATGAAGACGAGAAACGACAACCTCGCTGCCGAGCTGAAAGAGATGAAGACGGAGCTATCGGCGAAAATTGACGGCGAACTGATTGGCGTGACGGAAGAGGTGGAAGAACTCTGCGAAAAGGTGGAAGACCTCTGCCAGCACGTGGACGTCGTGGAGGACGACGGGGAACGTCTTGGCGCCCTGGTAGTAAGAGTTGACGAGAGCGTCAAAGTACTGGATGCCAGGGGCAGACGGAATAGCGCGGAGCCGGAGAGGGAGCACCTAGTGGCCGAGGCGACAGTCGCGCCCGTTTCGGATGATATGAGGGAAGACGTGGAACAACTCGGCGAACTGATTGGCGCGAGGGAAGACGTGGAACAACTCGGCGAACGGATTGGCGTGACGGAAGACGTGGAACAACTCGGCGAACGGATTGGCGTGACGAAAGACGTGGAACAACTCGGCGAACTGATTGGCATGACGGAAGGCGTGGAAGAACTCGGCGAAAAGGTGGAAGACCTCTGCCAGCATGTGGACGTCGTGGAGGACGACGGGGAACGTCTTGGCGCCCTGGTAGTAAGAGTTGACGAGAGCGTCAAAGTACTGGATGCCAGGGGCAGACGGAATAGCACAGACCCGGGGAGGGAGCACCTAGTGGCCGAGGCGACAGTTGTGCCCGTTTCAGATAACGAAAGTGTCCGTCTCGGGGAAGACAAAGGGGCAGTTCAGGGACGTCGTCGAGGATCCCCTGGAGGAGTGTGTCGGGTACGTAACCAACCAGGATATGACGTGGAGGACGATCAGCAGGGAAGCGCACAAGCAGGCGAGCAACACGCGAGAACCGACTTGGCGTGTGACATGGGAGGACCGTCGGAGCCATCCAAGCACCTGACGCATAGTGCCGTGAACGAAAGAATGGTGGACATCATCTTGGACGGCAGGATACAGGAGAGGCCGTGCCGAGCACGAGTGAACACGAGTGCAGTGGTGGACGCGACTCGCGCGGATGTGGCGGGGCTTGTTGCCGGACCCATCGGAAGCAAGGTGGCTGCGAAGGTGCGCCAGAGAGGTCGGCGGACATGGTACCCAGTGAGCCGTTTCCAAGTGCGCAGGATGGCCCGTCAACACACCAGGAAGAAGGGCAACTGGACGAGGGACCGTCAAGACCGGCGGTACTGTTGCAGAATTTCGAAGCAGGATGGCATACATCGTCCTACCCAGACCAAGGGACACTATCCAACAGCGATACCTAGGATCGTGCCTCCTGGAGAAGAGGTTCGATGGGTTAGTCCACCAGGACGCAAGGGAGATGCCGCAGTGATAGTGCTGGTCGGGACGACCAGCTCTGAGGAGGGAGCAGTGTCACCGCGCCCGCCGCATCTAATTGCCGACAACCGTAGTGTCACGCATCGCATTATTGTCGGCACTACCGCAAAGGAGCCGAAGGAAAGAGACAGAGCATGGCCGCATTGTTGGGGCGCTTGCCGAAAGAGAGAAAAGGATAGAGGCTACTGGAATCTTCTACTTTGTACCCCAGCGCAATAAGTGAACGTTCTTGAAGCTTCCAGAATAGTGCCTGGGAGATATAAATAGCGGTAAAGTGTGAGAGAGTCAGTCAGACGTAAGTGAGAGACGTACGTGAAGCGTTGAGTAGTGCCGACGGAGAACAGTCAGACGTATGTGAAGGTTGAGTAGTCGTGCCGACGGAGACGGACAGACGATGTGGAGAGTTGTGCCGACGGAGAAGAGTTAGTTCTTTGTGTTACGAGTTCGAAGCCGTGCTGTTGGAGAATCGGAAAAGACTTTCTTGCTGTTGCAACGAGTGTACAAAGTTACTGTTTACGGAAATAAAAGTGTTTATCTCGACTACATCTGTCTACTTTACTTTACACCCACACACGAAAAGTTACAATATGAATATGTTATAATATTAACATACTGTTAACTTGCTAATCCTCAGAAGTACCACAAAGGAAAGGTCGACAAAATCTACTTACTACAAAGAGACTATCCCTCTTAAACGATCTTGTACTTGGAATATTTGGAGCCATCTTGTTTTTTGACCAGTGAATATACGTGGTTTATTATTCCACTAACTGTCGCTCAGACATTGCGAGAGTAGTGACTTAATGTCTTTTCATTTCTATTCGAACAAATTTAATCAATATTTAATGTTAATGTGGCATTGCCAAATCTCTCTTAGAAATTAAATGTTGCATAACATTTTAACACAGGAACCTAGATGGTTCCAAATATTTGACACATTTTTTTCTGCGAAACGATTCTTTATCGACAATAATTGTATTGTAAATATTTGTTACACCCATGTCCAATACAATAGGCCCAATATAAAATTCATCTAACTATTCAATATATCTGTATTGAAGATTATTGAATGCCTTTATTTGCACAGTATGGCAACAGTGTAGTATTCAACAGGTAAATGTTTTGTTTAATAATTCCACTTCCATGGCTATGTATATATTCACACTACGACGGGTGAAAGTCCAGCCCCGAAAAAAGATTTCACGAAGTGCTTGTGTATTTTATATCAGCTACTTCTAGGCGAGGACTGGTTTTCTTTCAAGTTTCTAAGCAGTATTCAGACAGCAGTTTTTACTGTCAACATCCCTGACCTCCCACTCTACACATATGCCAGTGTTGCCATGCGTAGATCTATTTATTTTTTATGTTTATTTTATTATCTAAAAAAAAAAAAAGCTGAAAAGCGGGCCCTATGTGTGAGTGCATCAACTAAAACAAAGCAACCTGTACTCCCTTTTGTAT
Organism: Tenodera sinensis; assembly: GCA_030765045.1. Taxonomy (NCBI): domain Eukaryota; kingdom Metazoa; phylum Arthropoda; class Insecta; order Mantodea; family Mantidae; genus Tenodera; species Tenodera sinensis. The sequence goes on from CM060972.1 coordinate 83,166,679, forward strand.
CTAGTGTATGCATTGCCGAAAATTACACATCTTGAATACACCGGCAAAGAGATACAATTATTGACAGTTTAAACACTGTTCATAGATTTGTTTATTTCTTTCCTATATTTATATCAGTTATATTACATTCACATGAATTTCTTTACAGACTATGGTTTATTTTTATATAGCTTCTGCAAACCATTGTTACGTAAGCTTGCATTTCAATCTCCTTGATGTCAATCGAGATAAATCTTGGCGTCAGAGGTGGGTCCCATCGCATTATGAATGGACTGTTAAAACCAATTGCAATAATTAACCCTAGTTAAGGATCTTGTGGTTGTAAAGCATGAACTTTTACGTTTCAGAAGTTTCATTGACGTGAAAGCTGACGTCTTGGAAATGTTAACCCCTTGTGGTAAACCCCTCAGTGGTTTTTATTTATGGGGAACGTTAGAATAAAATGTGCGTATTAAATCCCCAAAGGTGACTTGCCGGTCCTTTACACGTAACTCTGCCGGAGAGCGCGCCGGTCCTCTGTTGGCCCCTTTCCGCCGCGGGTAATTTTTTTATTAAAGGAATGCAGTTAAAAGTTACTGTCAATCACTGTTTCTGTTATTGAATTAATTGCGTAATTGTTTCAGTGTTTTCATTGTTGAGCTTTTGAGAAACAATGAAATCTCCAGGTGGTTATAAAGTACGCTGTCATTGCCATAATGTGATTCATGTAAAAAAGTAAAAAGTGAATAATTTATTTTAAAAATTTCTCGGAAATTTTGTTACCAGTGGTGGTCATAAAGTACCCCCACCCTTTAGTAGTATAAGTTCTGTTAATAAGCGTTGGCATTGCTAGAGTTGCAACATTCAAACCAATAAAATGGATTTCTCGGAAACGGCTCATAACACATAAAACGTTATTGGAAATACATGGTATGTGTTTTGAAGAGATCTACATTTCTTGTGTAGTAAGAATTTATCCGTTTCTTGCAGTTTATCAGAGATAGAAAACGCTTTCTATCAGGGCCTCACAGGGTATTCTCAGAAAATTAATATAAACATTGTATGTGTAATGGGAATATCTCCGAGAAAATAAAAAGTAGTGACATTTTTCCATATACGAGTAAAGAGAAGATTTCTGAACATTATTGTGTCGCATCTTTGGAAGGGAATTGAGTTTAATGTTAGTATTTCTCGAATTTTTATTGTTTACCTGTTTATTATTCTTATTTGCTTTTATTAATGAAGTACCAGCACACTAATCTAAGGCCTGCGTCATGTCGTAATCCTGTGTAAACAATTTTGAAGTCCCCCCATAAAATCTTCCTAGAAATGAAGTAAATCACTTAAAACAATTAAAACACTGTAACTTAAACAATGCATGTGTGATGTCACACCGTACTTAAAATGTTATAAACTTTGGAATTCTCTGCTAAAAGCTTTCTGAAATTAAGAGAATTAATTACAACAGTTATAGCATTTGTGATTTAAGTAATGGCTACAAACAGCTAATCCAAATGTGATGTTACTGCAAGTGATTAGAGATGTGCTGCGTTCATCTACCTAGTAAATAATCCGTCCGGAAGAAGAGGCTGCATCGGGCATATTTCAGTAAGGTGCTATCTCGCGGAAGAAAGGAGTGACAGTGAACAAAGGAACTAGTTTACATTAGTGAAGTGACTTCTACGAAGTCTCAGGAAAGGCTGGACGACCTTGTGACACGGTTCCTTTGTAAGCCCTCACAAGAAAATATGAAATGTAGAGTATTTGGAAACCGAATTTGGCAATACTTATACTTTCCTCAAATAGCAATATGTTATTCGTTTTTATCTTTTGGTGTTACAAACAGAACGGAATTTAAAAGTTATCGCAGAGCAACCAGCCCTTAAAGCATTTGACTATGCCTTAAAGCCTACTGCATTCAGATATTGCCCTTGGAGCTACAATAAAATCAACAATAAGATACTTTCTGAAAATGCTTATGTCAATTAAAATGAAGTAGACAGGGAGATAAGCATTTGCAAGAATAGTAAGTATAGCTCTACATATATTTGCGAGCAGTTTATCCAAAATGAATTATGTTAAAAGTCTGTATCGCAATAGGTTGCACGACGATCACTTGGTGTATCTTCTAACGCTATGCACTTCGACTTCGTCGTCAAATATTGATATACTTCTTAAACATAAGCACTGCCAAAGGAGTGAAAAGATGTTTATCGCATAAAATCACACGCAACGTACATGTAACCAAGCCACCACTGTAAGAAAATACACGTCTGCATGTAAGAGTGGTAAACGCCGCGTGTAGTGGAAGGAGTTAAATCCAACCTCCCCTCTTTCGCAGACGTTGGACTTCACTGAAATAGACTATTTATGTGATATGGTTCAAACGGAGCTGTATTTCCCTCTAAAGCGCTTCCAAGTTTCACGATTCCTTTTAAACGCATTTTAAGAGGCAGTTTTCAGAAAATATTCTTATAACCTCCTAAAAGTTTACTTTCAGGTAACCACCCTTTGCTGTTCCTATTACATAAAACTCGTAAGGAACGCATTTTCCGGTCTTATACACTTGTTTACGTTTCAAATATTTCAAGATGGTAGCTCGTTTACGAAGTTGTTAGAAGGGCTACCACGTCTCTGGTCTTGTAAACTTCTTCCCAGGTTTAATTCTAACTTACAGCCGTAAAGTAAATGGTGCCGTAACAAGTTTATAAGCTTTCGGCTTACTGCAATAAATAAACAAGAACATTAACCGCAAAGTTTACAGTCTGTGTAACGTCACTTGTTTAATTGGAGTATTCAACTAACTTTTTGGAAGTGGGGAAGAGACAGACAAAGTTGAAATTATTTTGAAATCTCTTATTCCCTTCTTTGTGTGTGACTGTGTCAAAAAGTTTGTTAGTGTACGATTTTATATAAACGTAAAGCACTGTAATCCTCAACACTCCTTCATTATCACAAATTTGAAAATATCTAATTTTATAATTAATGCTTTCTGTGACATCGAACTATAAAGGCATAGAAATTAAACCGAGCGGTAACGTCTGTGGCCGCATTCAGGAGTCGCGAGTTCGATCACGTGGTCGACCTTGGACAGGCGAATGTTGGGGAGGATTTCCATATCCACCGAATTTCCTGTCACTCTATTTCCTTAAGTATATCATTACATTTCTTATTGGCACATATAAAAGCGTCATACAACAGCATTATAATTTGTATCACGAAGACCGCACTAAACATACAGATTTACATTAACAGCCATATATAGAAACCTTTAAACGTGAATAATTGTATATAACCACTTAGTTAACTATCCCTTACTTATGAGCAAATAATTCCTTAAGTCCTTTGTACTAAAAGATGAATCTTCGTGTATTTAAAATGTGTTGTGTCTGGTTATAACTAGAGGGCGCATAAGTGTGCGATAAGCCCCAAGTTTAGTGCACATAGGTTCTACTGTTGCTACTCGCCCATGTACACAGCTGCAGGCGTCTGCTGATGCGCGTGCATATACGACGGCTGCGCAGTATCGGTTACGTCAATCATTCTCGGTACCTGCAACGCCTGTTACTGCACACGGCCCCGGACAACAGTTATGATAATTACGCAAGCGTTTTTGCAGGTATCCTAATTGGTAATATATAGTTAGGTGAGGCTTGGTTTTTGCTGATGCATTTAAGGGAAGGCATCGATGAAATTTGATAAAATATCCAAGTTTCCATTTTTACCTTAAAATTATGTCTATGCTTGTATTTTGGAATCTACTCTCGCTTACGCCACATCCTATTTGAAGGACAGCAAGAAAATAAACACTAACGTAATTTATGAAAATGTTTATCTTAACTAACACGAAGAAGATCAAGGAATAAGAGTTTGTAAGAATGACTAGTACGAGAGTAGAGAAAGTAATGTGAGTGCAACACACAAAATTTTTTTTCTTGTAGTACTGCATAATAAATTATCAACTATTTTGCAATACATAATATCCTTTGAGTTTCTTCTTAGTGTCTGGTATAACAGCAATGTCCAGTTTCATATTTTCAGGGTATGTATCTGTCTTTCCCCAGCGAGAACCCAGTTGCCTCTCTTGGCTACTCCGTTCGTTAGAATCATCATCTCTACATCCTTACATTAGCCACGTGCTCCTGCCAGGGCCATAAAACGCCCCTTTAGAGTAGGGTTGCAGTCACCTGCTACGGGCAAATTACCTCTAGAAGTCGCTAAATGGCCTGCAGTACAATAATAAAGAGCAGGGAGGTTTTGGTGCTCTCTCTCTCTCGTTATTTTTATAGAGTTAGCTTCGGAAGATGGCGCCCCACAATTGCACTCGTACAGTCCGCTGAAACCAACTCCAGTTGAACACTTGCGTTTTAAGGGAAATTGGAGGTAAAAATCTCAACTTTTAAACCGCTCATTTTTTCCCTAGTATTTTATAATGTACTTCTCATTTTTTTCCCGGAGAAATCCTGGTGTAAATCCACTTCAGTGCATTGGCGAATGATAAAGATAGACTTATTCTGATGTAGACGTCGAGGGAGAAATGAATGGGAGCAATTGTTAATTATAAATGCGATTACGTAGGTTTCAGCGCATGAAATGCAGAGCGTTTTATTTTTAACTTATTTAATTAACAATACACTCCGACAACGTTCGCGGTTTTTTTAGGTCGGCGTTGTTGACAGTGTGGACATGACGTCAACTGCAGTTTGATAGTGGGCGTGCCGCTTATGTCAGTCTCAAATGTACATGTCAGAGAGAGAGAGAAAGCTTTGGACGTGTGCGGGTCACAAGCCGTGAAATTTATTATACGTAGTTGCTCCAGCATGTGGCGAGTGAGTTTAAAGTAGGTTAACATACATTTCGTGTGTTGTTACGACTGTTTTACAAGTTTTGTAATAATAAAATCTATGTGTTGCACTCACAATACTTTCTCCACCCTTGTACTAACCATTCTTACAAATTCTTACTCCTATATCTTCTTCGTGTTAGTTGAGATAAAAATTCACAGAAATTATCTTATGCTTATTTCCTTGTAGGTGCAAGGGGAATATTAGAATACAGTAGGCTTTGAGCGATAGTCGAATCTTTTAAAGCTTTGACATCCCGTTCTCTTTGCACGCTTAACATATAAAAATGAAAAGCGATGTTCCATTTGAAGAAGCATAAGTTCTCCAAAACTGACACAAATAAAAAGGCATATCTCCGAAATGGTTCACTGTGCAAAAAAATTGTGTATTTTAGCAAGATCTACCTTTTTGTATAATAACGGTTTACCAGTTATGTAAAAGTCATCCAGAGTAAAAAGAACTACATAACCTATAGCAGAGAATTCGAGATATACATTTCATTTGTCATAAAAATATCTCAAATATAAAGCAATTTTAATCAAAATCGTTAGAACCATTTTCAAGAAAATCAAAATTATTTTAAAATTTTACATGTAAGGGGTAGCTTAGGGTAGAGGAATTTTCTTCAAAATCTTCGTGTCGCACCCTTGAAAGATATTAAACTTAAATATCAACTTTGATTTTTAAATGACTGTTCTTCAGTTATTCCTACTGTCCACAGTTTCTTTTTTAGATTCAAGGGGCCTCAAAACATATTTCCGGTGAAATCTCGCAATTGAATTTTTGGGTGGAATACAATACAGCACTTCCTCTACTTTATTATACGTACTAGAGAAAGTAAAAAAGGTCGGAATGTTGGACTCATATGCTTTATTGCTAATTTTAATGTAGGTGCAAGATAAACATGGGAATACAGTGGACTTTGAGCGATAGTCAAATATTTTAAGAATGGTTGCTGTATGATGACTTTGAAATTCCGTTGTCTTTGCATGACGAGATATAAAAATGAATAAAGATCTCCCATTTAATAAAAGTATAAGTATCTCAAAATTTAGACAAATAACCAGGAATATCTCCGAAATTGTTCACCCGAAAAAATATGACCAAATGAGACATAAATTGTGTATTTTAACAAGATTTATATATTTTGTCTAGCAATATGTCTATCTCTTACAGTGACCAGATATATAAACGTCACCCAAGATCACTTGCAGCATTTATCTGCACAGAGAATTAGATATATATAAAGAACTACTAAGGAAAAATGTCAGCTTGACATATGTTTGTTTTAATTGCAGTACAGAAGGTAAAAATCAGAATTATAACGAAATACATACGATAGATATATTTTAAGAATGTAAGGTGAGGTTTCTTCCCTCCAAAGAACCCCTTAAGGGAAACGTTTGTGTTATTTTCTATTTTTATAAGGTCAATTCTTGGGTTCTGACTCATGAATTTGAGACAGCAACAACAGAATTGAGCTGCCGGCTCTTAGAGAAATAAAACATGCCCACTTTAATTACCACGCAGCATTAGAACCATGGGAGAGAACAGTTAGAGAATACGCATATGTAAACAAACAAGTTAAAAGTTGTTTACAGTTTTGAGATCTGCTAGACACATCCGCAGCTAAATAGAGTAAATAATGCCTATATTCTACACTAATTCAAGAATTGCGTGTGTGTGTATTTGCTTAAGAGCTGCTTATATATATTCAAAATGTCCAAATAAAGATGAGATTAAACTTTAAACCAGCAGAAGCTATCAAGGAGTTCCAATCGAGGTGTAGAAATGACAGAGTCTGTAAGTTATGTAACCTCAAGGGGCTTTAAGGTATGGCAGATAGCCAAGAAAGTCACTTCATGCAATATGGAATACTGTGTCTCTGATCTGCAGAACAAAATTACGATCTTCATGCCAAATGTCCAGGCTTCATAACCTCAGGACTGCGACCCAGTGAGTTACTTTGTATGGAACCGGCTGGGGAAGATGGCTTGGCTGTAGAAAGAAATCGCATATTTGAAGTGGTCTGTGACTGGCAGCTAGCATTCTGAAAGAGATGGCTTCTCCGACAGAAAACGTATAAGAGCTATCTGCTGGTAGCTGATATAGGTGGCCAGGTGTACAATCAATTCAGTTATTATGTAACATTGCTTTATTTAAGACAGTAATTGTCTTATCTGTTCGGTTATCTTGTTTTATTTTCAGTTTATAATAGGAATAATGACATTTAAATTAATTTTAGTGTTAGTTTTTATTTACATAAACTATCAATTAAAAGAAAATAACTAAAAAACTCTATGCTCTATGATACGAATTATATCTTGATTTGGGGTTATACTTGTAGTTCCAATATCAAAACCGTTCCGAAATAAGAGCTATGTTTATTTTTCCACCTCTAGTATCCGCTTCCCTCTGCGGTAAGCAGCATATTTAAATTTGAGAAGAATTGGCAGAGTTGCGATTGGTGGATGTTATTTTCAGCGCTATAGGGGTTGTTGTTGGTTTGCCAGTGAACAAGAGATTTACACAACTGCAGGCAGGAACCATGCTTGAGTGAACAAAAACACGTTCAGATCTATCAATCCTCAGCCCAGAGGGCACCAAATGAACTGAGATCCTCCGTCAGCGTCTTTCGGTCCCACCAGGAGTCCCCGCGATCGATTCCAAACGCTGGCGGTTCTCCAAGTTCGTGCCCATTACCAGTGGCGGCTAGGTGGTGGGTTCTCTGGTATTTAATCCAGCTTATAGAGGCAAGATACAGAGAAAACAGAGGTGGCAATTGTGTTAACAAGAAAGAAATCTTTTTTAGGAACAGTCACACTGTTGCTGTGGTCAGAAGCAATCTCCATGAATAACCTGCCTGCTGGGAGACAACAGTGTCTTGTACAAACAGGGTCAGAGAAAATCTTCGGCAGATTTTGTATCATTTTGTGGCGTCCTTTGAGGCGTAATCTTCACCGCTAACTTGGGTATTCATCAAATTTTGCCCTTAGGGTTTAACCCCTTCAAGACGATCGCGTTTGTAAACATATATTTCGTTTTTCCGCCACTTTGTAACCGTGGATGTGGTTACTGAGGTAACTAATTACCAGAAGTAGTGGCACAACGTGGTCTAAAGCAACCAATGAAATGGCTAAGGCTTTGTACAACGATAAATAATGTGATGTTTATGCGATGTGCAGTGGAACTTTCTTTGGCGCTCTTTGTACTAATCTTCAAACAGAGTTTTCTACTGCTGCTACAATTGTCATTCTGGTTCTAAAGTGAACCCTTGTAAGTGGTAATTTCATTTTTAGGAAAAGATCATAATCACATGGGTTCATATTTGGGGAGTATGGAGAATGCCGTAGAATTTCCTAGTTTATCTATGAAATAAATTAACCGCAGGAGTTGCTATGTGAGAGCAAGCACTCTCATGTAGCACATAAGGATGACGATTCAGGAGAGTTGGGTGTTGTTCTTCCTGGTCGTAAATGCTGTTTCAGTAAGTTATAGGCGCCATTCACGATTTCCTGCAGGAAATGAATGAGTGACAAGAACACGTCTAAATCCTAAGCAACTATGAACGTGACTTTAACCCTTCCCAGCACAAATTGTTTTGCTACTTATGCCGGTCTTCCTCTTAATACATAAAAGCCATTTTCATGTACGCATAAGATATTGCCTCATGCAATTGACTGGAATAACCAAGATCGTTGCGGCGACACAAGTGGTCTGGTCTTCTATTGAACACTGTAGGGTGCGGGTTCGAGTCTCACTAACTGAAGTCAAATGTGTTTGTGGTGAAGTGGCCCTTTATCTCAGAGTCGAGAAGGTTCAAGATTCAGCGCTGCCAGTTTCTAGAGGAATCTAGTAAAACATGATCAAAAAATGTGCACAACGCGATCTATATGAGGTATTGTCCGTTGGTACGGAACACACCCAACGTACAGGTGACGGTGTAGGTTCTTAACTGATCAACTGATTTTAGGGCTCTACAAATAAAGTCGACAAATTAAACTTGCTACAAATATATTATCAATAAGATTGTCTTCAATCTCACATACAAACATGCCAGATGCTCTTCTTTCTGGTTGTCATGAAGTTAGATCATTTACAGCGCTACATACAGACATTGTTGCCTCTAATAATTGAATGGGCCATGCGTGTATAGTCAAGGGTAGCGCATTGTCATGTTGTATCGACATTTGAATAGCACAGTAGCTTCAGGTAATGTGAATGACAGATCCTATTCTGGCCACTGGCTATGAAGGCCTGGCTACCTTCTGTTTGAATAGTTCAGTTCGTGTATGTGCGTGCCCAGTGAACTATGTCGACTATACATCTACACCAACAGACGCTTTTTAAAAAGGAATTGCTGACTTCCTCTTTTGTCCCATTAAAATCAGTAGTTAAAGAAGGATAATATTATTAACTTTTAAAATTCTTAGTGTATTTTTCTAGAAAAGAAGAAAAGATTTGTCTGCCTCTCTCCCTTTTTCAAGCTCTCTGTGTGAACAGCAAACTAAATATATGCATATAGAGAAAACTTCATGCGTTAAGAGTTGCAGAACCCAACGGCACAATTGCTGTGTAGCGGCTAGGTTAGGTTTACTTTAATTTACGTGTGTGTATATATATATGCTCACTGGGAGAGATATGCTCCTGGGAGAGAGATGAGATGAAGGGATATCATAAATCTAGCACAGGAACGCGAAGGTAGCGCCATAGAGACGTGCGGAAGTCGTTAACAGTTGACAGAGCCACCTAAAATACCTCATAGTTATCCAAAGACGTTGTGGCAGCGATCCACCACTAGCTTCCACAAGTGCGGCCACGAAAGAAGAGTGTACCGAGCAGCTGCACCGTCTACCCGCAGCTGCCCAAACCACCGTAGTGGCACCACACCTGAAGATAATAAAGGAAATGAAATGAGGAAGGAAAGGAAAGAAAATACAAACTATTCTTCTGAAGCATCGTTCTCCTATCTGCTTGACGTTTGAAGCAGTTTCTTACCTAGGCCCTCTAAAGTATGTCAAAATTAGATGTAACAAACAGAGGCATTAAGAAATTGTACTTCACTTGTCGAATCAACAACTGCAACGAAAAGTGGACTTCCATCAAGAACTGCAACGATATAAACACATTTCGTTATATAATAATAAGGGAGATATAGAAAGTCGAATTGATAGTCATGTTTAAAAGTGAGTGTTTATATGGTGGCCCTGAAATTTCAGTTTCCCATATCGTAGCAAGAAAAAGTGAATAACGTCAATTTAAAACACGTATTTTTAAAAATTCAAGCCAATAATAACGGATATCTCTGAGGAAAAAAGTTATTACAAATATCCGAATTATATACCTTAAATCTATATTTGTTCTAAGGTAAGGTTTTGCTTATCTGTTATCGTTTGCCATTTATACAGAATTATAGAAAATTATTTCCGAATGAAGAGAATTTCACGAGCTATACCTAAATTTTCCAAATATACATTTTGTCATGTGAATATCTTATATACGTAGTATTGTGACAAAGACGACATATGTGCAGTCCAATTACTTTTTCTCACTTTCTGTTCTTCTAAACTTTTGCGCAAAAACAGTTACTGACGTTAACATAGTCTAAACCCTTCCTTCACTATCTCTGTCTCTCATACACTAACTCCGAGGATGCAATCACTCAACGCTCGTTTAAACTTCTTCACCTCCACGCGACGTACTTTTCAGGACGACAGTACCACACACACGCACAGCCACCTCACACTCACTTACACAATGACCGACTGTGTCTGTAACACACTCTTTTGCTGTTTCCTTGCCACCTTATATAGAGAGAATGGCGCAACATAGACCTTTCTCGACTTTCACAAACACGCCGGCCGCCGGATGCCCCTCGAAAGTTCTAGTAATCCCTTTTATCCATCGCGTTCATTACGCCAGGCAGCCTGACCTTGAGCGCCTTTGTTAGCTCGGCCGCCTGGTATGCTGTGTGAAGTAGCTTAGCCCCGACCGTGTTTTGTTGTGCGCCGCGCCCGGTGTCACAGTATTTTAATCAAAGTCTTTAAAGATATCTTTAAATATACAGAAATAACGGAAAGCTTTCTTTGCCAAGGGTAGTTTGGGGTGAGGAATTCAAAGACATAAATACCGAAACATACGCAGATATTTTTGTGTAACAGCTCTTTTTTACTCACGGGATTTTAAAACTCATTTTTATGGTGAAAACACGTATCGAAGTTTTAGGAGGAATATAATGCTTCCTTTACTTATAGGTAGGTGATAGAGAAAGTACTAGTGAGATGATTTATTTAATGTGTAAAACTCCGAAAGTGTTTTGAAGAGCCGCCGCTGGATAGCGATCTACCTCGCCCTGTTTATGGACTTCCACCGCATTTAACAAACACTCGATTATCCCTCCAGCCATGAGCAGATTATTTCTGAATAAGCTTACGTGAGCTCTTAACACCCAAACATGTAGAGTTTAGCACATCACAAGCGAGAACACCTTAAGTGCCGCTCCCAGCAACTTAGGACTTACAAAGTTATTAGAAACTATCAACAGGGGAAGATATGTAATTCACAACTCCCCGGCTTGTTGAACTACTGAACAACATAAATACATGCATACATAGATAATGAGACAACCGTCAAATATCACATAATGTACGTTATAGAAATTATAGATATATAAAATTAATCGTTTAAAAGAATTTAAAAATAATAATTAGAGTAATGACTTCCAATACAAAATAATGAATAGAGGAAACGAACCCAAGAAGGTAGTAGCCTCGCAAATTTAAAAATCGGAATAGTTTCAATGATTTTTTTTTTTTTTTTTTTTTTGCATCGCGTCGCTCTTCGCTTGTCTGTCGAAGTGAACATACCCAAACTTTTTGGAGCATCTAAATGCGTAGAAACCAACGGACACACAAAATTATTATCGGAAAACATATTTTAGATGTATAATCATCAGCACAGTTTTATTTGGCTTGTGAATTTTTTATAATGGACGTACATTGGTTGTAACGTCTCTATAAAAATAGTGAAAAGATTGAAGCTTTATTAAAACACGTTATTGTTGTCATCCTTTCAAAACACAACTCACGCATACCCTCGGAGAGAAATCTCATAGCTTTATCGGCGGCAAAGGGCTGATTGAAAGGAACTTCGATGCATTATTAAGCGACGGAAAGCATTGTTACTTCAAATATATTAACGTGTAGCCGATAAAATACTATGCAATCATGCTTCAAAGATCGCACCAACGTGAAGTAAAGTAAACAATAGCTTCATTAGGCTGTGCTATAATAGCATACTTCGGGATTTGCCTAATTTCATAACAGAACCGGACAGAAACACTGCTAATCCGTTTAACTTGTACTGGCCATGTTATTGAATTCAGAATCCCAGCCGAGAATCCAACCTGGGACCCCTGGGTTAAGAAGTCAGAATTTGGCCACTCAACCGCAGAAACACTCTTATTGTAATTATTCTTTTCTGATGATCGGCACTTGTTTCAATTAAAAGCTGAAGATTTTATTATTTCTCAACTGCCTAAACGTTTGATTTACGTCAAAATAAACGTTGGTAGCAAAATTGTTGTTGTTGGTTGTGAAAGCTTGGCAAGCTGTTCCTCTTTGATCCTAATCTTCCATTATGGTGGCAATAAAGGGAGTGCTTTCATTGTCATGCCGAAGCCTCAGAGAACCATCTTCTTTAAGAGAGCTGCGTTTTCCCCCTTTTTTCTATTTCTCCCGTCGTGATGTGATCCTTCTAAGTGGAAGGAGAAAAGAGGATATCCAAGAAAGTGGCGTTAATCCTTAGCCGAGAAGCATCACCCAATATTCTCGTCTCCCCATCCACTAGCGTCCTGGAATCGATTCTGAACTGGTGTCATCTACTCAACCTTGATTGACGTTTTTTGTTTTCTATCTTCCTTGTTGTGCCGCTCCTATCAGAGAAAGAATGTAATCCATCCTCTTGTCAACAGGATAAGGTTTAAGATAGCGGTTTTCAAACCGTGGCACTTCTGCTGGGACGGTGAAACAAGGGAATGATATAGGGTATTGGAGGTATAAGTGCAGATATTTTGATAAATTGTACCTTAATATGTATCACTTCTGTGAGTTAATTTTTTTCCTTTCATCTAACATTTTTCACACACATTAATCACATATTTTTGCATGTTTGTAAGTGCGCCTCGAAATAAACAACGCCGGTGACTTAGGCTATCCGTTTTGCTTCATATTAAATATACTATATCCCTAAGAGCAACAAAAAAACAATACAATTAATTTTAAATAAAAACTAAAGAAATTTAAATGTAACCCAAGGAAAATAACGCGTACTAACATATTTATAAATAAATATCTAGAATATTTCCTTAAAAACTAGAGCAAAACCCTAGACAAGGCCACCTTCTGTAATTTATCGAACCAAATTACAGATAAAGTACTTCCAAAATACAAAAATACAGTTATACTTTCTGCGCTCACACAGAGGAATTGCATTCCATACAAACTTCACTAGAAATGCACGTTTTGATGTGCCCTGAATAGACAAAAACACATGAATTAATTTTTGTTTGTGAATAACATTATCATTATTTGTTATTTAAGCTCAATATATTTGCAAGATGTAACATGATCTTCAAGAAAATCCCCTACCCTAAACTACCTTTCGAATGAAAAATTTCTCAATATTTGTAATCTCTCAAAAATAGTTCATTTTATTGAGATACTTTAATTACTTGCCATATATTTAGAATATTTGCATAGTGATAAAATACACATCTTGTGTTTAGTGAAATTAGCGATTAAGTCCCCTGTTTTGAATGAATTTCACGTAACTGGTAAACTGTAAGAGTAGGACAAAATCGCTCTATAAAAAAAAAAATGTAAATCTGTTATAGCCACACAAGTTACGTCAAAATTCCAATACGAAAGGAATTAGACAAGGAAATTGTTCGTTCCCTTTTTAATATTTTAATAGAAGGAATAATTAAGGTAGTGAGAGGATATATGGGGATGCTTACAGGGGAAGTAAATTTAGTTGCGTATGTTGATGATGTTCTAATAAGCAACATAGAGGACAATTTCCAAATATTCTTAGTATAATAAACAACAGCGGCTGGGTGGCAGGAATAGAACTAATATTAAAAGTTGAATAGCATAGCACAGTCCCATGTTGGAATTGCGTCGAGTCACAAAGACATATGTCACAGCGACCTCTCGCAACAGATCGATGGCACTGTAATAACATTATTTGCAAGCAGCCGCAAGGTGAGGAAGGCACTGGTGTGCGATGTTATCCAATATTGGGAGGAAACATCCATTACTAGTCTTGCCAACCTCATCACTCTCAATGCACACGCAAAATCTGTTTCGATTGGTACCACCGCAATTTGCCATCTATCGTTCAACAGGGATGTACACAGACCTGTGCCCTCAGGCGACAAACTAAACTTTGTGATAGGAAAACGGATTTTAACACATGTCATAATATTAATAATAATATGGAACAGGAGCCATGATAGACGGTATGAGGCACATGTTCACAAGAGTGGCAGTACACGGCTTTCACCAAATGATTTGTGATACCTCAGTATTTCATAAACCAGCAATCGATGTGTGTGTGTTTTCTGTCAGTATTTTCTATCCGTAGTTATTTCCTTCGGGCAATACCACGAGTTTTGAGAGTGTTCTCCATGCTTGCTCACAGATAAGAAGTGTATACGCCATCCGGGAAGACTACCGATAAGCATGGTGGCGCCACCGGCGGTCTAACACGCCAACTAGTGACTAATCAGGCTAGGACTATAGAACCTCGACATGTCTCACAACTCTACCTTGTATAATATAGAGTAGGTGTACCCAGTCTCCCATGGGTTTCGGGAATCACTGCCTCGCCGAGTGCAACCCAATCCGAAGGGTGGGGCTTGAATGTTCGGCCCACCATACTTCTGGTACCGTTAGAAGCACCGCGAGTGCTAAGGGTTCGCAGTGCTTGCACCACGGCAGCTGAAAGAGTCGGAATCCCTCCCCTATGGAGGTTTCGAAAATGCTGTATGAACCATAAGGTAGCTCTGAACTGGGCGGTATATAACAGTTTTCCAAGATTTTGCAGCAATCCTTCATCACTATGCTCATAGCCGGCCAACAATTATTACATAATATCAACATATTTTTAAAACTGAACATTTCCGCAAACTCATAACAATAGTAAGCATTTTACAAAGATACATTGTAGCTTTCTTTGATTTTTTTGTTTTTTTTTTTGTTTTGTTTTTTGTTTTTCGCTTTCTTTTACTTAGTTGAATGTCCGCAACCTGCTAAGTCAAATTTGTGAAAAATTGCTCAAATGAGCCTGAGGTCTATAGAGATTAAAGTTATCCAAAAATTCCTTTTCTTAGGATAAGACTTGGAAAAAATCCTTTTCTAGATAAAATGTGCCGGTTCTCCCCATTTATGCCATAGTGTGGTTCAAAGAGAATAACAAGTTTGGAATTTAACTAGATTCTCGTTTTTAAGGTGCAGTGTTTGCAAGTTAACGCACACACATACACACATAGACCTTTTGCTAAAAGTTAGTTTTAATAATCACGGGATTTCAAAACGTGGATTTCGGAGAAATTTCGGTATCAAATTTTTGGGTGGTAGTATTACATTAGAATGAGTGTAAAATATATGTTATTGTAATACAGTGATGTTTTCTTTCTTTCCTTTTTTATTTATTTTTTTCTTTCCTTCTTTCTTTCCTTCCTCCTTTCCTTCTTTCCTTCCTTCCTTCTTTCTTTGTCTCTCTCTGTCTTTCTTTCGTTTTCTCCCTCCCTCTCTTTCTTTCTTTTTTCTTTTTTTCTTACGTCCTATCTTTTTTCTTTTTGTCTTTATTTGGAATGTATTATGGATATCGTTAGAGCTATTGGTTAGAGAGCATGACTGTTCTGAATAAAACCCTTGGATAACGGAAGGGAAGCATGCCGATAATGAGGAATAGAAAGGAGATGGCGATGGATTTAGCTGAATGTCGACTTTCTGAGAAAGACACTAACAGGAGAAAATAAAAAGCTGAGAATGTTTCATGGATTGTGCAGCTGAAGTCCCTACACTCTTCGTGGTGCAATTTTCTGCAGCCATCGCTTGCAGTAGTGAAGAAGAACGTCATGTGATTGTAATTCATGAGGCATCCATCTCTCCATCCCATGGAAAAGATTTGCCATGCTCCTTCTTCTGGGATAAATCAACAGCTTGCATTATAAACCGTTTTCATTCCCTGGACATTGGCTTCGAAATAGACACGTAGAGGTCAAAGGGAATGCCTTATGAGCAAGGGAATGCCCAATTGGTGACCTTTTAACTCATGGTTCCGATAATAATCATGGTGTTATGTTACCTTGCGGCTTGTTGCTGTTAATCTAAGGGTTCCGAGCAGTGTTGCCAACACAAATCCAATTACCGGCTTCGGTCTTAAAGTTCACAATGAAACACAGACGTTTTAAAGTTCCCAATTAAATTCTACACACCTGAAGTTATTCACAGTGAAGGAATACAATCCACCAATATCACAAAGCACGTAGAGACCAATAACTTCACATCAATAAAATTTACTTGTACCCAATACACAACCAACGCATTTCAGCACCTTCTCTGTGCCATTTTCAAGTAAATTGACCTTGGCCAACCAAGCTACGAACAGTCACATGCTAGCGCTGACGTCACGCGACGTCATGTGATGACGTCAATACCCGCCACTGATCTCAAAACGAATTTAGTCACTAAATCAATAGACGGTATTTCAAAATTCATAACATGGTCCCTATTTTTCAAAATGAATATTTTTCCCAAACCATCAATTCAATGGGTCCATTTAATTGCTTTAATAATTTAAGCTCTGGATTTATTTCATGATTAAATGACCAAAAAATGATCTGCTATAGCTGATTTATCTAACTGTTTATATTTGATGTTTATAAAATGGTTTTTTTTTTTCTGGTTTCCAGATGTTATGTTTTTCCAATGTAAACCTTATTGCAGTCCAGACAGTCAAGTTGATAAATGCCAGACTTTTTGCAATGTTTTCCTTTTTAGAAAAATGAAACAAATTCTTTTACAATTTTGAGGAGCCAAAATTATGCATGTTGTTGAAAATTCCTTTTAAATTTGTTATTAGCCCAAGGCTGGTAAGTAAAATTTTTAAATTTGCTGTCATCTTTTATTTATGTTTGTTTATTTATTTATTTATTCATTCATTCATTCATTCACTCACTCACTCACTCACTCACTCACTCACCACTCACTCACTCACTCACTCACTCACTCACTCACTCACTCACTCACTCACTCACTCACTCACTCACTCACTCACTCACTCACTCACTCACTCACTCACTCATTTATTTATTCATTTATTCATTTATTCATTTATTCATGTATTTATTTATTTATTTATTTATTTATTTATTTATTTATTTATTTATTTATTTATTTATTTATTTATTTATTTATTTATTTATTTATTTATTTATTTATTTATTTATTTATTTATTTATTTATTTATTTATTTATTTATTTATTTATTTATTTATTTATTTATTTATTTATTTATTTATTTATTTATTTATTTATTTATTTATTTATTTATTTATTTATTTATTTATTTATTTATTATTTATTTCTTTTCTTTTTTTTTTGAGAGCCGAAGCTTCATTTACGGCCTTTTGATAATAAAAATTATCTATGTTTTTGCGTATGAATTTTGCACTAAAACCGTGTTGATAATGTGTGCATATTCTCTGTTAAATTCTTCTTTATTAAGAGGTATATTTATCAACCTATAAATTGAATTTATATGAAGTAGGCTTAAAGCCTTTTTCTTTCTTTCTTTTTTTTTGGCATTCATTTTGGTACACTATTCCCCTAAAATGTAATCTATGTATACAGTTAATTTGTCATGAAAATTCCTTAAACATCGTCGAAATAGTATTTTTTGAGAAAATCTAAAATGAAAATTGAAGAATATGTGAAGGATATTTTAAAGTGGGTGGTATTTCTAGAAAATATGCGTGGTTATTCATAGAGAAGGCTCAACTTAAATAAAGCCTGTTGTTTAACTGAATTTTCATGTTTAGTTTCGCTTTTACACAAACACGCACACTTACGACCTATTATAAAATAGCTTTTCTTTGAATTCAGCATATTTGGAATGTAATTTTAGAATAATTGGATTTAGGAGACCTCAAAAAAACAAAGTTTTAGATGTAATGCAGTTATCTTCTGTTGTAGAAAATAAAGGTGCATAATTTGCATTAATAGAGAACCTCAAACCGCTGTTATGTGCATATAACGCTGTAAATGTGATGAAACTCAGAAAAGTCATTCATTGTTTCGCTAAATAAGACGATAGCGTGAACCTGTGATATATATTCTTGTTTTCTAGGCTATAAGAGCTGTAAGAAACAGCAGGGCGAGACCTTCCTTCGTTAAGCTAAAAGCCTGTTTCTTGAGGCAAAGCAAAGTTCGGGGTGTCCAGTAAAACACTTGTGGCTGACCTCTCAGGGGGAGAGTGGTGACGTTCTGGTTTACGGTTGCAAACACTGAGTGCTCTGACCGACCTACTACCCTTTCACTTGGTCTGCTTTCTCATCCCGACTTGTTAAAGTGAGTAATTCCATCACAATACACTCAAATGTACTTGATATAATGGGTGGTCCGTTTGAGAATCACTTTACTCTTTTTTCACCATCACTGTTTTCATCTACTTCAAGTTTCACTTTGCTTAGCTGACAGTGTCAGTTCCTTAATGTAAATTGTTCGATCTCCTCTGTCACTTTACTGTCTTAGCAACGTGGCGCCATACCAGCCTCTTCTTCCGGACAGTTCACTCGGTAGGGTGTTACAAATTCGCTTGAAGAACTGCACTTATGCCGCACCAGCAATGCGCTCATTAGCTTATTGTTTTCTCATTGATTAGCTCATATAGTAGCTGGTTGGAATTCCAGAAAGTTCTAGAAGAAAAAACTCCACAAGACTCTGCTAATCTAACGATTGCATTTTCGATGTTTATCTGGACGAGTGTTACTCCTCTGTCCGAATATCCTGCGCCGATGTCTCGAAGCTTGAACGCCACAACATATAAGGGTGTTTTCTCCATACATCAATATATACTACAATATATAAGATCGTAAAATGCTTCTACAAATCCATATTTCTGACAAATGTACCCAGCCCTAACATCGATCGGGGAAAGGACCTTGTGAGACGCAATTGCAATAACAAGTCCGACTCTTAGTTAAAGTTACGGTTCTGTATGCTTATCTCTAATTACTGCTATATTTTAATTATTCACCCTTAGATTGCATGCCCTGCGTTATTTTTATGCTATGGGGCCCCTAGGGAAGGCGGAAAAATCAGTCAGAGGATTTGCCACCATAAGGAAAAGGTACCCAGAATGCAGTGTGTATAAGGGTACTAAGAGAACTAAATTGCTGCAACTTTAACTATCACCAACATATTCGCTTTTGAGTACTTAGATTTTCAGGTTTTAACTTAACATTTGAAGACACTTATGTGTTAATTCTCAAAGGATGGTACACATGACTCGCTTCATAAACAACCGCTATTTCAGCCTTCTGCTTATAGAACAGTGAATATTTGCATAACATTCTCATATCAAAGGTTGCATTTAAAACTTGCGGCACAACCCTTTATCACGCGCAGCTCTGGTAATTTCCCTAGTGAAGGCAAGTTTTAGTGTTGCAAAACTTTATACGCGGTTCTACCAAGTTAAACCAGAATAATGGCTCTATATTTGCTAGATCTGAATCTTATAATGTGAGAGATTCCGGAAAAATTTAAAACAATATTAAACATTTGATGTTACATTCACGTAACTTTCTCCACTCATTTTTCAACAAAATATTCTTACAAAAGCTTAGTTTTCTGTTGAATTCGTGTTAATTTAATTTGTAGAAATGGTTTTATTATCAATATTCAACAAAATAAGAACAAAATTCCGCGTACACACCATTCATTTAAATATTTTAGCGAAGGATATTTTCTGTAACACAAAAATATCTTCAGTTGTTAATTATAGTTATCAGTAGAGTAGTTTTTAATGTTGCACTGAATATAATTTTCTCTCGTTCATAGTTATATAGCGCACAGGTTAATAAACTTAATTACAAAATGGTGGGGGGAGCAAATGTTTCTAACACAAGGGTTATTAACGCCTTTAGATATCTAGAAATACCATTACATTCGTGTGCAGAATTACAATATGCAATTAAACAAATAACGCATGTTTCACTTTCTCTAACACGTTCCTAATAAGTGGAAAAGGTATAACATTCACTTAGAAACTTGATATAGAGATTTCACCACAAATAAAATTTTCTAAATCCAAAAATAAGGGCGCTCGTGTGTGTGTGTGTGTGTGTGTGTGTGTGTGTGTGTGTGTGTGTGCGTGCGTGCATGTGTGCGTGTGTCTAAATATGTATAAAAAGAAACAGACACTCAAAGGACAGTGAATCAAACATTACAAACTCAAACTGTTCTCAGTAGCCTAAAGGTGGTCACCGTATGGGTTTTTTTTGGTAACTCCAAAATTGTATACATTGTATAATTAAGTTAATTATAGGACCATTATAACTGTAGCCTGTAAACCGGGCCCATTGTACTGACACCAGGCCAATGCTTGGAATAAAGAAAATTGGTATTGGAATTTGTTCACACATAGTCCAAGTAGGTCATGTGACCTCAGAAACATCGGCAGCCAACGTCTACATGACGCGTCCTACACCGGAAAACATAAGACATAAGCCTTCCTAAACATTGTAGCAGTTTTTTGTATAGCGCTTATGATATACAAAATATATCAAAGTTACAAAATCCATTAATAGCAAAGGGTTAAGAATATGTACCACAGGTGAAGGGATGCCAGTCGGGAAAGGCACTACCGAGGGTCATTAGCGAACGTCCCAAACATTAAGGTAAACGAGATACAATTAGTTTTGGCAAGGTCTTCAACATAAAGAAAAGGAGCCTGCTATTGTACTTTACAAAGTATCGGAAACCCGAGGGGTTTCGCCAGAGGGCAAAGTCTTCACTTAATGAAGTGAGGGCCATTATGGATGTTTGGGAAGCTAAAAGGATATAATGACTGAGGGACAGTAGGAGAGAGACATCGTTACGAGGGAGAGATACATGTAAGCAACACGGTGAAAGTTCGTTCCAACGGTTACGTTAGACTGCATATTTTATTCTATTTAAAATTGTTCAGCAAAGCTTAAACGTGTAAAAATAAAACAAATAAGGTGTTCTAGCAACACTACAATATCGCTCTCTGTAACCACCACGGATCCCAGAGATTAAGACTCATGTGTGAGCAGCCGTAGGTACCCATAATAAGAAGCAGTCAATCGAGTGACATAAAATGCTTCAACATATACTATAGACTCAACATTTTTCGAGATTGTCCTATATACACTCATAAGCAGGGAGCGGGGTTTTAGTAAGAAATACATCAAGTTAACCGTGCACCTACAACGGGAAGTAGAAGCGCCGGCCGGCGACCTTGCAGTGCTCTTGTAAACAAGTAGACTGGAAGACAGCAGAGAGTACACCCTGCTTCAAAGGTAGGAATACCAGGATTAAGGGGGTTACTAGGCAGCAAATAATGAATGTTTACTCATTTGAAGCGCGCAAATTTTGAAAAACTACGTTCCAGACGTAACACGAGCGTACAAAAACATGACTTTGTGTCTCTGAAACTTGTTCTATTGTCCTAATACTCTCGAGCATTTTTATGCACATGACTTAATATTTTATTGTTGTTACTATATTACTAAAATTCTTCTCAATGGATGAAAGACCTTCAAACAAGGCTGGTGTAATTCTTTGCTTCATTGCACGTATTGTGACATTTTTGTGCACGTCACACACTTTATTATGTTAACAATTCTGTGGTAATATTGAGTATAATACAATGCAGCCTGTAGCCATCTTCCCCACCGAGTTACAGTTGGTTGTGGAGGCAAAGGAATTCCAGGTGTCATCTGTTTAAGTATCTTGAATTTGGAGGGTGTTTTGCTAAATATCTTTTTCGTGTTGGCTATAAAAGCATTTACATGTGGAAAAGAGGATATAATTTTTTCCGCAACTCGGTGGAGACTATGTGCTAGACAAGTTTTAATTTTGGAAATGCTTCCTGTATTGCTGTGGCAGCTTTCTTCATATAGGAAGTCCAGTCCGTAACAAGTAGTAAACCATTTTGGTTATTGGACAGACCCAATACAGAGAAGAAAACAATAAAACAACCAAATATAACATACGACAGTCGCAAGAAACAGGCTGTTGTGTAGGGGTGGGCGTGTAGTTTCCTCAAACCTCACGCTAGCTGCCGGCTCTATACTCCATGCTGTTAAAATCATTCCTATGTTTATCTACTAAAACCCCTGCTCATAAGCGTTCTGCTTTCATATATTAGTGGTTTAGAAACACCAAAGCACTGTGTTGAGTCTGCCTTTGGGTAAACCGTGTTTGTCAGCAGCTGCACCCTATGGCATAGCCTAAAGGATGGACAAAACACCTACAAATAATTGTTCCCTATTAAATAATTTATGTGTAGTTTATGATATAAAACATATTTACTATTTTGACAAATGCTGATAGCTTGGATGTATCTCATTCAGTGTTTTCCTTTCATGTAGTAAAATAAAACATTTACATATACAAAGAAATGGTGTAGCTCTGGAAGGACGGAACTTCGAGCAAGAAAAGAGAGAAGTATTTCCTTTGTTGCCAAAGCTTTCAAACTAATCCTATCAATATGTGAGCAAATTCCGCCTTACTTTATCCTGTGTTCTCTTTCTTTCACGTTGAATATACCTCGGAAAAGGCTCTGCACATTTACGTCTAAAGGCAAATCGCATCCATATATCGCAAGGAAAGACTGGCTTTGTGCAGAGCAGAATCTACAGCATGACCCTGGTCGTTATCTTCTGCCTTTTCTCTGTGTGTTAAAGAAACAGAGGCCTGGTATGCTTTATTTCGCAATATTATTAGTAGCTTATACAGGCTGTTAGGGCTGAAAGCGCAACTATTTTGATAATTACTAGTTTAACTTATACCCATTTCGATGTGCTACTTCACTTTTTCCTTTGTCTAACAGTTTTTCCACAAACTGATCAATATCTGATGTTTTTGTTGCATGGTGCTGACTGCGCAGTTATTAATGATAAAAAATTTTGGAGATAATTTAAAATGAACGGTACAAACTTGTATGCAGTAAAAATATAGAAGCATGGTGTTAAGGGGTGGACGCTTGTGTTATAAACTTGTAAGTGTTTTATAAAAACTTCAGAAGTTAAAGTGGCCATACAGTAAGCCATGGAGGGAATCAAACTACACTTTATTTGGATAATAGATAAATGGGAGGGAGTACAACTGTGTCATTTATGCTGGACCTGTAAGGGACCGGAAATTGTTATCCAACCGCCCAGCGTAGCAAAATAAAATGTCTCTGTGAACATCACCTACGAAATACGGAATAATTAACTCGAAAACATTGTTCCGGCCAGGTAAATGTCTCGCATCAAAGGGAGAGGTTATTTTAGGAGGAATTATGTAAAGAGCTCTGTCATAATACATCTTCATGTTATTAAAGTCCCAGCCAATTAGAAAAGGGAGGAAGAACAAGAAGAAGGACCGACCGCGTCTCTCAGGGATAGAGGACAAATCTATAATGTACAGTGGCGGTCATAAATCCTTTCCATTTGACCCGGTTCTTGCCCCTCTTAGCCCTTCGGCGTGTTAAATTAAAACTAGAGGTTGGATGCTCATAATTTAGCCCGGCCATCTAATCCAATCTGTGATTAGAAATAGCATACCAAATAATTTTAGGGCCGCCTAAGTGAAAAGTTCACTAATGAATACTCAAATACTGCTATTTAAGCATTAGAAATGACCTCCCCCCGTAGCGCAGTAGCAGTACGTTACACTCACATGGCTTTCTCTACCTAAGAACATTTATTTTTTAACTAAATTACTTCTACAATCCACAACCTGCTCTTATCAGAGATTGTTTTTCTATCTGCCTAACGTTATTCGAGATGAGCATTTGCAGAAATAATTTCATTGCAGATTTCGTTGAAGTAAAAATAGGGGATAGATGAAAGCAAATCGTTAACCAATTTTTTATTTTTGGAATTTTGATCAGTAACTATGCTTTCTAAATGCTCTAATTCATCTTGCAAACCAAACAATGATGATAATGAACAAAAACTGAAAGTGTTTGTGAATAGACTGATTTATTTCTCATGTTTTTTCATCAGAAAATCTAGATTAAAATATGGTGTGAAGGATTTTTCTGTAGTCAGCTAGTGGATTTATAAATAATCCGTAAGGACTATAAGCACAGGAATTTACACATATCTCTAACATATAGTTGGTTATCCCATTTTGTTAAATTTATTATGAGTGTGTTAACTGATGCGGTTAATGAAAGAATGTTTACATTATTTAATAATAAAATTATTTTCCTAGTTAGCAAGGAAACATCGTCGCGTTGCTGACAACCTGTCTTCTGTTTTGTGCTATCGGTGGTCAGTGCTGCTCTGTGTTCAGAACATGTCAATAAGACGTCATACTGACGTAGTAGACGACTGTAGTGGGAGAGATTACGTCACTGAGCCGTGACACAAATTGCCACACTTGCGCACCCGTGTTCTACTCTCTGTCCATTGATTCACTGCTATGTGCACTCCTCGAGACGTTGTTATATACTGTCGCCCTGCAACAGGCATAACGGTACGTCTACGAACATAGTCTTCAGGGATCCTGTAGATTGGCAAGCATCGCGTATTTTCTAAGGTAGAACACACATCTAAGCCACTTACTGCAGAGTGACCGGACCAAAGGGAATCGAAATCAAAGCCTTGCGATTGTGAACCTCTCCTAACCATCTCATACATCTATCAATCACGTGATATGACTAGTTTTTAAGGTAGTTTACAATCCTCCTTTTCTACAATTCATCATCTTTCCTTTGTGTCCTCCCTTCCTTCGTCGCAGAGCCTTCACATGAAATAGGATGTTAATAAAATATAAAAAGGAGAATTTAAACCCTTTTCTCCAAGGCTGGTGTCCGTGTTTGCTTTCGAGAGCTGGTCCTAACCTCCGTAAGTAAAGAAGGGAAGGAAATCTGGTACCTTGTCAGGTTTACGAGTCCTAGGGGTCTTGCCTTCACAAAAAGATGGCTCCGAATTTTATGATCATGCGCAGTAGTAGGACTTTATGTGTGTGACAGTCACGCTGGCTGCTTGTTATTCGATATACACACGCTCTCCCACGGGAACTATGCTTCAGAGGGTCCCTTTGTCTCCACTTCCCGAATTTCAAATAGTGTGCGAATACGTTTCGTGTTAGCTCGAACCAAGGCACTCTTGTTTTGGCATTTTCTGTAACTCAACCGTCGTCATTAAAAATATTACTCTGCTGAGACGGTTTCCATTAACACAATGTGAAATTTAGAGCTTTTGGAAACCGATCCTCTTATGTTTATATAATAAACAGCAACGGTTCGCAAGATGGACGTGAATAATGTTGCCTGAAATAATTAACAAGTTTATTTAGTAAAATAGCTAAATTGTGATAAAGCGTTAAAAGAATAAAAGCCCTTTGCGAATATTGTGAGAAAATGATAAGATAAATGTCTATCATTTGATTTTTGAGAAAGATCTGGCTACGTCATCGCCGGTATAAAAACTCGCGGAGCACGTAAGGGCAGGCAGTTTTTTAGCCATTCAGATTTTATTTTTAGTGTGCTTGTGTGTCAGCTGTGTGTGTATGGCTGTCGTCAGAGAAGCGTTGTGTCGAAAGGAAGATATGAAGCAGTTAACGAGTGTTGAGTGTGAGCTGTGAGTTGCAATATCACGAAGGACTGTGTAAACGCCAGTAAAAAGAAACTGCGTTGTTGTGCATTTGGTTAGAAGAAAATAAATAAAAAATACGCTGGACTGGATTTTGTCAATCTGTCACACTAAGTATTAAAACTATTCTTGAAAGAAAAAATTACGTGTTGCATTCTCATTACTTTCTGTATTTCTTTCGCTAAATGTTTAGAAATTTCGTATTGGGTATAAGGAAGGATACAGTACATAAAACGATACTCATGTATTTAAACAGTGTATCATTATGTAAATAATGATTTTGAAATTTCCTGCTTCTTGTAGGACTATGAGAAAATAAAGAACGAACAAGAACAAGAACGCCAATAGACCATGCTGAGAAAGATATACAGAGTATTTGAAAATTGAAATCAATGCCAATTAATGCATCGGAAATTAACCTCACAAATTGGAACATTTTTAGTTATATCATTAGCCACATGTTGGTGCGACATTTGGAACATGGTTAATGTGCGTTTTATTATATGTTCTAGTTCTTACTATTAATGATCGGATGGGTGGAAGGCTGGAAGCCTTAGCGTGCCTCTGCTATCCACGGTCTAGTCTCCGCCGGCGAGCCTCAAGATTCCTTTAATAATCACTAATCTCAGGGGTAATACGGATACATCAGTTAGATTAAATAATCTATTTCACTTTTAAGAAATTTTGAACATTTAATTGACACTCGTAAATCATTATTAATCACAAACCACTCACAAGGAAAATCCGCTAAACAATGGCGTGTTCTGTCTCTAATGAATAATTACTAGGCACAGTCAACAATTATATTAAAGTCAATTTGTCTGATAAAACTCACGCGATAGTTCGATCACAATAATTATTACTTGCATCATAGTTCACTCTTGAAGAATCACAACAAATTCACTGTTATTTTTCAGTTTATGTTTTATAATCAATACTTTACATCAAGAGGTTAAATTTTAATTCATCTTGCTTTCTTCTTCATAGCACAAGACAAAAGAAGTCAGCCTGTGCTGTCTATATCTTAACTAGATAATGTCAGGGGGCTTTTCTGCTGCCTCTGTGTTCACATTTCATATCATTGCAGAGGGTTTACATAGAATACTGTCTCAAAATATATACTCGTATTAAAAACAAAGTGTGCGTTTACCAGGTTCCACATTTTTAGGTAGTAACCATTTGTTTATCTCTCACGGATTAAGAATTATACAACAGTTGTTCACAATAAAGACTTCTGAGTCTACTACCAGAAAATTGAACACCCAAACTTCATTTATCATGTAAATCCCTTAAACATATATTATTTTAATCAAAATCGCAAGAGTTGTTCTTGAGAAAATTAAATAATGAATGACTCAGGAAAATTATGAACCTTCAAAAGTGTTCAATTTTATATAAATCGCCTTGTAGTTTGAAACATGAAATAAATTGATTTAAATTGACGCAGCAATATTAGATGCACCCTGTGATTATACCTAACGTGGGTTACAAGCGCTGCAGGTAACAATGTTAAAACAAAGAAATACTTCCGTGCTCCTGTCAACACAAATAGCATTTCTGTAACAGTCTGCGTAGATAAGGTTTTAATCTGTAGCTAAATGCAAAGTAAAATACGTTTGTTTATGCTTATCATGAGCTCCAGTCTAATTAATGGATATGGTTACATGGGTTACAGCCACCAGAGGTCGTGTCATGTAAATGTTAAACAAAGCTTCAAATTAGCTGGTGAATTAGAGAATTGGTGGTATTAAGTGCATGTGCAAAATACATACTTGAAGATCTAATTGGAAAATTATATAATCACCGGTTTAGGATATGGAAAGAATCTTTGAGAGACTGTGTTATCTGTGGTTAGTAAGCTGGATTCCAAATTCAGACCCATCAGACCCGGGTTCGATTCCCGGCTGAAGAATGAGCATTTATCTTTAGTCAGGATTATTCCCCAGCCTACTAAGTCTCCAAGTAGGAGTGAGAATGTAAGTGTGTGTGTATGTGTGCGTTCGTGCATGCGTGCGTGCGCATTTAATGCTTATAAAGAGAACCCAAGGTAAACAAACCCAAAAGTTACACAAATAGTAAAACAAGTGAACATCACTGTAGATGAGCAATTGTTCGTATAGAAAAGTCGCCGATCTAGGGAAGTGGTGTTCACTGAGCGCAGCCTGCTCACAGCCTTCCATTGATAACTATATGTTTAGTGGGTAAAAAAGATGAAGATCCCTTTAAGCTACCCCACGAGTCGCCCAGGCCTGAGCTAGATGTTAAAGCTGGCGTAAAAATGGAGCAAAATAAGAAAACGTTTTGAGAAAAGTGAAGCATTTTAATATGGCTTAAACATACATTTCGTAAACATCTTTACTAGCACGAAACAAGTCTTCCATATAATTATAACTTAAATTTTATTTCAGCCCTGATATGAATTTAATGCTGAAGCGTTAATAATAAATTTAAATAATTCTTTTATGCTTTTTAAATAAATAAAATAAATGGCATTTCTGTCAGTTCCGTCTTTGCATTTCAACAATTTAGTTCCAGCTTCTAGTATGATGTGCTGCATCCTATCTTCTTATTAAAACGGGTATTCTTTCTTCATTCACTCCATTCATATGTTCTTTCCAATTCTGTATATTTCTTGTGTTTTGTCTTGTAATTTGTGTATGCCTAATTTCTCTCGAATTGTTATATTTCTTATTAAACCTCTTCTGGTACACTTTTTAATTCCTATTAATAATCTCATTTCTGTAACTTTTATTTTGGCTTTAAGTCTTTCTTTTAATATCGACGACTCGCTTTTATAGTTTTGTAAAATTGCAATTTCGTTTCTCATCTTGTTATAGTTCCGCATATCTATTAGAATCTATTTATCTTGTTTTATACATCCTTGAATTAATCGCAGCTTACTTCATAACCTAAAGATTTAAAATTCGAAAGCTGTTCCAGGCATTTATATTCAATAATTACTTCTGAGCTTACCCGGTATTTACTTTTTGTTCTAATATAATTTAATATTTATATACATATGTTAAATAATGAGACAGATTAATCAGCAAGAGATTAGAGACGTCTTGTGTTCGACTCCACAACGAGTGAGGTGCACCGTCATTTGTATTTTATTACACCGCTACGTCACCAAGTGAAGTGACAGGGATTATTGAACTAGTTCACACTAGTGAAGTGACAGTGTGAAATGAACAAATACCTGTTTGCTTACAATGAACAGCTATACAGAGCCTCGGTCTGTACTTCAGCGGTTCAAAACGAAAAGGGACGGAGGATAACACGAATGGCTATTCCATTCTACAGAAATATAAGTTCGCTCTTTGCAATAAAAGTTTCCCAAATCCCTGTCGTTTTGCATCCTTCTACTCTAAAACGAGTGTACTACTTTAGCTCCGTTGTATCTACAATAAAAAGTATATATCCGGCAACTTTGGATATTGTTCGGTAAATTGGGTTCGGTCTGATATCACGACAGAAGCCGAGTGCAGCCGAATTACGTTCCTTCACACTTCCTCTGCTTTATTGTTCTGATTGACTGCAAAAGGCTCCGCTAAAAATAATAAAAAGGAAGAAGAAAGATATAAAGCACACGAACATAGGGGGTGATAAACTTCTTTCCAGGACATGAAAGCAGGAGGGAAAGAATATACACAGCCAACTTTGCTCATATTTCCTTGGCACCTGCCGTCCCTTTATTTCATTTCTCTTCTCCTTGTCATCTAAATGCCTAATTCTCGTCCTCGATTTGGACCAGGGTGTGCCTAGGCATTCTTAACAAATTGTGCTAGGGGACTATTGAGTCATATAGGGCGGCACAAACGACGGTGCTTTCCAAAATGAAGGCCGACTTTCTGTCTCGTACAGAAGGTACTTTCACAAAAATAAATATAGCAATATATTTGACTGCCAGGGGATAAAAAAGGATGTGGAGAGAACAGAATAGAATAGGAAGGAAGATAAAAGTTTTGTTTAAAATGAGAGGGAATGGATGGAGTCGAGATGAATTGGAAATAGCAAATTGGGGTGCGAGTTCTGTTGAGGTTATGTTTAAACTTTTGAACCGTATGGTGCATAAGAGCAGATATTTTGTGCTTTGTAACTTCCCCCTCGAACAAGGATGGGAGTAAAATATTTTTCTGAAGTATTACAGTGGTATGCTGTTTGGGAGCTTTAGAACATTTTTACTTCAGAGTCACCAACAGACACCAATGTTATACTAAAACAGAAAAAGAACACAACAATAAAGGTGGGTAGCAGAACAAAGAATAAAACTATCCAGAACACTTTCATACCATTATTAACTACGATATAGTAAACACAAAGAACAGACAGTTATTCAAAATGTCCTCTCTTGAGGGCCACACAGGCTTTCCAACACGTGTGTCATTTAAGTCTAAGTTCTAAACCACGGGCGTCCAACCTTCTCTCTTTGGAGAACCTTACGCAGTGAGCGGCAATGCCTCAGTCGAAAGGACAGAAACTCAGTATGCAGTGATGGAAACAAACAGGCGATTCCATGGAAGTTTCTAAGTTATACCTTGGATTTTCTGGAAATGTTCTCAGAAGAGAACATCTACCAAACTCTTCCGTCATGAGTGGGGTGCAGTACTGGATGGTGGAAAGTGGTCAGTGTCCTGGTATATGTGGTCTTCGGAGCTTGTTAATCGAGTAGCTCCTTAATTGGCCACTCAGTGACCTAGCGAGGCTGAGTGCACCCCAGACCAGGTCTCCCAGCACGAGAAAATCCCCACGCCGGTATCGGGAAGGAACCCGGGTCTTCCGCTTGGTAAACAGCAGCGCTAGCACGTGCTAAGGAGACGACCAAACGTTTTTTAGTACTTCATTTCATTTTCCATAAGATAGTAATGCTACCATTTGCGTGATGGAATCAACTGAACTGTGATAGTTATTAAGTTATACAAATAAGGGTGGTTTGCTCTTAAGGTTTAAAATTGCATGTGATACGGATGAATAACAAGGTTGCGGGTGCCGACTACGCATGCGCATGCCTACAGCGGAGGTGTGAATTTCTATAATGGCTTTCCAGTCGGCTGCAGATCAGTATTGCATATCACGTGCCTCTGCAGCTACAAGTTGATAAATGCGGTATAAATTACGTTATTTATAGTAGGCGATATCGCTGTCGTGTCAAGTTATATGAAATTACTTATGTGGAAGAAACTTCTAGAGAAAAATGTAGCGAAGAGGAAGCAAGATACTCAAAGATGAAAGTACCGTCGAAAGCAGGAGCGGAAACAACAATAAATATTTAGATCAAATCGCAACTTTTCTTGGTGAATTGTTTATCTCCAAATATATCTCAAATTCGAAGTCAAACGCTTGTAAGAACTCCACCATAATTAAGGAAGCTAAGAAAGCGTATAATGAAGTTTTCAATGTATACACTGTGAGGCAGTATTTCTCAGTAAGCCCTCTACAACAATTTATTCCTTTATAAGTCCTCTGTATCTAGAATATACAATATAGAAAGCATAGACAGCCTCCTGTAGTAATTCGTTATTGGCTGGCCTATGTTGATTTTCTTTTTTCTTCTTGCAATTAATGAATGGTGAAGTGTTTGAAATAGACTTTTGTCTTTAAATATGAATAAGTATATTTAAAAGTGTGATTATTGACGAATTGAGTGATGTTTGTGAAGTTTGAACTGTACTATGAACGTTCTGCATAGTATTTGAACATTAATAGGAAGGATTGATCAGATGTCAATTGATTTGTATAATAACGACGAATACGCCATAATTTAGCGGATTATTTAGCGACGTGAAAAGTGTGAAGATTACTGTTGAGAAGTGTTTATTAATATTAATAAAGGGTAATCAAAGCAAGCTCTAACTTTATATAAAAGTAGCTTATCCGTACCGCTCCTGGAATAGATAGAACTTAAAAAGATTCTACCCACTCACTGATTGCAACTAGGCCAGGAAATACAATAGCATAATATTACAACACCAACGAGTGATACTGATAAATAATTGCTACAAATGTTGCACCAGCGTGTGGCTAGTGGGTAGAGTAATTAATTGCTACAAGTGGCAGAAATAATATTTGCATACGCACTATTTGTGAAAACGCAAAACTGATGTTAATGAATTTTCAGAAAATAAGCCATGATGACGTCAGTGAAATGAGCAATGTGGTCTCTGGTTTGCCAGAGTCCCTCTCCAAATTATTATCTACGCAGGTATAAAAGCTTCCTTGAGGATGTGAATTTTACAAATTCTAAATTTATTATTGGAGAAAAATCGAAAAATCGTGTATAAATGCATAACAAAGCATAGATTATACTCGTAAAATGTAATGCTAGGTGGCGCCGTGGTCAAGCGGTTAGAGCGTTTGTCTATAACATAAGCGGCCCAGGTTCGATTCCAGGGACCCGCATGTGGTGTTCGTGGTGGACGAAGCGGCGTCAGGGCTGGTTCTCCGGGTTCCCCCGTCACTCATTCCACCAATTGGTCCATTATCACCTTTCCAATCATCGATTTCGCCTGCAAGCAAGTGGTCAGCCAAGCACCAGGTATGATAGTGAGGAAGAGGATGATATGAAATGCAGGAGAACCCGGAAAAAATCCGCCCTGACGCTGCTTCGCTGTTTGAGTGGTTTCCCACAATGGGGGCGCAACTTCCCTACGCTGTGGTGTAACATTTTAATTCAAAATATTTGTCTGCCATTAAAGTACGAGAATGTTTGTTCGGTATAATCACGTCCTTAAGCAATATCTTCAACAAATTTTGAAGTGTTTGCTCACATCATCACTACTTCCAAGGTTATTTTATTTTCTTGTTATTACCACAGTTATTTACGAAAAGTTTGCTGTTTGACATAGACATAATGGGAGCTGTTTTAATCCTCTTGTGCCATTTAAACGAGAGAGCTTGATGCTTCATTGTGAATTAATTTAGTAATATATCAGCCTTTTCCTCTCAAAAATTTATAACTGCTTTTATAACTAGCTAACGTGTAGGTACATGTTTACTGAACCAATTATTAGGATTATGCTTGTATAACACGATTACTTTATTTCTGCTGCAGGTGAAACCTCATCAGCATAAAAGCTGAAAGCTAATTATAATAGATCACGTCTCGTACACATGAGATGGCTTATTTTGAAACACGACGAAACCAAAATGTTAAAATTGATATTCCCCTCTGCACCTACAAGAAAATTAGCAATAAGATAGCTTCTGAAAATGTTTATCTTGACTAGTATGAAGAAGATAGAGGAATAAGAGTTTATAAGAGTAGTTAGTACAAGGGTAGAGAAAGTCGTGTGAGTACAAAACATGAGGTTTTTCTCTTAGTAAGCTTTGCTAAAATGGTCCACAATCATCCTGGGAAAATGCAAAGGAGGATTCCCGATACAAAAATTCTTTTTCTGAGTCCAAAATATCGCCTCTTTGATTGCTGTTTTTTTCATAAGACATTCCTTTTATTTCCTGGGAACTGAAATTACACCGCAACGATGCAAACGCTAAAACATTTTGCTGTTTAGAGAAATAAAAGAGCATGAAGAGGTATTGCGGTGCCATGGTGTGTCGGTTGTCCCGGTATCAGATGCGCTCACACAACATGCGATGTCAAATAAAGGCTGTTGAAAGAGGTAGGCTTCACTTCAAAGAAATAAAAGGAAACGTTGACACGAAGTAACACGCGCGCAGACAAGCTGAAGGAGGGCAAAAAAATTAAATGACGGAAAGGAAATACGAAATAAAAGGAGAAAGCATAGAAAGAGGCGAAAAGAACTCAATAACGCCCGAATACAAAAGAAAAACGCGTGAAGGGAATTCTCAAAACTACACAAGACGTATTCGACACGCAGAGATGCATCAGTTTCAAACATTTGATTATATTATGTATGTATGTATGTATAAAAAACATGGGTGAGCTATATTGTACTGAAACCAAGTAAAGGACTGCTTTGTAATTCCTGAAATGCTAAATAATGCTGGAGCTATCTTTAAATGAAGCGATAGAAAAGATAAAATATAGAACAACAGAATAACTGTCCTCAAAGTTGATATTTGGATGGATGGAGTAAACAAGAATTGCAAGGGGACACCTCGAAATGGAGGGACAGGAAGCCCTGGTGTTGTAATTATACTTTCCAGCAGCGACCCGAGGAAAACTTCGAAAATACTCATGGATCAGAAAAGTTTACCATTATGAAGCGTAGGTTGCTGATATGGTAAGTGGCAAATACCCTCGCTTAAGTGCGTGATAACTCCGAGCGCGGTCTTTAGGCGCTACGGGCGCTGATAATCTATCACAATAAAACACTACTGTGATATAAACGTTTGCAAGACTGTAAGACACAAAATTCACGTAGTATCAGGTTCCCACGTTATGTGTTGAGCTGCTTATTATAAAATTTATTTTCTTTTTAATTTTCAGACCTGTTATAAGTGCTTTTCTTGAAACTCTGAGACTTCTGAACTTCCTGAATTCGTATTACCCAAACCTTACCGATTTCTTGTTACCTAAGTCCAGCGGAAACCTTAATTGAGTTAACTACTTTGCTTTATAAGTATAATGAACGATTGTAGGGGGGTGGAGGGTGGGAGGGTGGGGGGGGGGGAGAATGACCGCGGTGTCAACTGTGGCACCTTTGCTCTAATGTTTGCTTGTTAAATCTCGGTGTCGAATTTTTGAGTGGAATATAATGCTTTCTGTACTTACGCTAAATAAGCAGAAAGAAAATACAAGGTACTGTTACCAAAAATAAATAACATAAATAAACAGTTAATGTATAAAGCACTAGAGAAGTAACATAAATAAGGAGGAATGGGAAAAACAATCCCCAACGACTTGAGTCACGAAACGTAAGAATAAAACAAAGAAGCAGGTAATGCTTGCATGCAGAATTAGATGATCACACTTCACTTCTATGCACGGCATATGAATTATACATTCGAGTAGTGGGTCCCTTTTATGTTCATTGTAGCAAAAATAATGGGGGAGTCTTACACTTTGGGGAGTTTAAAGGAAGATGGCTTCCTTAACTCGGAAAACAGAAATTCAATTTGAGCCAGCCTCCAAGCTGCAGGCTCTCTAATTCTATTAACTGTACGTGCTAACACAACAGTTAACTTGTGAATTATACATACTGAAACTCGCCTCCCTACCACCTTTTTTTCTATTGTTGCCCCGCCATTGTCTCCCAGCTGCAGGTTCCAATTGTTAGGCGTCCCCGTCTTAAATATTGTTGGCAGCCTGCAGCATTGCCGAGACTTACAAATATTTGCACGGGAACCTTCTTTAATTTCCGGCAACCGGGGTTGGCAAACTCAGTAACAAAACACTACCGGCGCTTTCTGTGCAGGTCGTGCTCTATACTTCCCCTACATTACCATAATATTGATATTATTACCGTTATCGCACCACGCATATCGTAACAAATCAAATTAGATAAACATTTGAAAGAAAAGTCTTCACTACATGCTCCCTGCTTGTGGGAGTATTAACATGCCGAAAAAATAATGCTTTAGCCGTGTAATAAACAAAATATGTAAAAATGGCAGTCTTCAGTCATACCAACTTTAAGAGGATTTTAAATAGGGTGACAATGCGTTGAACTTGAAAACAGCATGCGAAAAAGTATGCTTATATGTACTATATGTTTTAAGAAAGAAATATCTAAGCATACTGATATAACCATCTTGCCATATACTTTGATATGTTTTCGTTAAAATGGCGTCTAATATTAGAATTTGATACATGATGTAATGAATAACCACAAATTAAATAAAATTGTTTTCTGTTCTATAAAATACAACACCAATCTCCTCCCCGTTCTTGAGGAAACGCACACGTAGTCAGTCTGAACGTACTGTTTACTAGTTTGAACTGCACTGTGTAGCCTGCTGGTATGGAGGGAGATGCACATCTGAGTAGGGGAGGTGGCTGCTAGGAGACCCTTAGTGACACGCCTAAAGTAGATAGAGAAATAGTTTGAATAAGATTATAGAAAGTCATATGAGTATAACATATTATATCGTTTTTATTTCTTTTGGTTAGTTTTCCAGCAACCACTAGCTTATAGGACACGCTAAGGCGTTTAATTAGAGACGAAATGTGGTAGCCCTTTGCTTGTAAATTATCCACATTATGTTGTTTATAAACCGGAAATGTTATAACTGAATTCAGAAGGAAAATGCAGGATGTTTCCTGAGCATGACCTCTATATTTCTTTTAGACGAAGGTAATTATATGTTTATCTTGCCTTTAAGCTTTATTTTCTGTAATAAAAACAGTTCATGTAATTAATGTTTCTCAGTAAAACGGGCTCTTCTGACATTCAGACTGTGGAAGTAAATTATAGTTCATATAATATAATTGCAGCTACGGCAATTTTCTGCTTTGAATGAATGTCGCAAATTAGCATATAATGAACGTTTCAGGGAACAATGAAGAATGTCTATTCTGCTGGTATAAAAAGTTGTTTTTCACTGCTTTAATTGTAGAGCTTCCCTTAACATGCATGACAGCTGAAAATTTGTTTAGCTTTAAAAATTAAATACACAAAAAAGTTTTTAAAAATATGTTCAATATTAATCAAACCAAAGGAGTTAAATAGTTTAAAAGTAATTTTGTTCTTACAGTGTTTATCTGTGTTGAAAGCTAGACGTCTATGAGCCATAATGAATAACGTTTGTCGTGAAAGCTTCAAGTACAGAGTAGCTGTTTGTGCGTCTAATCAAAAGAAAATAATTTATTTCATACTAACTGCATTTTTAACGACCTGCATTTTTTATTCCTAGTTTTATTCCTGCATTTGTATAGTTAGAGATTGGCATTTCTAATTTAAATATACAAATTATTACTCACTCAATAAACTGTATATACGTACGTATACAGAAAAAGAGACTGCACAGAATTCTCCCATAGAATAAAAGATTTGAATATACTCAACTGATCATGTTGTCGAAGTTGACACTTACGAGAGTAGTTGGCAGAGAGATGCCAGACTGCGTGCCTTACCTGAAACAAAAAGTAAACATTGTTGGACAAGGACTAATGTGAGAAAAACATCTGAATATGTCACATACTATTTATCATTTCTTAGTGGGAACACAAGTTATCTTGCACAAGTATAGTTTTCCATATAATGCATTTTGGATAAATATTTAAACAAATAGATTACACATTACAGCATAGATACAAAGGGAATAGTGAGTGAGTGGAGTTTAAGTGTCCAACACAGCAATGTAATTTAAGCCCCCGGGAATAGTGAAAGGCAAATTTTAACAACTGGAAGCTATGTTTTTCAGAGTTGAGGATTGAATTACGTTTTTAAGGTCTGTTGTCTATAGTCAGTGTTGAGATAGTTTGAGTGTGTGTATCGTCAGACAGTTTTAGACATTTAGCTGTCGCGTCGGCGTTGTTTGTTGTGTTAAGCAGTTTTTAGTGAGTGAATCGTCGGAGTTTTTCTTGTGCGAGTTGTTTCTCCTGCAGTGTTAGCACTTTGGGTCAAGGTTACGATGAATTTTAGTTGTGTTAACGACAAATAAGATAACTGTTTTTGTGATTCGATTTTAAAAGAGAAATAAAATTATATTAAACGTAACTGTATTTGTCACAATACAAATATTTCTTGCAACTACTTAGCTATCTCCCTATAATTTGCCTATGAAACTATATTATTAATTTTACCCATCAGTGCTTGTGTATCATTTATTGCACCCTGTTGGTACTAGAGACTGCCCATTGCCTGTGGTGTCCCGCGGTGCAAGAGTAAAGCCCTAGTGTCACTAAGGGCACTTGACTTTTATGATTTATGGGTGCAGAGTTCTGTTGAGCCCGCCCGCCCTCAAGTCCGTCTCACTAATGAATGACTCCTTGCTCACGACAGACAGCTTTTGAATTACGTTGTAGCGAAAACACAGCGGGAGACAGAATATGTACTACGTGGCTTCCCCATGCATCATTCCCAGACAGTATCATCATTACACGAGCCTAAACTGGTGCTTTAAATCACAAAAACCTTGCATAAAGTTAACCACCACTGCCACTTCCGTGCTTCCATACGCGATACCACAGACCAAAATCATATAACAGTTTTAAAATCGTGGAATAACCCCTTTCTTCTCTCCCACTCTCTCCCGTTCTGTCTCTGTTTAAATCTAGTAAGCAGGGGAAATATTGTATTCGTCCCAAAAATTCGATGTCGAGATTTCGCCGGAAATATATGTTTAAGACCCTCTGAATCTGGTGTGTGTGTGTGTGTGTGTGTGTGTGTGTGTGTGTGTGTGTGTGTGTGTGTGTGTGTGTGTGTGTGTGTGTGTCTACCTGTGAATAGCGTAACTCAGAAACGAAAAGTACGTTAAGAACCAACGAAGATTTTGAAGAAAATTCCTTACCCTAAATTACCTTTTACATGGAAATTGTTTCGAAGAATTTGATTTTGGCAACACTGGCTCTAAAGATTTTTAATCAAAATGCCGTATGTTTAAAATATTTTTATTTTCTGACTATAGTCCATGTAGTCCTGTTCACTCTTGACTTTTGCATAACTAATAAACCCTAAGGGATCAAATTTTACTGCACAAACAATTTAGATCTCGTTAAAATACACAATTTATGTCCAAATGCCCCCAAAATGTTACAAGGATTGAGGTTATGAAGTGATAGTTACAAAAACATCTGAAGCGTTGCCACACAAAACATAACTAAAAGTATTCTCTTTATTCGTATGTTTGGCAACAATATATACGAACACAAAAAATTAATAATATACACTTATATGAGAAACAAAGGGTGAATTCAATGTACTCACAAACTTTGGTAACATGCGTTTGGCAAACAAGATTACAAATATTGTGTTTCCTGTTATGTTTAAATTTAATTGGCGTTTAACAATAAAACAGAAATGTTGATAGCTATTTATGTCATAAATTTTTCTACTTATTTTAGTATTATTGTAGTTTAAATTTTTATTTTCCAAAATCAAACTCCGCGCAATTGTAGTCTACTGTAACCCCGTCAGTATTCATAAGTACCACCTCACCGGTTATTTTACGTGGGTCCTCCCCGTCTTTTACTGCAGCAACATTTGATTGTAGTCG
This sequence comes from Tenodera sinensis, assembly GCA_030765045.1. Classification (NCBI taxonomy): domain Eukaryota; kingdom Metazoa; phylum Arthropoda; class Insecta; order Mantodea; family Mantidae; genus Tenodera; species Tenodera sinensis. Next base: position 83,205,487 of record CM060972.1, read on the forward strand.
TATAATGGCATGGTCTCACGACATTCGGCTTTGTATGTATTCGTCTGGCTTCTATTAATCATGACTATTCGAAATACTCTAAAGACACCTGCTAGTGATTTTGGATAAAAATGGATTTCTATTTTTTCCCTTAATATGAATCTATATAACGTTCAGAACATGCCCCTGTAAGCTTGTTGTGTGTTTGCGGTAGTAAGTACATTTAAAGGGGGTTTCACATACCGCGGCCAGGCAGTTACCTCCCTTTTACACTGCATAACATTATCTTATTATTTTGCTATTTACCATAATTTGCTTTTTTTTAAACCTTAGGTATACTTTTCGAAAAAATATAATAGAGCTTTGGTTATTTTAAACGTATGCAGAATGTACTGCTTTAAATGTTTCCATATATAAATTAAAAAATAAATAGTGCATAATTATTTGCTTTTGAAATGGCTATTATTGATTAAAATGTCTTAATCGTTCAATAGCTATGTTGAATAACATGTTTGTAAAGCGACTAAAAAATTTGAAATGTACCTATTACTTTCAATGTGCAGGAGAAAAGTGCATCTAAAGCAGAAAAAAGTAAAAGTAAAAATTATTAATTCTGTTCATGATTTGATCAGCGATTTTGAATCAGAAAAAGCTCCGTTATAAGCGGTAAACATTTCATTATGACAGATTGTATAGTTTTTAAAAAGCACTAACACAATGTGACATTGGTCGTACAGCAATATACGGACGAGAGGAGACAGTGTGACCTTGGATATAGACAGCGATTGTGTGTACGTAACCACAAGCAATGATGCCGGTGAAACAAAAGAAAGGGACCCCCCTATCACCTCTCAAAAATCACTGTTATCGTATTTGAAAGCCGTTATTTCCAAAGCCGCCCGTGAAATGCCTGGGACTAATGTTTGTAGAAGTAACAAGATATTTGATAGTATCCAGGAGAGCTAATCAGGGTTTCCGAGGAATGCGGGCTGCAGCACTTGAGACCCAGTGAGGTGAAATTTGGTTGAAGCAGTGTGTTTCATTAGAAACTCTTCTTACTGCGAGGTCAAGTGGACAAGAAGTGTACTTTCATTAGTAGCTGCTTCATATTCCACAACTCTTATGAAGAAGAAGGCAATCAAATTGTGAGACCGCAGCAGCAGCAGCTTCGCTGCATCATCTTCAAAAGCCGAGGTGCTGGTACAGAATCTAGTTTGCATTTTTATTAACCAGCTTTGCATTCGTCTGAGAAATGCAACGCTGCCCTCGCAAATTACTCTCGTGTACGTACTACTGAGAATAATAAAATGCCACGCCCTTAAATACCTCTAAAAGTACTCTCTTATGAACTCTAAAAATAAACTTCTGCGTCACAGCTGTTTGTAATATTTTGAAAGCGGTTAAATATTAAAGAACCTCAGAAGAAATCTCCCAATCTTAAGTAAACGAGGGGCATTTGGAAGCTTATAGAGTGAGGCCAGCATTGTTTAGTACTCATTTTTATAATCAGAAAGTATAAGACGTAATGTTACTCCTTTATAAGTTACTTTTAATGAATGAATGTTTGTTGTAAATACCAGAAACTTCTTAGGATGGATATTCCAACAATGACATAACTTCTCTTCAAGAATGCGACGCTGGATGCTGTCTCCAGTATCTCTGTCTTTAATGAATCTGCTACCGGTGCCGTTGTCTAAGAGTAACATGGTAGTCTTTGGTTCCCAACGTCGCGGGTTCAAACCCGGTGGAGGGCGATGAATTTTTTCGGGCATAGAATTCAATACCTTGCCTTCCTTCGGAAAGGAAATAAAGAATTTAGTCCCATGTCTTGGATTTAGGGCCTGTAAAATAACTTCTATGTCTTCTGGAGAGAGACAGAGAAACCGAATTATTGTGGCGGCCATAGAACACGTAATAGCAAGAAGTGAAACTTCCTTGTTAAACTGTGTCAACAAAAAGCGCTCCAAGTGGGTTGCGTTGGAACTAAAGTGTGAGAAATCGCGCTCCGGAATCCTCACATGGCGAAGCTTTACTATTTATTTCACCTGTAAACACAAAACGACAGCTTCCAAAGCCTCGAATATTTTCCATTTTCCTTTGAGGGCTTAGAAAGAAACCCTCTCACTAGTTAAGCAAACTTTGTTTTTGGGTGATGCTGTTTATAAACACACATATACACACTAGAGAAAGTAAATGAGGACAGAGAATACCAGAAAAAGTATGAGTGCAACCCATCAGCCTTTCCAGAAACGGAGCACGGCGTTTTCATCCCACTATGATATCGAACAATACTTTTGCCTTGCTCTAGGTCAAGTTCATTGATAAAAGTCATATGTTTTTCTCTCTCAGCATGTGCTATAGTATTCTTTTCCACTGCTAAACTTCACACATACATTAATCTGTTTCGTTGTAGTATAATGTGACCTATTTAACGGAATGACGCTGTTTGTGCATGTGCGCTGTTTTATAAAAGGGTTGCCATGGCTACGGTTTAATGTTACATTGATTCTATGCAGGTGCACCAACGTATATTCTGCAATATGAACCCCTAATAATGACCACTCACAATCAATTATTAATACTCGGCTCCTCCCATTGGCTGTTGGTTATTACTAACAGAGGTTTAACTCAACTCGAGTGTTTACAGATGAATATGATGCCTATTCATCATCGCTAGTAATCATTATATCCTGGCTTTGTCGTTTCATCAGATGAACTTGGATGTTTGGTAGCAATTTTGCCACTTAATAGAAGTGTAAACCCTAGCGATAGCGCTAAAATGTGGCCTTTTAACTTAACATGTTAATTTTTGACGTTAAACGTATACCTACCTGTGGTTTAGTAGCTCGGTTTTTGTTTGAGTATGCATCTAGTAATTAACGTTTAATTTCTCAGCGTGATTGTGCATCATATATCTTGTAAAAACGTTATGCTTTTTCCAGCCCATTATGATTTGTATTCATTGCTATTACACTATATATTTCTCTTAAATACCTTCCACACCTTTTACTGTAAATATATAGTATAATGAAATTATATACTCTTGAGTTCACTGGAAACAAACGAGCAGCACCTTCAGACAGTTTTCATTGTCACTTCACTAAGGAATCATTGGAACTTCAATATGAACTAGTTCTATTTTTGCTGTGATTTAATTTAGTTCACACTGTCAGTTCACTAATGAAATACGCAAGAAGCAGCCTTCATCTTGAATGATTCATTCGATGGGAAGTCAAACAGAAGACGTCTCTAAACTCTCGCGGAAGGTGTACTTACGTACGTCACAACCATCATCAACTGTCACCAACTCACTAATGAGAACGCTAAGTTATATGAGGGTTCTAGAATATTTAAGAAGACGGAGAGAAAAGAATCCTGCACAACAATGTGGTATTTGCCGATACTACTTCTGTTGTTTGCTATGGGCGAAAGCGTTGCTGTGTCGACTTAGGTCTGTTTACCTCTCCAATTACCATTTATATTTTTCAATAAAAACAGTCATAAGGTTTCAAGCATCTGTAAAATAATTTATACTTCACACAAGTATCTTACCAGTTTTTACAATTAAACTTGCTAATTTTATTTTTAATTTAATTTTATTGGTTTATTCTTTGGGGAGATAGCAGTATGCACTATGCATGATGCAAAATAAAATTCATTTTAATTTTAAACTATTGATTTTGCACAAAACTTGCACGTGTTTCTGTAACATACATTTCTAAGCATAGCCTGTAAATCTGATCTTGAATAGAGTAACCAAATTTTGGATTAAGCTGGACTCCTATAACAAAAACTGTTAGAATTGTTAAGGTTAGGGATCATGCTTCAGTTTTTTAACTCTCTTTTTTCTTTCTTTTTTGCGGGTTAGGTATTTTCACATACCTTATTCGTTGTATTGCTGTTAAAACAGACGGGAACAACAGAACTTCACGGTTTACAGCAAATAAGCAAACGCTTGCCAGAGAATTGGATACCTAGGATGGGGACAATTACTTATAACGTAGGCTCTTATATTTAAAGACTCACAATGATCCACTATCTAGAACTTCCATTTAATCAGCTCTTTTGCCACCGATAGAAGCTATAAGATTTCGTTCTCTCTGGATTTGCGTGAGTGGTTTCGAAAGGATGGCACAAATTCTGAATATAGCGTTTTTAAATGAAGTATCTTTTTTTTTTACTCTTTTCACTTGAGACGTTGCCAACCAAAGTACGTGTATTATCATAATTAACACTATTCATATACACAAATTAGCTTTGTGATAATTTTATGTCCGTTAGTTTTCGCATAGTTTGACGTGGAAAGAAATTTTACGTCTGTACCCCTCGACAGACCAGCTAGAAGTGACCGTCTGCTTTCTTGAAGACGCCACGCTATGAAAAATCGTTGAAAATTACTTCGCTGTTCAAACCCCAAGGCACTTTGTTCGTTTCCTCTCCATATTTATTATCATTTATTTGAAAATAAGCTTACGTTACCATTCATTTGAGCATAAAACTATTCAGATTTTAAATCTCGGGCTCCAGAGATAATTATAAAGAATAATTAATTACCGTTGGATATTTAAATCTTTATTGTAATAAGCACGTAAGGTCTAAAAGTCCGATATGCAGCATACAGTATTCTAAAACTTTGACTGAACATGTTTGAACGCTGTTAATTAGAGGGTCTTTGCGAGAAATTAGAAATGGTTATTCATTTACAAACTAAAATGTCTTAATATTTCAAGTATCGTAGGGCTTTGGAACACCAAGAATAAAGTGGGCTTGATACAATTCTTTTTATTAAAAAACAGAAAAAACTTAGCTTTTCACAATGTTTTCCCCTTAACCATGAATATTTATGCACGTATAATGTTTCATAGTTCCATTTAATCAAGACAGACTGATGAATTGCTACCAAATATCTGTAGATGGCACTGCAGTAAATTTAAACTGTAATAAAAAGTCTGTAACGGAATGTAAGTTTCCTTTTATGACATAAAATACGGCTGAAACTAACAAAAAGGACAAAATACAGTTACAGATGTTCCTGCACCTGAAAAGTAAAACTTCGAATGCTGCAGAGGAGCAAACAAAAAGTTGATAAAACTTGCATTAGAAGTAACAAAAGACGGAAAGAAAGTAAGTATGAAATCGGAAAGAGAAGCAATAAAAGACAAAGTATATCACAGCAAGTAACACTCTGCCGGTCCAGACAAAGTGACTAATGAGGAACTTAAGCATCTCCCGAGAAAAGCTCTGGTGCAACTAACAAAGATATTTAACGCCTGTTTGCAGCAAGGCTATTTCCCCTCTACTTGGAAACGAGCTAATTTTATCATGCTCCCAAAGCAAGGGAAAAGCACCAGACAACCGCAAAACTACCGTCCCATTAGTCTTTTGTCTACTATTGCTAAACTGCTCGAAAAATGTATCCTTTCTCGACTTCAAAAACAAGTCTCGGCAACACATGAACTCTCAAATTCACAGTTTGGCTTTAGAAAAGGACATTCCACTGAACTACAGCTCCTCAGACTAACTGATGACGTAACAGAGCAATTTAACAATGGGGCTTCAACGTTGGCGCTATTTCTGGACGTAGAAGCTGCATTTGACCGGTGCTGGCACAATGGCCTTACTTATAAAATTTTCTAAAAAACGGCAGTTTTACGTCCAAGTGGGCCGCTCCTCCTCACGGGCGCGAGTGATGCGGGTTGGCGTCCCACAAGGGGCAATAATGTCCCCTTTTCTGTATATATTATTCACCAATGATTTCCCAGTGGACGCCAGATGCAAGGTCGCCATGTATGCTGACGACACTGCAATATACAACCACCATAGAAATCCACGTTTTGGCCTTGCAGAAATGCAACGTTATGTGAACAACTTCCTCTCATGGCAACATGACTGGAAAATCAAAATTAATCCCGACAAATGCCAGCTGATTCATTTCTCTAAGCGGCGTCACACTTTGGCAACGGACCTAACGGTCGGTGGTCAAATATTGCACTGCCGTCAGCAAGTTAAATACTTAGGTGTCACCTTGGACCGCACAATGTGTTGGTCCACCCACATAAAAAATAGCGCCAATAAAGGCAGACAGCGGCTAAAGTTGTGCGCCCCCATCTTCCGTAGTAAACAGTTGCGACTAAAGTCAAAACTTATACTATATAGGTCATTTATTCTCTCGGTGGTCCTGTGTGCATGTGTGGCCTGGGCTAATGCCTCCAAAACTGCCCTCAAACAACTCCAAACCCTCCAAAACCTCTCCCTCAGAAAAATCCTCTCTGCTCCACTCCTCACCACCACCCAAACTCTTCACCTCGAAACTCATATCCCGTTCATCCCGGAGGCAATAGACAAAAGAGCAATGGCGGCATGGACGCGCATTAGGAACCACGAAAATGACGTGATCGCTAACATCGGCAAAGGCGAGCCGAAGCACCGCAAGCATACTAGGATAAAAATGTTCTAGAAGCGGCTCGGCTCGCCGACTAATGCGCGTCCACGCAACCTCGTCCCTAAGCCACATACATGTTCCGGCAGAAGCCCTCGCCTCGGAAAATATTCAGGAGCTGCCACCGCGGGACAGTGTACACAGTGTAAATAGTGTAGTGCGCTGGGACGCATATTTCTGGTGTGCCCAGTGAAGATGTGTGTATGTGTGTACGAGTGTGTGTGTGTGGGTGAATGTGTGCGTGTATGTGTCTGTATATAATTTGTAAATATGTACATATGTATATATAACCCAAAGACGAAACAGACAAAAGACAAAAGAAAACTATTCTTCGTGACCTACAGATGGTCACCGTATGGGTTTTTGTATATAGCGAAAACTGTAAATATGAACAAAGTCAACTGTAAATCAATGTAAATATAGCCTGTAAGCCGGGTCCAATGTACCGGCACCAGGCCAATACTTTTACAATAAATAACTTGAACTTGAACAAGTAACACTTTTAATATTGCCGTTAGTATAATAATAAATTTTTAGCTGAAATACGCAACATTAGCTAGTCTCAGCGGTGATAACACGTGGGAAGTTATGCAACGCGCATTATATCTGCAGCGGCACGCTATCGAGCGATTGTTCTGTTCCGTTCGGTATTCCGATCACACAGGCGCGTTCTCAAATACTTCATCTTGAAATACGGTTCAGCTGCAGCTTAGACTTCACGTTAAGGGGACAGACACTGGTACCATCTGTACTTTCGTCCCTAATCAACCAATTTTAATGAAAATTTTGAGGTTAAGTTGCATCTTCCATGATACACTGTTGGTATAATTTCCACTACTCTAGATTAAATCCTTTTGCAAATAAAGTATATCTATTATGTCTTTAGAAAGAGCTAAACAGTAATCAAAGGTATTCCTTTTGCAGTTCAGAGTTAAAATTAAGAAGGGAAACTGGATCTGTACACATGAGAGCACATATAAGACTTTCAGCTGTATAGTTATTAGCATAAGATTCTTGCTTTTTACCTGCTGCAATCTCTCCATCTTGTTTTGATTTATCTTTCCACTTTGTTTTGTAAACAACACAACTCATTTGAAATATTTCTTGAATTGTTGTCAACCGGTAGCAGCACTTGTACAATAAGAGCTGCCAACATCTATATTTTAAAGGCAAATGTCTCATTAAAATCTAAAATCCAAAAAATAGACTGAACCTTAGCTATGAACTTATATGTGACAGATTTTCCACAGCTACTTTTCATTGCAAGCATCTAAATAAACTAATATTTGGACATGTTGAAGAAACTGCTTCTTTATAAAAATATTTTGTAAAAAAAGTAACATTTTGGCCATTTTGGTACCAGAGTGACCCCTTAGTTGTAATTCTCTTTAATGCTGATGTTTCGAGAACCTCGTTTACTGAAAATGCAAGTTTCCAGCCACATGAACTTCTTTCCTTCTTCCTTCTTAATTCTCAGTTCTCAGATATAGTGTCTGCAATAAAATTTTTCTTGGAATCTCTATGGTGATAAAACTATCTTAATTTCTTTACTACGTATTTACGTAAGTGGAGGAATTATCCCTCACCCATAAATCCACTTCCGAGGTTTCAGTGGAAGTACTGTATGTTTTGAAACTCCTAAAGTAGTTTTAATGCAATCCTAGCACTAAAACCGCTTCTTACGACAGCATAAATCATGAGAAAAAAATAAATGATGTAATTATCACAGCAAGAAAACTGCAATGACGTTATCATCGCCGCAACATAGTTTTCTCCAATGTGTGCCTGTAAGAAAACCTGAGATCGTGGCTCTTGCCAATTTCGTTTTAGCAAATGTATTAGTTTTTATGTGTTTTAATGCTAGAATTGCATAAAACGTTGCAGCACGTGTACAGTCTTTTAATTGTAACACTCGTAAAGATTATCGCGTGAGGGAAAGCGAAATGAGGCAATGCATGCAATTCATTAAATACCCATTATAAAATGTTTCAGAAATATTTTATGGTATTTACTATCATTTAAAAATGTGTGAGGTACATACATTTCTTTAGAAATTAATTCGCGTTCCTCAGAGTAACGTATTGAACTTTTTTATAATTAATCCCGACATCTGGAAACTAAAACTGACATTCCTTTGCGCTAGATTTAAATTTTACCAGCAAGTTTAGACAAATTGCTTAAATCATTCGACACCGAAAAATGTATTGAAAATTGTATGAACTGGAAGTTCACCACCGCCTTCCCGTAAACCCACAAATTTAATTTAAATGTTTCACAATTAACAAGGCCCCATTTTACAATTATTGCTGGAACCTCTTGCTTTTGGGTGCACACGACAGTTTTTTAATTTTCTGAGATAATTGGTATTTACGTGCGTCAGTTCTTCCTGTGAAATAATTAAAATTTTTGCCTTAGTCTCATTTTCTTGCTTCAATACCAATTTTACAGTGCAGGTGTCCCTCAGGAGATTATAAACGCTGAGATGGAAATTGCTGGCACTAAAATTCTACGCTAGTGTTTCTTTTTATATTTAAAAAAACATTAGACTTTTCTACGTAAATGTAATTCAATCTAATATGAAGAAGGTGTGATTATTTTAAATGAAACATCACTCCTTTGAATACTGATTTAGAACTCTAAGGACTTCATCATGTGAGAATATTTTTGGATGTTCAGCAAGGAGTTTCCTTCTTATCGGTGAAAACAAAAACATGAGAGTGACACAAAATATCATTGTCATCTTCAACCCAAGAAGTTTATATTGCGAAGGAAGCGAGTCTGTATGTTTGTTTGCGACAGTAAAAATTAAAAGGCATATATCCAACTTTATATTTTAGTTCAGCATCTTCCGTAATGGATTGGATGTTTCAAAAACATTCCCCTACTGTGTCGTATTCTGATGATGTTCAATTATCTCCTTTAACTTTCACGATGGATGAATTTGTTAGTCGACTTTGTTAGTCCTTATCGTCACGTGAGGTCTATGCACTCACAACATTCATTAGACATATTCAAAATTGGCGCGAAGGCGTGACTTTGTGTCCAATACAAAGAAACAGTTCCTCAGATGTTTAATTGCTATTTACAGGCGTACCACATTAAACACCAAAGAAACAATTGATCGCAATTTAAAATATATTAGCAAAAGATAAATGGATGGGGGAATAATTGACATACTGTGCTAAAGAAGGTATTTATGCTGAAAATTGTTTAGGATTTAATTGAAATTCTAGTACAATGTTAGTTCTTTAACAGACATTGACATTTCTTTTATTGTTGTTTGACGTTGGATATGTTGGCAAGCTCTCAATTAATAAAGCAGGAAAAATTAGGAAATCCAGTGAAAATGTGTGGTATATTCTAGCAGGCCAAGAAAAGACAATAGTATAAGAACTCGTTAAGTTTAATTTATATTTTCGCTTAGGTTTTATCAACAAAACATTCATATATAGAGCTATCCAAATTGAAAAGAGCTCGAATGGTAGAGATACTTCCATGTTTGGTGGTTCAGTTAGGTATAGAATGTCGACCTTGAAGATATTTTGTACATATGCCCCTTGGCACCCCCGGGAGGAGTCAGATGGCGAGAGACTGGGCGGCCGAACAAAGGAATTCACGACAGAGCAGAGGGCATGGCGCCCCGCCCACTCACTCATCCCGAAGAGGGATTCGGAGACCGCAGACCGCTACCGTGGAAGACACCTGCGACATGTAGGGTGAAAGAAAATGGCAAGTGAAGTAAAATGGAGGATAGGAAATTCAGGGGATGTAATGAACCTACCCAGCATTCACCTGTCCAACCGGAGAAACCTCGAACAATCATGGGTCTTATAGGCCGGACACTGGAATTGAACCCGGGACCTCCCAGATGCTGCGTTCAAGCTAGCTAAGTTCATGATTACAGTTCGCTGAACTTTCTGCCAGGATGGTGTTACACAACGAAACTAACAAACACTAAGATTAAAGACGAGCAGCGATGAAGTTTATCTGTACATATAGAGAATCGAGCAATTACTGAAGTGAATAGGAGTAATAAAGTCAAATGTTAGCACATCCTTTATTAAATACATTTTACCTAGGAAAATGAACCACCCAACGAACGACTATAACGTTAGTTTTAAATATTACCATTTTATCTTTTTAACACAGCGGCAGATGTATAACAAATACGTCTTCATTGTTCGCACCATTTTCAAAAATGAACAACTCATATAGACAAAGTCTGATGTGTTCGACTCGCATATAAAACTGCTGCAAGCGCTTATTAATTTATCCACTTCCTGTTAATAGAGATAATATTTGTAGAAACGTTTTTATTACAGATTTCCCGGTAGGTACAATGGGAATAGGAAATACAGTACCTAGGTTGATAGTTAAATATCTTAAGAAGTGGTCGTTTTTTGAAATTTCGTTCTATTTGCATAACGACTTCCTATTTCAGAAAAATATAATTATTCGACACTTTAATAACAAGGAATACCTATGAAATGGTTACCTCCACAAAAAAAGTTATTTGACATAAACTCTGTGCTTTAACGAGCTCTGTATCTTTTATGTAATTATAGTTTGACTAACTCTTATGGTTTACCCGCCGCCGGCGAATACCATCCATAAAAATATTCCTCCGCAAGAAGGGATATTGCTCAGTATTGGTCAAACACTCGACCCCATCACAGACACTCAAAGCAAATCCCACCACCATAACAATCGCCTCATCACGCCATCCTCTGGCCTGATCCTCCGACCCTGAAGCATTACAATGAAATGTGGGATAGGACAAATCGCAGAATTACATAAGACATCAGCATTCATATACTAACTTCGGAAAACCCTAGTGAAGGTATAATAATGGAAAGCAGTACCTCCAGGATGAGAGCTTCACATGTTACAGTGGAAATCTTTGTGAGCTTTCCCATCAAGATTTAATTACAGCAAAAGGGCGGATTGAATATTCTCATTGGAAGAAAACAGCAAACCAACACACTGTGTAACGTGTTGTGTGCAAAACATTAGGTTCGTAATATAGAAGGGCTAGGTAAGTATTTAATTTGGCGTTTCTAATTGTCTTGGAGGGATTGACACAATGTGTAATGTTTTATCAGTATACTGGCAACATGTTTGTGTTAGAAAAAAATATACGTTTATTTATTTTCAGCTGTCCAAACATGAACCAAGTGTCGTTTTCAATTAACACCATTCTGTCGAGGATCCCGTTACATAGAGACATAATATATGTGGATTTGCGTTTGACTTACACTGTTCTATATGTCAGCGTTAATCCTCATCACAGTTTCATATCAGAGGGCGTTAACCACTCCGCCACCCACACCCGTAGTCAGTGGAGTTTCTGTTTGTTCCTTAGGTTTACACTGGACTAGTAGGTGTGTGTGTGTGTGTGTGTGTGTGTGTGTGTGTGTGTGTGTGTGTGTGTGTAAGAAAACCTGAAATTATTTTTGGATTCAAGAAGTTTCAAAACATGCACACATTTCCGGGAAAATCTGATATCGAATTTTTCTTGGAACACAATACTTCCGCTTAAAAAGGTAACAGAAAAACTAAGAACCACTGAACTCTGCGACCTTAAATAAATGCATAAAACAAAACAAAAACAGCTTCATGAAGTAGGTATAAAGAAGGGAATGTTCCGGAACAACTGAAGTTGATTCGCCAGGTGTTTGTTCTCTCCTCTCTTTCTTTTTCCGCTTAAAACCCCTTTCTTTATGTTCTTTGTATGTTTATGAACTTTATACTTTTTTCTGTTTCCTTATTCTTTACGGCAGAGTGCGTTTTTATGCGATTTAAAGTTTCCTGTTGGTTTTACTTTTAAAATCAGGGCGTTATTCTTTTCTTTACTTGCTCTCTCTTTCATTTCCATATATTAGTTCAGAATTATTATTCTGTTTTACGTGTCTTTTCAGTTCTGAATTCCCAAGGTTTATTTTTACTGGGGTGGATTTAGAAGTTTGTCTTCATCCCTTTGCCCCAAGTTACGAATGCTAAGCACCTTCTGTCCATTTTCTCGCAATTTTCCGTTTATTTCTTCCCCTCGCTCATATTTCGTTTATATTAACATTATTCCAATTGTTTCTGTACATCAGGCTATGAAGTATTTTTGCGTCCTTTTACCGTTATTTTCTAAATCATGGAAACTTATTAAAAAAGAAACAAAATATATGCGTGAAACCTTTTTGACCGAATAAGGATTTTAAAGGTGGACTTTGTTAGCATGCAGAGATCGTGTGTTATAACTCAAGGAAATGTTTGTTTCGTAATCAGCGTCGAAGCTTCAGGGGAGACAGGGGAGACAATGTTGTCTCGCCACACAAGACAGTCTCGCCACACAAGAAAGTCTCACCAGACAGCAGTCTCGCCAGGCAGGACAGTCTCGCCAGACAGGACAGTCTGGTCAGATAGGACAGTCTCGTCAGACAAGACAGTCTCCCCAGACAAGAGTCTCCTCAGGCCGTCTCGTAAGACCGTCTCGTCAGACAGTCTCGTAAGACCGTACCGTAAGACCGTCTCATAAGACCGTCTCGTCAGACCGTCTCGTAAGACAGTCTCGTAAGACAGTATCGTAAGACAGTCTCATAAGACCGTCTCGTAAGACAGTCTCGTAAAACAGTCTCGTCAGACAGTCTCATAAGACCGTCTCATACGACCGTCTCGTAAGACAGTCTCGTCAGACAGTCTCATAAGACAGTCTCGTCAGACAGTCTCGTAAGACCGTCTCGTCAGACAGTCTCATAAGACCGTCTCGTAAGACAGTCTCGTCAGACAGTCTCATAAGACCGTCTCGTAAGACAGTCTCGTCAGACAGTCTCATAAGACCGTCTCGTAAGACCGTCTCATAAGACCGTCTAGTAAGACAGTCTCGTCAGACAGTCTCATAAGACCGTCTCATAAGACAGTCTCGTCAGACAGTCTCATAAGACCGTCTCGTAAGACAGTCTCGTCAGACAGTCTCATAAGACCGTCTCGTAAGACCGTCTCGTAAGACAGTCTCATAAGACCGTCTCATAAGACAGTCTCGTCAGACAGTCTCGTCAGACCGTCTCGTAAGACAGTCTCGTCAGACAGTCTCATAAGACCGTCTTATAAGACCGTCTCGTAAGACCGTCTCATAAGACCGTCTCGTAAGACAGTCTCATAAGACCGTCTCGTAAGACAGTCTCGTCAGACCGTCTCATAAGACCGTCTCATAAGACCGTCTCGTAAGACAGTCTCATAAGACAGTCTCGTAAGACAGTCTCATAAGACCGTCTCGTAAGACAGTCTCATAAGACAGTCTCGTAAGACAGTCTCATAAGACCGTCTCGTAAGACCGTCTCGGAAGACAGTCTCGTCAGACAGTCTCGTAAGACAGTCTCGTCAGACCGTCTCATAAGACCGTCTCGTAAGACAGTCTCGTCAGTCAGTCTCATAAGACCGTCTCGTAAGACAGTCTCATAAGACCGTCTCATAAGACCGTCTCGTAAGACAGTCTCGTCAGACCGTCTCATAAGACCGTCTCATAAGACCGTCTCGTAAGACAGTCTCATAAGACAGTCTCGTAAGACAGTCTCATAAGACCGTCTCGTAAGACAGTCTCATAAGACCGTCTCGTAAGACAGTCTCATAAGACAGTCTCGTAAGACAGTCTCATAAGACCGTCTCGTAAGACCGTCTCGGAAGACAGTCTCGTCAGACAGTCTCGTAAGACAGTCTCGTCAGACCGTCTCATAAGACCGTCTCGTAAGACAGTCTCGTCAGTCAGTCTCATAAGACCGTCTCGTCAGACAGTCTCATAAGACCGTCTCGTAAGACAGTCTCGTCAGACAGTCTCATAAGACCGTCTCGTAAGACAGTCTCGTCAGACAGTCTCATAAGACCGTCTCGTAAGACAGTCTCGTAAGACAGTCTCGTCAGACAGTCTCATAAGACAGTCTCGTAAGACAGTCTCGTAAGACAGTCTCGTAAGACCGTCCCGTAAGACCGTCTCATAAGACCGTCTCGTAAGACCGTCTCATAAGACCGACTCGTCAGACACTCTCGTAAGACCGTCCCGTAAGGCCGTCTTGTAAGACCATCTCGACAGATAATCTTGTAAGTTATTCTCGTCAGAGTCTCGTAAAACCGTCTCGTCAGACCGTCTCCTAAGACGGTCTCATTAGACTGTCTCATCTGACGATCTCGTAAGACTGTCTCGTGGGATAGTATCGTGAGACCGTCTCGTAAGACCGTCTCACAAGACGGTCTCGTAAGCAGTCTCGTACGACCGTCTCGAGTGACCGTCTCGTAAGACCGTCTCGTCTGACCATCTCGTCAGTCCGTCTCCTAAGACGGTCTCATTAGACGGTCTCGCCAGACAAGACACTCGCCGTCTCGTAAGCCCGTCTTGTGAGACCGTATGGTAAGACCATCTCATAAGACCGTCTCGCCTGACAAGACCGTCTCGTCAGACAAGACAGTCTCGCCGGATAAGAGTCTCGCCGGACTTTCTCGTAAGACCGTCTCGTAAGCCCGTCTTGTAAGACCGTCTCGTAAGACCGTCTTGTAAGACCGTCTTGTAAGACCGTATCGTAAGACGGTCTCGTCAGAGAAGATAGTCTCATCAGACAAGAGTCTCGCCGGACTGTCTTGTATGACCTCTCGTAAGACAGTCTCGTCAGACAGTCTCGTAAGACCGTCTTTCCAGACAGGACCGTCTCGTCAGACAGGACAGTCTGGCCAGACAAGACCGTCTCGTCAGACAAGACCGTCTCGTCAGACAAGACCGTCTCGTCAGACAAGACCGTCTCGTCAGACAAGACAGTCTCGCCAGACAAGAGTCTCGCCGGACTATCTCGTAAGACCGTCTCGTAAGCCCGTCTCGTGAGACCGTCTCGTAAGACAGTCCCGTAAGGCTCGTAATATTCCTCCTAAGGCTGAATCGTAAGACGCTATCGTAAGACTGCCTGGACAATGCTGTCTCGTAAGAGAGGACAGTCTCGAGAGATAGGGCAGTCCCTTCGGACAGTCTCGTCAGACAACACAGTCTCGCAAGACATATGAGACAGTCGCGTTAGACTATGGGAAAACTGTCTCGTAGGCAGTCTCGTAAGACAGCCACGTAATACAGCTTGGTAGACAAGCTCGTAAGATTTTCTCTTAAGACTGTCTCGTAAACAGTCTTGTAGGACTGTCTCGTAAACCTGTCGCGTAAGTCTGTCTCGTAAGGCAATCTTGTAAGGCAGTCTCGTAGAACAGTATCGTAAGACAGTCTCGCAAGGCTGTCTCGCAAGACTCGTAAGGTTGTAACGTAATACGGTCTCGTAAGACTGCCTCGACAGGACAGTCTCGTGAAAACAGTCTCGAGAAATAGGGCAGTCTCGTCAGACAGGACAGTCTCGTCACACAGGACCGTCTCTCCAGACAGGACCGTCTCCTCAGACAGGACCGTCTTTCCAGAGAACACCGTCTCGTCGTAATAATTGAATCTTCTTTAGTTTAATTAAGGGCACCCCTCCTTTAAATATGCCCAAAATTTTCTAAAATTGATAAATCAGCTTTATGTACAAAAAGCACTTTTAACCTTCAGCTTGAATTAAGTGTCCATACACTTAAGATCTAATGGCCTGTATTTAATTCTAATCCCTTATGATGGGCTTCGACTTTTATTGAATATTTGTCAACATTTTGATTCTTGCGTGTTTGCGGTGTTTCGGCTCGTCTTATATTTAGCAAGGGATATTTGTAGAAACTGTGTTCAAGAAACAGGGCTTTAAATCATAGTAGAGTCTTCAAAGAACTTGTTGCTATGTGAGGACTTTGAAAATCCGTTCTTCCTGAATGGCTAAGGAAAAACAAGGAATTTGTTCCTATTTGAGTAAACTATCACGCATTTGAAGATTGAAACTGATATCAATTTTCTGCACAAATAAAAAGGTTACTTACATAAGCTGTGTTCCCTAAGGGATTCACACTTCTTGTGCCTTACCAGTTATGCAAATCTAATACCGAATGAAGAATGCTTGAGAATGGAGAGACTGTTTCCAGAAAATTTAAGATATAGGTTTAATTTGCCACGAAAATAGGTTAAACGTAGGGTATTTTAATCAATATTGTTACAGTTATTTTTGAGAAAAACAACATTATGAAAATATGATCCATGTAAGGGTACTTTGAGATCGGGGGATCATCATATAAATCTTGGTGTCGTATCCCTCGGAGATGCTGACTTTATCGACTTTTCGTTTTTGAATAAAGCTGTTCACGGGCGAACAGACGCGTGCACATTTCAACACACCCAAACTTAACCATGCATCCGCTCACATACACATACATAAGATAAATAAAGTTCGGAGATATTTATTTCATTTGTCATAAATATATCTCAAACATATGGCGCTTTGATCAAAGTAGAGAACGTAAAAAGGCGCCTATAATGGTGGTGGAGCAGCTCGTGGCAAATTTTTGAGAAGTTTTTGGATAAAGACTTAAATATTTACAAATGTTACCTAAGGGTACCCCTAAATTATGTCAGGGCAACGTCGTATAACTCATTTGGGTAGAAGCATATTTGAGATCCATTAAAAAGCGAAGTCATAAATTCACTACAATTTATTCCATAAGTACTTAGGTTTAAAGCATGTAATATTTATTAACCACAACATATGAGATACTTTTTACATAACCCTGTGTGAATTATAGGTGTAAAGAGAAAAATATATAAATTCCCCTCATATTTCTCCTATGAAATAATACTACACAATGATTTTTAACCACTTACAGATCTGTGTAGCATGACACCAGCGATTTTCACTCACCAGTAATACTGCACATCCTGCAGCACTTCATGCACTGTAGCGCCATAATTCTTCTTTTGTTTTATTTATAGCTGAAGGCCTCCAACACTGTACGCGCGGCTTCAGAGAATTAAATGCGAAACATTATTGTTTGCCATGCTTTATCGTCAGTGATGTGGAAAGGTATGACGCACAGTTAAACATTTTTACAGCAAATGCTACTTCGCTGAAATGGTTGTTTCGTATTAATTAATTAAAACAATCACGCCCTAAAGTGGGCAGGGGGGGGGTTTAAACACATGGGGGGGGGGGGTTGGAAAGTGCCAACCTGCCACAGTGAGCAATGTGTTCGTCATTTCAAGCAAATATATGTAACAGACAATACAAAAAACTCCTTATCCCAAGAGCCACCTGAAATATGACCGTGATGTTAGTAATTGCCCTGCAGTTTTAATTCATTAGAAATTTGGCAACAGAGGTTAATTACACAACCATTACACTTTCCACGTTTAACAAGTGTGGCAGATTTAGAGGCGGTCAAATTATGAACTGAACCTGGAGTTTTTGCACGGCCGTAACTGCTCCGGGAAACAAACAACGCCTGTCAGATAGACTATCCGTTTTACTTTAGCCATTGGCCTACATAATATGAGATGCTTGACCTTGTGGAAACAATTCCATCTTAACAATTAACATAATTCCATAAATTAGGGTAATATTTATATAATATTGTTCATTATACTGTCCTCAATTACCACTAAAAATATCTGTTTTTATAGCCCTAGCAGCCTGTAGGGTTATGGGTACAATTTTCCGAATATTTGCACAGTTCCTTCATCCAACTTTATTAGCAGGTGAACTGTACTAGTGTAACTAGGTTATTATATAAAGGAATTCCTAAAAAATCAACCTTTCATTAAACCATAGAAGCAGTAAATGGTTAGTAATACAGTACAGTTTTGTAATTTAGGGAAATATTTATCCAAAATGTACTAACAGGTTAAAAATTCTTCTCAGACTAAAGATGTGTGTGCTGAACACTTTTTCGTATTTAGTTGTATTTTAAGCATAATAGTAAATTGATTATATTAAAAGAATATATTCTCAAGAAGTACGCGAATGAAAATGTTTACTCTAAAATTTGAATTATTTAGTTTCATCGTTGTCCCCCCTAAAGGGCTTATTGTTCATCTGTAATCGAAAAGATGCCTCCACTGTTTCCCAAAATCTCAAAATCTGTTCAATGAAGAAGTTCTAGTATTCTCTTGCCAATATGGGCATCCTGTCCTAGGTTATTAAAGGGATAACTGTTTCTTCCTAGAAAAGAACAATCAGAGAAGTTATTTAAGGCAGTTTCCTCATCTTCTTTGTACATTCCATATATGCATTCATCCTTGTAGAGTTCTACATTTAGTATACGTTACCTGAAGTGACCACCTTCAGAAATGCACATGTTTTCCTTTTTTACCCCATCTACCGAATCTCAGTTCAGATGAGGAATGTGTTTGCATGGATCTAAGACGAGTTTTCTAGCTGTTTTTGTTGAGGTTTGATGCCTGAATTGGTGACTTTTTCTAATCCATGATTTTATCAAGACCTTGATATCGTTAAATCATTCCAAATAAAAGGTCCAGGGACAACATAGACTATCTCAGCACCCTTTTCAGCCAGCTGATGAGCTATTTTCATTTCTATAGATGCTATTGCACCCGCCATGTTTCGAACACACGCAGGATGCCATGGCATCCAGGGTGCTTTGATTCGCACACTACCAGTTTACTCCGTCTGAAGTGAGTGCTTTTAAACCGCAGGAATATGATAATCGCAAAACAAGAAGAGTAGTAGTCGAGTATTTTCTGTTTCCCAGATTCTCTAATGAACCAACCCTATATTCATGACAAACGTTTTTTAAACAATAGAAATATAAGCTCGGCAAAAAGGTAATTACAAACAATTATAAGCAATAACTGTGGTTTCAGTGACATAGGACATTAACATTGGTTGTGAACTGGAGATCTAAGCCCAGTTGCTGACCTTTAAAAAAGTAAAGAACTTGTAGCTTAAACTTACTCGTACTTGTTGCATTAATTCAATTGTAAGTAAATATTAACAAGTAAAAAGAAAACAAAAGTTCGAAGAGATTTAAATAATAAAATTTCGTGTACAATATCTACATTTTGCACGCACGCACACACACACACACATAAAGTGTTTCGGGTATTAGTGCACAATATTAATGGCGACTTCGTCACGTTAAGCTGAAATACAACTTCCTCTAGCATATTCCTCTACAATGCGCGGTTGAATAATAAAAAATAAAATTGGTCAAAGGTTTGTTTAGCTATACATCACCACTCCTTAATCATTTACTTCTACAATTAGCATAAAGAGTTAGAGCTTGAGAAATGAGTTATTCACGTTTTTTCATTTGTTGCTAAAATGTGTCATTTAGCCACAAAATGATATTAATTCCATTCCATTGGAATAAATTCGTGAACATACTCGGTAGAGTGGAAGGTCAGGTAGGTTGGCAATAAGAACTACTTGCCTTGGTACTGCTCGGAAAGGTTGAAAGAAAACAACCCCTCCCCTCGTTACTTGCACTAGTTGATAACAAACACACGGAACGCGTGACGACACCAATTTTCGAGAGTGGCTGAGTTTGAACATTCACTCTTGAGATGTGAAGGCATGCTTAGCAATAGAAGTCGCATTCGTAAACAAAACATTTTCCTCTTCCGTATTACTGTGCTGCCAGACTGTACAGATAATGTACTGGTATTAAATAATGTTCAAGTTTCTCCTTTACTTTTCACGATATACGAATTTTCTATTGAGATTTTTATGCCTCACATTTCAACTACATCGTGCGAAATTTGGACTCTCGACCCCCACCGTGTTGGTGATATGAATATATAATATTAGTATATAAACATTTAGAGGAATTAATATCATTACTTCATTCGGCCATCCAGTGTTTCAAAGGGAAATCCACCGATATGACCAAATGTTTTAGGCGACCTGCGTGAAAATGGAACGATAATTATATTCTCCTTATGGAGATGATGTATTGCTTCTTTCCCTAGAAAGAAATAACAATTAAAGAAATGAAACACATCAGCTTTCTCACTTAACCTATCTGTGAGGGTAAAATATATAAGTTGTAGATTTAAGCTAGGAGTTGCATTACATTAGGATTATTAATTACAAATACTGTATTTTTGGAGCACCTAGGCCTTGTAGGATCTGATGAACAATGTTAATTTCATTTAAAACGGAATTCTCCTTGCAGTTTTCAGTCGCAGCAGTAGACTTCCACCCGTTACGTTTTATAGTCAGCTTCCGAAATCGACTAGCAAAGTATCTGAGTTTCTGCGAAAGCAATTACACTTATAGAAATCTGCATCTGATAACTGTAATTAGTTTGTCACTATACTTGGAGCGGCTTCTCTAACCACTAAGCTACCATGACCAACTTGCAAGTACGACATTAAATTCCCCAGCCGATTCGTAATGCCGTAATGTCGTACTAGCAAGTTGGCCATGGTAGCTTAGTGGTTAGAGCAGCCGCTCGATAAGTGGAAGATCAGTGGTTCCAATATTAGACCACTTCTAGTTATTCTCTGCTATTCAGACACTTTCCTTGTTACTGTTTGTCACAATTCACTCCATTCAAACGCATCGAGGACTCTCACTATGATTTTATATCAGTTTAGTTCCTTAATTCTGCCAAAACATCAAGCAAATCATTGTAGAACATTTTCATCTGCACGCCAATTTCTGGAACTTGAATTATACATGTTACACGATTATCGTGCACTTACTCTGTTAAGCCAACAACAGAAAGGTGTTATATTAGCCGTAAGCTGTGGGTTCTCCACTGAAGCTGTTGTCGCCAAACTCAGTAACTTCAACACAAGCAAAACTAATGCATAGTTGCCATGAATTTACATGGAGCGCGTGTCCACATCAGTGCCGCCAATCTCATCCCCATACAGTATGGCCAATTCGTGTTTGTTATAAGTAAAACGGGCAAAATATGAAGAAAAGTCACCTGTGTTGCACTCTTATTACTTTCTCTACTTGCTCTTCTACAAACTATTCTTACAAATTCTATTTACTTCACGTTAATCGATATAAACATTTATGGAAATACTTTTATTAGAAATTTCCTTGAGGGAATATGGGAATAACAGAATACAGTCAACTGTTTGAAGAGTTGGTGATGACTTTGAAATTCCATTATATTTGCATCGTCAAGAGAAATGTTTGAGAAAAGTATATATCGGAAAATTCAAATCAATAACAAGATATACCTCGGGAATGGGTAAACCCAAAAAAAGGAGAGAGAGATTTACATTTGTTTGTCTTCTTCTTACCCATTCGTACCTACAACGAATCTGTAAATGTCTAATGGGAATTAATGGATTAACAAGCAGTTGACGGAAGGAAAAGCTTTGTAAGAGTAAATTGTTGAAGAGTGAGTAGAGTAAGTCATATGAGTTTTGACCATATGCTAAATATCTGTGTATGTAATGCATGTGTGGTTTATTTTTATAATAGTATGACTTGAAGGATTTACATCCCAAAATAAACAACAAATTGTCATACCGGTATTTATTTTATGAAATTTTGCCCATCAGGTTTAATATTTCAATGACTTTATTACAATGATTGTCCCAAACTTGCTACGTCATACTGCTTTCTACCAATAGGATGCTAGGAAGTAATGTGTTTAACCACCATGACCACCTTCCTGGCATTTGTCTGTTTTAATTACCTATTTAGTATCTGTTAATTTGTTTGCAACCGTCGTTTGTTTTCCGCATAGATAAGGTTAGCTTTACCAAAGCAGTATGGCCCAAACAACCTAAACAGAAACAATATACGTATATAAGTTGTTAGGTGAAATAATTTAGGAACTGATTTAATATTTTTTATGCTCGACTATGCCATAATGTAGCACTTAAGTGCCGTTGTAATGGAGCTCATTATAGATCCGCATGTGGTGACCAATATTTCGGCGTCTGCGCACATTTCCACGCAGCTGAAAGCGTATGCGGAATAAAGCTACTCTTTTTATTTAATAATTAGTCTTAATATTGTAATTAACATTGTAATAAATTCAATTCGTCTTCTCTCTTTTGAGAGGATGCTCTTTTAAAGCTTATAACATATATTATACTCTATGTAGCATTGTGCCAAGACTAACACAACAAAAGTTGAAGCGCTACTATCGATTCTCGACGTAGAATTGCATCGAGTAACAAATAGTTAAAATGTCGGGCGCCAGTGACAATAATATGTAGCCTAGAATATTAAAAGCATTTTATACATATTTTGAACTTACATGATCCTATGAAATCTGAGCATAATGACAGTTATGATGCTTGTATGAATATTGTAAAAGACGCCACTCGTATCTTAATTGCTAGCATTATGCTCTCGTCGCATTATATACTAATTCATCCAACTCTTGTAATTTGTGTATACTTTCCTTTAATTCGTCAGTTAGTACTAAGTTTGATTTTCTCTAGATATATCAAGATACTGTTGGGAAATTAACAAATGTTATTTTATTTTCAGGTAAGTGGATTAGTACCGAGTGCTTTGGTAGATGCCTATGGTAAGTGTGTTTCATTCTATCGAAAAAAAAGGTCTGAATTCACATAAGGGTTCAGAATGCCAGTGCTGTTACCTTAATATACGTGAAACCAGAAAGATGAATTGCGCTTGGCAGAGTGCATTCTCCAAATTGGTTCCGTTATTGAGTAATTGCATTCCTGTTATATTTCACACTCTCGAAACGAATGGTGTGTGCATTGTTCACCTACATCAACAAAGCAATGCATTACACTGGGTTATTACCAACCTAATCCAGCGTTGCATGAATGTTCTGTGTTTAGCAAGTGCAGGAAGTATTGCATTCCACACAAAAATGTGATACCGAAATTTCACTGGAAATACGTTCTGTTATCCTCCAAACACACAAAAGAAGATATTTAAAAGCTGATATTTAGAAAAATATTGATCTGCATGTGTATTTGTGCGTGTGCGGTTTGTGTCTGAAAAAGATGCATACCAAATTAAGTATTATTATTTAACATATTCTAAAAGACATGACAGGTAGTGTTTTTTATAAAAATCATCCCACCCAAAGCTACACGCTTTATTTTTTTATTCTCTCAGAAGTAGCCGTAAAGATTTTTATTAAAGTACCATATGTTAGGTTTAAATTATAGGTTATATTTCGTTTTATAAACGCTATATGCTAATATGGTGGTCCATCTGTGTAAGTAGATACTAAGGAAGTATTTGAGGAGTTACTGTTATGATGCATTTTAAACACCTCAGAGACCCAAAACTTTCTTAAATACATCTAATCACTTTCAGATGTATAACGATCATGATTTTTTAAACAGATTCAGACTTACAAAACAGTTTTACGTCAAATTCGAAACCACACACAAACATCAACGAGAAGGTATACATTTTAAAACCATGATGCATTTTAATTTTTGATTCCTATTAAAATACAATATATTGTTTTAGGTCTAGGGTAAATATAAAAGCTATGTCACTGTAATGCAATTAATCCATGCGGCACGTTAACATACGGCCCTACAAGCTTACATAAGCATTAATAAATTTACCTATCGCCTAGCCTTATATATATATACAAGAATATGTTCTATTTCGGCCATGATTGACTTGAAGTAAATTTAATATACATAAATGAAGTAAATTACATCAGACAACGTTGGATGTACCTAAATTGCTGCGAGCTTCGTTACCACAAAGCTTATTTTTCGCCAGGTTAATTTAACACTAAACTGTTATGCATATTTTTCATCAATATGCAATTATTTCAGAACGTTAACCTCTTTTCTAAGCTATCAACAATATTTAGTTACAGCAACAGTGTTACCATCATTACATTTTAGTTAGAACGACATTTTCGTGCTGTAAGAGGATTGGCTATTGAATCGCTATTGCAAACGCTACTATTTGTCGTTGTGAATGGCTTCCTATCACCTTAATTTAAGTTTAACTCGATTTTGATCGTCAAGAGTCGTTATTTCAGAATATTTAAAATTTTTCTAAGCTAGCACGTGTACTAACAGCATTTAACTGTGGTGTAAGCAGAAGTAAAACATTACCAATCGTCTTCTTTCCTCAGCATTCAGGCATACCAACCCATTGCATACCTTTTTAACTAACCAGATGTAAAACGGCACCTGCAATTAAATATTTGTCTTGCTTTAGCTAACCTTCCTCTCAAAGTATGTTTATAATGCAGGGCCTTAAGCATATTTGGAAAATATTAAACTTCAAGTTATCCAATGTTATGCGCCTTTTTTGAGTTGTCCCTTTGAGTAATGTAGGTAAACAACGACTAGGCAACGTGTTAAGGGGAAGAAGCAGGTTATGTGAGTAATTTCTGATACTTCCATACCAACATATACATAATAAAGCATATTACCGTCTAAGAATTATTGGAAAGGACAGCATAAGGAGCATGGAAATTACTGTAATATATTCTCTAGCTTGGAAATGCTACTTAAGACATTGTTGCAACAAAATGAAAGCGTCGTTAGCGTCACATTACTTGCAAGACATAAAAGGGTATTTAATTTACCAAACGCGTTGCCTCAATTCCTGTAAATAAACCGTTTTGCTAAAGCGATTTCAGACTCACGCTTTGCTTTTAGACACGCTGAACATAAGCGGATTACAGTCACTGACAATTGGTTAGACGTTCATTAGTTAGTACCTGAGCAGACAATAACGTTGGAAATTAGTGGCGCCCTTGGTGACGTCGTGTGTAATTAATGAAACATCTGAAGAACCAATCGGTATGAATCGATTATTGTGATCCCTGTACAGTGCGCTGGAAATGTCCTACGGTCTTGTCTCTTATTATGGAGTTATTGGGGAATTCCTTCATCCTTTAATTCCAGAAATTCTTTGCTGATGATCTCCGGTAGCCCTTTGTGCTTTCCCTCGTGAAAAGTCTTTGAAAACTCTTTGTAAGGAATTCATAACGCAAAGGGAGAAAAACGATGTTCATTCACAGGAGCTGTTTGAAGAATAAAGGTGATTGAACAAACAGACAGCGATATTAATGGTAGCAGCAGTTTTAATGATATATACCGCCTGGGAAGGTAAATAAACAAGGTGCTAAACTGAGATTATAATGCACACCGCAGCTGGGAAAGGCACGCAGATGAATCATCTGTAACTGCCGCCACGAATATGAAAAGAAAGAAAAGAAAGCTGCCATTGATGACGCCAGATATGAAGTTGAGATAATTAGCTTCATAAGTGGAACACATACACAAGCTCCAGCGCATATAAGAAACTTAATATATCAAGTAGTGTATACAGCGTATTATGGGTATAAGCGCAGATATTTATTCCGGTAACTAGTATACCTACAGGTGAAAATCGTAGTTACTGCTACAGAGGGTGTTATCAGAAAAGAAGATAAACGGTCGGCTGCTTGCTGGAGAGTGCATGAGACACTTAATCTCAACTATCCAAACTCTGGTTACGCACTATACCGCATCTTCATTCCTTCCTTCATCTCTGCCTCATGCTTCATCATTTATTTTCTGTTCTATGGAATAACTTGCCAGTTAACTTTGGAAACACAACCAGATGTGGAACACTTTCGATGCAGGCTGTGTGTGTAAGCAACTGTGAGTAAGCAAAGGTATCAGTTCACTGTCAATAGATTTCCTTAGCTTCTGTCCATCCTGTACTTTGGGAGTAAGCAACAAAATTATTCAAGAACCGCAGCTAATTGTGGAGAATCATTGTCATTTAGAACCTTATTCCCGTTTCAAGATTCTGCATGCATGCCTCTTCTCTGCACTTACCCCATTCCTTTCTGCTCCCATTTCTTTTATTTAGAGGACTGAATATCTGCACCCTTGTTGAAATCCGGACCTGGAGCTCCTAATGAAATATTTCCTCTACATTAGATAAGGGTTGAAAAAGGAAATGTAGTAAATTAATTAATGCACTTGTATTAATGACATTTTTATCCCTCCCCTGCTGGGTCGCCGTAACAGGTGAAGGCGTAGACACTTAACGAAGGAACGTCTGTATGCTTGAGTAATCCAGATAAAGGATAATGCATTATCTGCAAGGTGGGTGGTGGGTGGGGTTGGACCTCTTGATGATGAAGATGCTGCAGTATGGACCGAGATACATGCAACAAAGCAGCATCACCCCCTCCTCATTCCCGCTCATGCGAAACGGAAAATCGATCCAGAGGGTTGGTCAAAGGGAGGTACGTACGTACGTACCTCCAGGGACACCATGCGAAATTACCCATCAGCCTATTGTACTTAATGGGGTTGCCTCGCTTTTTGTGCCGGCGGTCAGATTGTGATTCCATGTTTCAGATGTGCTCTGTCCTCCAGCACTGCACAATACGGCGTCTTCTTAAACACACCCTCAAAACCGCTTGATAATGTTGTAATTGGCATTACTGTCGTCCATGAGGTTAACCCCAACAAAAACATTTTATTAGCATCCATTCTATTTCATCAGGCAACTTACTTCAGAGTCATTGAAAACTGCCCCCATTGTCACTCCAAAGATAGCATCCCCCATTGGATACCGCTGGATTCATCTTCGCAGTTTAACCAATTACTGCTGGAATTTTTTTTCTATTTTGTATTTATGTTTTATTTACTGTCTCAAGATTAATTAAACGAATGGAATGCAATGCATGAATAATTAAGAAATATTTAATTTTAAGAAAGTTCCGTTGCCATATGGCAATACTAGACGCTTACAGGAGTTAATATTCCACATTTATATAAGCACTCAATATAGGCAGGTTTTAATTATATATAGATATAATGGTTGTCCCCAAAAAAAATAATCGACAACGTTTAGTTTCTTGTGCGCGATGGCAAACTGCTTCGTGTTCAAGAAGGAACCGCTGTCCGGAAATTCACAGTTTGAACGCCTGAGAGCCTCGAAGTTTGAGAACGAGCAATTAAACATTGGTGTTGGTATCTTAATACGAAAGCTGTGCAACCTTTAGCCATATGTATACTGGGATGAACGACCTGAGCATAATAATATTCCTGCGCTTGCGCTAAATTCCTCCAGAGTCCTTGGTGCGTATCCTACTACGTTACTTGCGTAGATTTCAGTACAGTAACGTTTTAACAGCAGTATAGCACCAGTGCGCAGCTGCTGAAATGGCCGACATGAGCTCCAGCACACTTTGATGTGATTACGTAGAATGAGATTGCACCATTTCTAACCTTCACGCCACACAACAGAGGTGCCCAAAGAACGAAAATTATTGAGAAAATCGTTAAACATTTTGGATTTACCACACATATATTTGCAGTAAACACAAGCTGTATTTTTAGGTCCTAAAATGTAACACGATTTAAATAATTGAATAGTCAAATAGTCGAAGTTCGTTCTTACTCTTCCAATCTCTAGACGACAGTGTCTCTGCTAGCGGTCATTCTACACACTCCAACAATCAGTTAGGTGGCTCTAAAGTTCTGCAGGAAGGATTTAAATAATAAAAATAACGTATTTAGTTGCTGTGGTGTAGTTTGTAAACCAGCAGGTGTACCTTCGGGTTAATTTAAAAAAGGCAGGAAGGTAAAAAACTCTTTAAGAACTCTTGAGAAAATAAGTAAGATAAATACCGAATACTTGCGATAGTGGGCAGATGTGTGGTAACAAAGAAACATTAGGTAGCGTGGAGAGAAAAGAAAACGAAACAAATCTCAGCAAGCCATTTTCTTCCTGAAAGGGAAAAGCGATAAAATTGAACAGGTGACTAGGAAAAGAAGGGAAGGCGGAGAAAAAGGAAGAAAAATTGCCAGACTTTTAGCGTCATAAAGCAATGCACGAAGCTGAGGGAAGTTGGGTCAAATTAAAAAGTCTCCCGTTGCATGTATCTTCATCAAGAGGAATAAACGTCACGAGTCGAGCTTTAATAAAGGCCCTACAAATTCAATTCCATTGTTTATGGGTCCTTGTTCCCCTCCCGCGGCTTGTTTTCCACCAAGAACAGTAATTAATCAATTACTGAAGTTAACCATTGCCACGCTCATAAGCTTCGTGATGAAAAACAAGAATGGTGGGCTTTAGAATATCGGAGTTGGATGGTAAGGAAGAACTTTGGAGCTTGCTGTTTGAGTGAAAATATAATCAGCTTCGAGGCCGAACCTCTGAGGATCATTGTTGTAATCGTACCCACTTTAACTTTTAGTTTATTACGAGTGCCCAATTCAAACCAAATGAGGGAGATGTTCCAAATCAGTGCTTGTAGACAACCTGAACTGCTTTTTCGGAGAGATATCTCAATTCATGTGCACAGAAGCCACATTGCTTCTGCATTGCGTCTTATGAGGCGCATTCTAACAGCCTCTGCATTGTTGGACAACAATGAGTACAAAAATGTAAGCAACACAATTGACAACAATGGACCTTAATCGATCAAAATATTCATAAATGTTCTTTTATGCACAGTAATAGTCGTTTAGTCTGCTGTATTAAGTCCTGTGCCAATAGCTCGTAAAAGTATGCATATTATAAGAGGAAAAGAAACCTGAAAACTTCGTAGCTATTCATGGCGATGAGTTGTGTTCATGTGATACAACAAGAAGATGAATTCAATCATTTTAAGAAGAGAGAATGTCTGGCAAACTGTGAACGAGAAAAACATTCCGAGTAAGAAATTTGCTGCAGGAAAACCAAGATGACATCATTGAAATGCTAAGTATGGAAGTTATTAATAGTGTTGGTAGCATTGAAGTCGTCCCTGCGGTACTTATCTCAGATGTGAAATTCCCTAGTCGTCTACCGGGAAAATACAAATCGGTTGGGGAATTTAATGTGATACTGGAAAGTTGCCGTGGTAGCTCAGTGGTTAGAGATACAAATTCCGGCTATGGCAGTGAATTTTTCAGTTCTAGCTAAAATTTTTAAATGTCATATAGCTAAAGTGAAAGGGAATGCATAACTTTTTTCCTTCTCTATTTCTCAATTAATCGTTTCAGGCGCATCAGGCTGGATATGACACGAGTGCCGCAGTTTGAACCGCAGTTAATAAAGTTGAAATGAAACCGCAGTCGAAACTGATTTACGACTAGCGAGTGTCCATAAATTACATTTTTTAATCACTCTTCTCTTTACATGGAGATTGTGTTAGTGTTCCAAGGAAACAGTGGGATATTTGTAGTGCATTTCGCTTGCTTTGATCGGCTAAAAATGTAATCATGCAGATTTGATATTTGTTACAGATTTGAAATGGTGAAATTTGAAATGTTAGCTCATATACTCATGAGTGTCGGCAGACTTTTTTCCAGGGATGGGAAGTTTGCAATCAGATAATATTAATTCCTTATTTTATTGTCAAATTTTATAATATTTGTTGTATTAATTTGTGCTAAATAAAAATTGTTCTTTACCCCAAAATTAAAATAATAGTTTAATAGTCAGTAATTGATTGCACATTAAGTTCACCAACTTCCAAGGGGGGGGGGGGCTACCTCCCCCCCTCCCCCCTTCGCGACATCTATGGATATAGTTTATTGCTTTAATGTCGTCTATGTAACACGTGAATAGATTATCTCTATTTCCGAATAGGGATCCGAGAAATCTTTTACTTGCCATAAGGTTGAAAGACTTTTTGTTTGCATCCAATATCCGTTATGTTACTTGGGTTCCTTCCTTGTCTTTTTTGGACGTATCAATCCATTATTTCTTTGTCTGCTTTAACAGGTTTCTTCTGCTGCACTGCTATGTCTTAAGAAAAGTTATGTAGCTTACTCTTATGCTACTCCTATCTAATTATAGAAATGTACCTTCACCGAATACTCCAAATATATAGGATGAGTGACAAAAGAACATCAATGTAGTACGCGCCTCCGTATTCTATTTTCCTATGACACTTCTTCCATCTTATTACTTCTTTCATACATATGTATATTAACTTGAAGCGTTCTCTTTTTCCAATCCATAGACATACTCTTCAGAATCCTAGTAATTTTCTTGCAATCTATTCCGTTCAATTCCTTTTCCGTATTCAAAACTGTTCCACACTGCGTTTGCTTTCCATAGGTAAGATCTAGGAGGAAGGGGTAAAGCAAGAGAGTACCAACAATGGCAGGTCCTGCGCAGCGCTTCCCCTAACGTTGCTAGGTGGACTTCGGATGGGGAACTTAGCACCTCAACTAACTTAAATACCAAGACCGGGAGCTTCTCTAACCACTAAGCTATCATGGCCAACATGCCGAGACATAAATTACATAGAAAATGTAGGAGTTATAAATACTCTTTCAAGCTCATATATTGTTTACTTACGTCTCCTCTGTTAATAGACTTTCAGGTTAATTTGACCTGCTGTGTGGTTAGTTGCGTCATCAATAAAGCGCGCCACTGGTGTATCCCGACAGCCGCGCTGAGGCTCTAAGCTGACAATGAGCCAGAGTAAGGCTCCATAGGGCAAACCCTGCTGATGCCAGTTTATTCTTACAGGTAAAAACTGGAAAAATCTAGAACCCTCGGAAACCATTGAAACCAGATAACTGGAATAACCAGGGTCCACTTGGAATCGAACCCGGAACATCAAACACTGTCTCCTGAGTCACCCCGCTCAGTAACCCCGTATGTAATCTTGTCCAAAAAGGGCATCCATCCATTGACCCGCTCAGCACCTGTCTCATATCAGTTTTTTCTATCCTTTTTACGATAAACTCCCCCTCTTCTCAAAAATGTAATTTTATCGATATGAGTTATCGTTTGACATTTTGGGGACAGTTACCCTTGAAGTACCACGGCCTGGGGCGCATTTGGTCGTATCACTGCTGATGTGATCAGGGCCACCCTTTGTCGAGCCAAAGGCGATTTAGCGGTCGGTCACATGGTCACAGCTGAACCTGCCAATTAATGAATTTTAGTCAATGGCCCGCAGCCTTTCCGCGGGTCCTGCGTTTTAAACAATATAGTGTATATTAATGTAAATTGATACTGCACCACGCGATCACATGAGTCCCTTCGGTAGGCAAATAAGTACCCGGGACTTTGTATATGTTGGGAGGCTTCGGTTCCAGAGCGCTGCAGTTGGTTAGGACATGATTCTCGCTTGTTCAAATTTCATACCTTCTGTGTTTTGTCATCTACCTCTGCGGGAAAATATATTTCACGTTATTGACAGCTTGGTACAAGGTGGATAAATGTATTTTTACTTTCTTTAGTATACTTCGATATCAACATTTCACCGGAAATACATGTTTTGAGACCCCTGAATGCAGAAAAAAAAAAAACACAATTTTTAGAAAAAGTTCCATATGTGATGGTCGTGTGCCTGTCCTAGTATAACTTGACGGTCCTCACAGTCGTAGTTCATCCTTGGCAGGACAAGATGGCTTCCATCTTTTGTTCCATATGAAGAAGAGCATTAACACCACTAGTATTACTTTATTCGGCTCGCACCAGAAATCTTGTATAGGGTATGGCATTGATTTTATCAAAAATAGCTCCATATATTGAATTTTTTGGGAGTCCTCTTTATCCTGGGTGATTTTTGCATAACTCGTAAATCGCAACATACACAAACTGTTCAAAAAAGACATAGATATTATTAAAACACAATTTATGTCGAATATATTTTTATGAAGTGAACCATCTTGGAAATAGTGTTATTTGTCTGAATTTTGCAATGTTTATACTTTGCTCGAACGGGAGACCGTTCATGCAAAGAGAACAGAATTTCAAAATATCAAATAGCGATAAACTTTAAAAGATTTGAAATGGCTTAAAGCCTACAGTATTCCCACATTCCCCTTTGTGCTTACGCTTACAACAATTAGCCCTGAGGTAATTTGTGCAAATGTTTGTCTCGGTTAACATGAAGATAAAGGAATGATTAGTGTATGGGTAATGTTGGGTAATGTGCCCATGGCTAAATGTTTTATACAAATTATTTCATTTAGATAAATTGCTCTTCTCTTGTTTAAAGGAAAATGTTAACATTTCAATATTTTCTCCATGCTCAGCCAGCTTTTAAAGAGGTTAAACTTCTTTCATGTAAACGGTAATAGCTTTTCCTGGGGATATTTTCTTTCAAAATCTTTTGTCGTATTCTTGAAAGATGCTGAACGTAATAATAAGTTTGGTTTCAATCAAATTTTCCTCTTTGGGAGTGATATAGAGACATGCACACAATGCACATATACCTTTATTTTTCAAAAATGTATTTTATTGGATTCAAGAGCTCCCAAAATATGTATTGCTAGTGAAATTCGGGTACCAAATTTTGGGTGGAGTAGAATACTATTTTCTTTACTTTCTCTGAGGCGTAAGTTATACAGGCAGTTCCAAATTCAACCTTTCCTGGTCATTGTTAAACCATAGCAGGATACGCTAAGCTTCTTAAATATAACCAAGGCGTTTTGGTTTGTATCTTTGGCCTTTTAAGCAGACAAACAAATATTTAAACTGTACTTTCGCTTCTCAGCTTCCAATAATGTGACCCATATACAAGAAGAATTTAATTGATAAAATAGCCATAAAGCTTAGCTAAGAGAGAACTTTGTCAATCAAATTCTGTAACTTTTCAATTATACTATTTATAGCGTGAAACTGGCCAGCAGCCACCAGAGAGACTCAAGATCAAGGTACCTCACACCACTCGGTGGCAAGTAAAGAACGTTAACAATGCAGTGTGACAGAACAGTGTTTCGAGATTGTGTGAGAGACTTCCGACTACCGTTTATGAGAGGTTCAAGGAAAGGTGAATTTCGAGAAAAATACATCGTTATTGTCTATATAAGCAAGTTCAGACGACTAGAGCGGCCATTTTTATGATATAGTCGTTAAGTATTGAACGAGGCCCTATAACCATATCGTTTTAAACGTCTGTAAAGCAAGTTTTGAGAGATCTTGTACGTTGTTAGAGACAGTTGTAGACAATTAATCGTCACGTCGGAGTTGTGCATAGCAGTTTTAATGACTGTGGGAGATAAATACTATGAAGGTTGCGATCGGACAGAAAAGCTGTCAGATGTAAGTTCACAAAGAACTGTAAACTTTGTTAACGATAAACAGAGAACTGTGCTATGTTAGTCAGTTTTAGAAGACAAATAAAGTAAAGCAAAAAGTAACTGAAATTGCTATTTTTTCACACTGGTGGCAGAAGTGGGATTTGTCATATTTTCACAATATATCGAAAAGCAAAACGCTATGCGATTAAAGAGAACTATCTTTTAGTTTATTTAGTTACAATTATTGCTACTTAGGGGAATTACACGGTCGCTAAAATCACATGGCGCGAGAAATGAGCAGATTAGCTTTATACTCTTGTATTATTCACAACCATTGACTTTCCCGATTCATTCATGACGGACACATTTTTCGGTAATTAATATGCAGTGGACAAAGGATTTTTGTAGATTAGATATTGCGAGCTGATCCGGGTTTTTTATATAAAGGATTTTATGAAAGGCCAGTTTTATTGGGAATTAATACAATAGGGCGATGTTCTCAACTAGACCATGCGTCGTTCATAGGAGAAACAAAAATGTTGAATTGCTTTGTACTCGTATGTCCGTGCTCTCATCATATAAGTAATTACTTGGTGCACACAGCGTGAAGTACGAAGCGAGTTCTATGTACAAAATTTGTAATTCGAATCCATTTAAATTCCGAATATAAAATACATTCAGGGTAATTTAGAAGGATGTGATGAACCATTAAACACCGTGTGTATCGAAATAAACTTCATCATTTCATGATTGATTTTACTGCATATGCCATTCCTCTTCTGATTCCTGAACCGATTTAGATACACCGGTCCCAGGCACCTTAAAGGAACTAATTCGAATAGGCATGATAGATAATGGCCAGAAAAAAGTGCTAGACGTCGTTAATTTAATCCCAGCGACTGCTATCAAATGTGGCTCTGGGAAAGGATGGGGTGGGCCCACGTAAAATAACCGGTGAGATAGTGCGCCTGTACGATGACGGGGTACATAGCATATATTTAAAAATAGAGAGATATAGTATAAGGAAATTATACTCACACAGTGCCTAATCTCATTGGTGTAATCGTGAATCTTATTTTAATTAATCTTATATAGGTAGTAAAATAAAGGTAATGTATTCATTTACACATAATGCAGGACTTCTTCAATTTTATTTAGCTTTTTAGAACATTAATGTGTGGAACACTTGAGGGCTGGAAAGAAATAAGTGGTAACATGTAAATCTTGTGTGAATTATTTATTGCACAATCATAATACCTCTACAGGCCTTCAGTCTAATCCCCTGCCACATGTTGTACCCGTTTACAAATATTGGGAAGTCGCAGGGCACTAGGTTTGTTGATGTCTGCAAGAGAGCGCCCTATAACTCGAAGTATGGCCTCTCTAATGCAGAACCATCCCTCGCAATGCTTCTTTCATCCTGTAGAACAGATGAAAGTCACACGGGCTCATTTCCAGTAAATAGGGTGGGTGCTGTAGAATCTTCCACCCCTACCGTGCATAAAGAGCTACTGCGTTGTGACAACGGGCGTTGTCCTGCAGAACAATGAATGGATCCCTGTCTCGGAAGTTGGGTTGTTTCCTGTGCAGTGCTGGTCCAAGATGATGTTCCTGATGATATCCATGCACAGCAAAGATTGATTAAGTTCAATGACGCTGTTTTCGGACCCATATCAACCTCCACCTGGTTCCTCCATGTCCTGTACGGAACGCTGCAACCCAACGTGCCACAGTCCGATACGGTATAGCCTCATTACCGTCTGCTTCACGTAGCCTAGAATGACATTCCCTGACGTTCTTTACACTGGTCACTTTGAATTTCATTTTGAACTCGTTCACTGCAGCACCTATACTAACGCCGCCACCCGAGTTGTATAACTCCACCACCTCTTCACGTGTTTAACCAATCGCAGCTCGAACAAAAATCCCTGTACAGAGGTTAAACAGTATTGCCAATTATCTCTTTCCAGTCTTCGTGTAATGCAGCAAAAGATCATTTTATATGTCCACAGATTTTGGTAAAACAGACAAGGTGAACTTTAAGAATAATCTACTGAGGACTAACTAGAATACAAATAATAACATACCTTCTTATTTTCACATTATTCTAGCAATTGGCAATAAAAAACACGTATATTGGGTTGATTTACATAAGAACTTATATAAATATATAAATACATATTTCTTTATAATTAACGTTGTGGTGTTCTTAAAGAAAAAAGAACATAATCCATGCAACTGCAGTCTAAAGAAAGCCCTACATCATTTACGCTTGCCACAACGCCTATTATTTAATGTGCACCCTCCCCATCGTCATGACGTTCAGCTTCGAATCAATGGCCATTACATTATGTCTCGCTATGAGTCACTGAATAATGTATGAAAGCTGGTTTACCGATTAGAGGAAGACAGGCACAAGTAGCGAACAAAATTAAGAATTTGGGCAGTAAAGATCAAATAATCCGTTGAGTGAACATCCCATGGAATTTTAAAACTTGCTTCTATATGAAGTGCCATGTAATATAGGTAATTTATAGAGTAATAGCCATTTATTTATTAAGAAATTTAAAAAATGCATAAACTTCTCTACTTCCCAGTTAATCTGGCGTGATGTATCCTGAAATCCTTCTACAGTGATACAATTGTGAGAACTTTCCAAATTTTCTTTTCAATTATTCACTTTAAATTATTATGAAATAATGCAAAAGTTATTTAAATTACCTAGTATTCAATAAAGTTTTCAGAAGTCATCTAGTTTATATAACAATTGTTTATATAACAGCAGAAGTTCATGTTTTCATATAAAGGGAAACACACACACACACACACACACACACACACACACACACACACACACACACACACACACACACACACACACGCACGCACACACACACACGCACACATTCTGCTGAGATGTGCCCCTTTTTCATTGAGCTCCTCAACTGAAAATCAAAAGACATTCTGCTCCGTAAAACAAGCATAAACTTATTTGCATTACTTTTTAGCTGCTCTGTGAACCACTCTAATTTTAATGCGTATTTAGTAAGCCACATTGATCCACTAATGTCATTATTAATAATATAGCGGGCAAATTTAATTTTTAATAAATAAACAAGCTCTGATAGTTTTCAGTAGTGTGTGCATAAATATGTCACAAAACATCACTTCATAATATTAATGGAGTGAATAATTAAACTGTATTATTATGTGGTTTTGTCACGCTATTTACTTTGTGCATTAATTCGCTTCTGTAAAGCGTGTTTTACAAACCAGAATGACCCTTTGTGGATTGTTTTTGTTTCGTTCTCTTGTGAAAGCAGTAAAATAACCTCCAAAAGGATTTAACGTGGACCCGTAAAGTGCACTGCACTGTTCACTCTGCGGTAAGGGTTAATTTTAAGTTCTAATATATGTAGGGAAGTCATTGCATTAATTTAAATCACTCTCGGTATTTGGAACACATTTTGTATTTTACCTTTTTGTTTCTGGCCATTTCCTACGGAGATATTATAGTTTTATCGAAAACAAGCTAGCAACACTGCAGATTGTGTGGGTGTCGCTTTCCCTATCTCAGCACATAAATAAACAGCGTAACGGTGCGTCGTGAGAACATAAACACATACCCTGCCGTCTCCTTTCTTGTTTACTTTGCTTGTATAGGCCAATTACAAGAGTTAGTTCGCAAAACATTACACGAAAACGAAAGCGCCCGACCTGCTTACATCCAGAAACCATGTCAATTCCCTTATGAACTTCAGCGCAATGCTGCCGAGTTACTTCACGTCAGAAAGAGCTAGTCGGAGTATTCCTTCAGGTGTTATTTCGAAACCCTGTGTGATGTCCGATAATTACTACTGAACCTATTTCGGAAATAACTTACTCTACACATCTTACAAGTAACAAACTGTTATCTTCGTACATTCTTCAAGAAGCATTACAAACAAGAAGGTTGAATGCCATTTTGTTTTGTTCTTTGCTCAGCTGAATTCGAAAAAAATAAATGGTTTTTGTTCCAAATTGGATGCGTAATTCCACACGAAAGTACGAAGATAATATAACCTGAAATAACAAAACTATTGAATGCTTTCAGGATTCCCCGCAGCACGGGTTGAGTGCTGCATAGCTCTTCTATGCCAACGCGACAGTATATTTATTAAGTTGACTTTTGGACACCGTAATGTCTCTAAACTTCCTTTCTTCTTTTCCTGTTAACATCTTTATTGCTGCTATGTTCCTCTCTACCTTATTCAATACCTTTCTTTCTTTTTCTCCACAATGAAAAACCCAATGAGATAGGTCGGCCTACGGGATTTAAACCCGGGATCTCCTAAATGCGAACTTCACAAGTTACCACAGTCATCTGTCTCGGTTCCCTTCCTTCTTTAGTCAAGCACCTATACCAGAATTTTAGTTTTCTTTCCAATATTATTCTATTCCTTGCTGTCCTTCCTAATTCTATTAACCCTATTTCCCTTGGGGCCGGGCCTATTTTGAAAACCACTAGCCCTTTACGAAACGTTCTATAAAACTAGTTGTACCCGATTTTGAAAGATGCACATGAGAAACACAACATAACCTAGTTGTAGCCAAGTTGTCAGGAGAAAACACGGAAATTTCCTTTCTCTCCTGCCTTTAGAAGGCCTTTCTGCTGTTCCTTGACATTTCTTCCGTGCATGAAATCTCGAATATACACAATTGCTGCTCTGAGTAAAGTTTCATGCTCACTTAACTGGATAAGGGAGTGAACTGCTGTTCCGGAAACAAGGAACGAGAGACGCTCTATCTGCTGGGTCGAAATGGAAGCAACTTTTTGTCAAGTACTTGCACAAAATAAAGACAAAATGTATCAGACACAGACCTTGTAGAGACGTTTACAGCTTGTCGGCCTTCATTGTCTGTTTACAACTTATGAATCACAATTAAGGGAACTATTTTCACTATATTGAACTATTTTCACTATATTCATATGAGTGCAATACATCAGATTTTTAATATTGCAAAGGTTTCGTAAATAATTTATCCATATTTCTGAGCAAGTGCAGTATTTTATTTTTATCTCATACAGCATAAAGTGAATAACCCTTACAGTGCAAAAGACTTAAGCCCGAGGAATGGCATACAGCTATATGTATAAATAATTGCCATTGAATGCAGCTTCCAGCAATTTCCGTAATGTAACAATTAGAATATGCTACTCAGAGATACTGAAACATAACAACTGTTTGCAGCGCGGTACTTCAGTCACATTTATATATTACCTTGCTTTCTGAAGTGCACGACGCGCAATTAGGCGTTAAAATTGTTTTGAAAATAAATTTCAAATGTCCTGAATTTTCAAAACGCTATCTTAGCAAACGTTTCAAACTGGTTTCCCGTCTATAGACGCACAAACACATCTGATATATTGTATTTCCTTGAAATTCCGTTCTCTTTGCACGACTGAAAGAAAAATAGCGTATTTACCAATATGGTTTAACGAGACCTAAAATTTTTATGTAGTAAGATTTGTCTACCCTTACGGTTTACCTACCAGTGATGTAAAGTTTATTCAGGAAATATAATATACGTATTTTACTTGTCAGGAAAATAGAACAAATGATATTTTAATCAAAATCACCAGTTTTAGTGTATAAGCATATTCGAAGAATCTTCCATTTAAAGGGTAATTTGGGATGGGGGAATGGGTGTGGCGAAGGAGGGGGGGGGGCAAGAGGAGTCACGGCCCCACTTGGAAATTAATTAACTTAATATGCAATAAATTGCTGACTGTTAGACTATTATTTTAATTTTAATGTAAAGAACAATTTTTATTTAGCACAAATTAATAGGTTATCGGCAACAAATACTATAACTATTGACAACAAAATAATGAATTAATATTGTTTGATTGGAAACTTCTAACATACGCTCCGCCCCCTAGAGTAAAGTCTGCCGACGCCCATAGATGGACTTTTTAAAATACCTTTGCAGAATTGAAAGAGTGTCAAAACATTCAGGTGAAATCTCGGTATCCACATTTGAGTGGAATACAATGCTTTCTTGTGTACTGTTTCGAGTGGGGGATTTCTAACAAAGCTTTGTTGCATCCTGGAAAGATGCTGTGTTTAAAAACGAAGGTTAGTGTTAATCCAAATGTTTACTATTTCTCTTCACTTCAGAGAAAAGAACATTTCATCTGTCATCAAATAGACTAAACATATGGCATTTCAGTCAAAATCGTCAGAGCTATTTTCAAGCACCTTGCAACTGCAAGGAAATAAGCAATAAGATAACTTCTGTAAAAGTTTATCTCGTGTAACACGAAGAAGATATAGGAATGAGTTTGTAAAAATAGTAAAAGGGTAGGGAAAGCCATGTGAGTGCAACACATTCGGCTTTTTCTCTTAAAAGAAAACAATAGCAACACATACAACATAATGATTGAAGTTTATTTCGATAATATATTGGTAATTATCTAAAATCAATTGAATGAACGAGCTCTGTGACGTGGAATTGCTGTATCTCTGTTAGTGGTAAATTACACGAAGGGCTTATTTAACATCGTATATCCAATACTTGCTTTTGTTGTGGTAGTCCTGTTTCATAGAGTTAATAACTACAGTAGTTAGAAAACTGATGTAGTCGCAGGTTTCATTACACAACAGGCAACAAGTTCATTACTATTCACACGACAGTGTTATCTCTGGTAGTTCGTGTTCTATTTCAGATATTTCCAAGAAAAAGTTATACATCAAACCTGACACTCGTGGATTACATGTTGTGTGAGATGTGTTGTGCCCTGGAAAATAATTGAATCACGTCTGAGCGAGCATGCTTTAACATACTTTCAACCGAAAGTTTCAATTTCTAGGCTTCTAATATGTTCACAGTCACGTAAAGAGGATCTGTAAACGGTAGATCATTTTATGATAGTATGCATTGCTGTTTTTATTAAATATATCCCAATTTCTTCGCCGATTATTAGTTAAAAATCCGGTGTGTTCCACTCACATGACTTTCTCTACTCACTTTTGTGCAAGCTATTGGTACAAACTCTTATTGATTTAGCTTTATTTTTTTTTTATTATTTTTTTAATTGTTTTTTTTAATTTATCTTCACATTAGTCGAGATAAACATTTGTTTGGTAATTTTCTTGTAGGTACAAGGGAAATATTGGAAATGACATGACGGCACGACGCAATTTTCCCGATTTAGAGTTGTTTGATTGACTTGAAAATTTGCACACCTGTGAAGGACCGATGACAATACGATATTATAAACTTATCCTAATGCCCTGACCAGAGTTATCAGGATAAAAAATTGACGTGGCTAAGTTTATCAATGTAACATAGTTTTCACCAACTTGAGACATTTGATTGACTTCAAATTTGCACACGTGTAAAGGATTGATAATAATTCAGTATTATGACGTTGTCCTAGTGTCCTGCTGTGTTAAAGATGCCTCCCCACCCCAGGCCTGGTTCCCCCGACGGTTCGGTCCTCTGCCGTGTGAGGACAGCTAATTCGAAGACCTACTGTTGGAGATATATCTGTAGTTAGCACCTTGAGGTAACGGCGCACTAGGTCAATTTCAGGATTGTCATAGAAGCAATAAAGGAAATTGTTGAATGGTAAAGTACTTCTTCATGAATAACAGAGCCCCCTCAATTATATATGCATATCCTAACCACCTGTTCCGGCATGCTGTCACTCGGTCGCTATTTCCAGCCATACGGTTCACACTTCTTTGATCTTACCCTCCTAGGCTAGTAGTGCCATTACTTCTGCCCTTCTTCTCGTCAATAGCACCCCCTCAGATGTAGGAATGAACTTATTTTTAAGCAAAAACCGTTGCGACACTTGTATTCTTACCACTGGTTCCATCTACCAACTTTCACTGTGCGTGGTGTGAGCGATGGAAGTTGGAGTGCAATCTGTCGAGATTATTATTATTATTATTATTATTATTATTATTATTATTATTATTATTATTATTATTATTATTATTATTATTATTATTATTATTATTATTGTTGTTGTTGTTGTTGTTGTTGTTGCTGTTATTGTTACTATTGTTACTATTATTGTTGTTACTATTATTACTAATGAACTTTTTTATTCAGGGGGCCTCAAAACATATTTCCGGTGAAATCTCGACATCGAATTTTTGGAATACAATACTTCCTCTACTTTACTAAACGTAGTAGAAAGTAAAACTCAATGTTAGTTTTCATATGGGTTTGCAGTCAAGACGTATACAATTTCTTTCACAATTTTTAATTTTTGTAACATATTAGCCCAGAGAGATCCTGTGTAGACCAAGAAATTTA
Organism: Tenodera sinensis; assembly: GCA_030765045.1. Taxonomy (NCBI): domain Eukaryota; kingdom Metazoa; phylum Arthropoda; class Insecta; order Mantodea; family Mantidae; genus Tenodera; species Tenodera sinensis. The sequence goes on from CM060972.1 coordinate 83,247,018, forward strand.
GCGCTATGTCAGAGTGCGGTACTTTCCTTGGGTGGTGCAGTGACTGCAGTTAGAGAAGCCATAGTGAGATCATGTTGCAGACATCAAGTGGGGCGTGAGGAATGAACAGACATTAACCACCTCTTGGGCACATTCCTGCAGATCACATTACACAAAGCTAATAGCCCAGAACCTTGGTGAAGTGCTTGCTACTTCAGAAATTAGCCTTATGCTTGGCCTGGCAAGAACTGTCTTCATAACTATACAAAGCTGGATACACACCAACGAATTATTATAGCGTGCACAATTTATCACCCAGGGCTGTTATTGTATACTAGGTGACTTTATTGATGGAACTATCCACTGTAGAGAAATTACTATTGAAATGCTTTATCTGTACTGCAGTAAATGTTCAATGTTGGTTTATCTGCTTGCCTGCTTGATTACGTTAACACTTTATCATAGGCACCGTAAAGTAATTAATTGGAGTAAGTATTATTGTTAAGGGTCCGAGAGAATGTACTGGTCATTTATTCAAAGTAGAACGCCTTGAGTTTAATCTCAGTGACTGCAATCAAATGTGACTGTAGTAAACGATGGGGAGGGCCCACGTAAAATAAACAGTGAGATGATAAGTGTGGATGATGACGGGGTTATATTACACCCAATCTCATGGATCTTGATTTTTTGTAAAGGAAACAAAAGAAACTACAACAACACTGAAATAAATCGATACATTTATGGTACAAATAGTTACCAATACATTTATTTTATTGTTGCCAACATAACATGAAAACAATGAAAACACTTAAAATATTCTAAAACATTTAGTAGACATCTTTCTTGCCAAAATGTCAACACTATGCATAATACAGATCCGTTGAGAAGCGCTGCGATCGCATTCTAGACTTTCCGGAATTTCGTTTCGCGATAGGATTCTATGACGTATTTGTTGCAGCTTAGATGAATATTACATTAAAAGTGTGGCTTATTGTGAAAAAGTAATTGCAAGTATACTTCAACATTATACATTGTGCAAATTGTGTCCTGTTATGTCAAATAAACTTTCCTCTGATATTTAAAACGTTCTGGATATTATGTAGGTATTCGCTTGGGTTTACCAATGCTTTTATCACCAATTTTTAAAGCAGTGCTAAGATACCATTCACTGATTTCTGGCGGTATTGGAAACATTGCGGAATTTTCAAGCCCGCATATACCGACTGCCCATCGCTTCAACCTCCTACGTCTCTCTTATTGCAATAATGAAATATGCAATGATTGTATTTAGTCAATAACTAAAACTTGCTTTTGCGGGCCCTTATGACCTAGTTGTTGACGGGCCCTTAAACTTCACAACTCACTCACACCCAAAATTAACTTTCGTAATAATAATGTTGTATGCCAATATGTCAAATATGTTTACTTTCTCTATTACGTATGCTAGTAGGGGAAGTATTGTATTTAGCCTAAAATTCCAATGTCGAGGTTTCACTGTAAATACGTTTTGAGGCCCCCTGAATCTAAAAAAGTATTTTTAGAAAAAGGTCTGTGTGTGTCTGTGAACAGCATAAGCCAAAAAGGTAAAGTTGGTACTAAAGTTTAATATCTTTTGAGGATGCGACACGGAGAATTTGAAGAAAATTCCTCCGCCCTTAACTACCTTTAATATGAAAATTTTTTGAAAAGTCTGATTTTCTCAAAAACACCTCTAACGATTTGCTTAAAGTGCCATATAGTTAAGGTATTTTTATGGCTAGTAAAATGTATATTTTGAGTTTTCTGACTATAACCAATGTAGTCATGTAAGAGATAGTCCAAGTGTTACTATACAAACGATGTAAAACAAATGCTATGTTCAAATGCACTTTTTTGTGGAGTGAACCATTTCCGAGATATTCTTACTTGTGTGACGTTTACAATACTTGTAGTTTTGGAAGGTTGTTACTCTTATATTTTGGTCATGCAAAAACAACGGAATTTCAAAGCCTTCATATAGTGACCAGCACCTACAAGAAAGTTAGCAATAAAATAATTTCTTCAAATGTTTGTCTTGACTAAGACGAAGATAGAGGAATAGGAATTTGTAAGTATAGTTGGTACAAGAGTAGAAAAAGTCATGTGAGTGCAGGTCTTTTACATCGATTCTGAAAAACGAGGTATAAATTACAAAACCGCTATTATAATCTGCAGCAGTTTAGTAAGAATAGATGTAAGTAGCACCTAAAAACCGTATAAAAAGTTTTCGGATAAGATACACTTGTTCACTTCACATTAACGTCACAAACGAATACCCACAAGCACCGCACTATGTGCGCAGAAGGCTCCTTGAAGCAACTACACATTTTAAAGCGATTATTAACGTCGAAAGCACAAGCGTTTAGCTGATACAGTAGGCGCTGAACATCACAGCCTTCTATAAGTGAAAGTGTTTGAGTCGTCCTAACTCCGGCGGCGAAGGAAGCGGAAGAGAAAGAGGGCACAAATTAAGTTCTGCACGTGAGAGAGAGGACTGCAATGAAAGAAAGTAAAGTAAATACAGAGTGTTTACTTTTTCAACCTTCTCCGAGCCCAGCGCCATCTACGTTCTGTGTGCTCTTTGCTGAAAGTCAAGCTGTTTAATGCGCACAAGTTCTGTAATGTGAAAAGTTCGGACTCCGTAACCTCTGCAGTACAGAACCCAAGGGAAATGTAGCGTGTCCATGTTGGCAGCATGACAACTCAACTTTTACATAATTTCTGCAGCAGGGAAGCATTCCAATACACGTGTATTTTAGTCTTTTGGATAGATCAATTATTATAAAAGCTTTACAGTGGAAAACGAAACAAATAACCCATCCCTAGCACATACCAAAGACTTGTTCAGATGCAAAAAACTGTAACAAATTAACCATCAACAAGGAAATGGCGATAAAGGTAATACAAAATGAAAATCAAAAGCAAGCAAGGAAAATAGATATGAAATTTGTGCTGAATATATACACAATAACACTTGTCCTTTTGTCTTGTTGAACTCCGGAAGATTAAAGTATTTTTATCTATACCAAATACCATCTTCGAAGGATGCAATATTAATATTTCAAAGAAAATTCCCCACTCCAGACTGTCCTATACATGGTATATTTTCCGAAAGTGTTGATGTTCTCAAAAATGGCTGTAACGATTTTGATTAAAATACCATGAACAGTTGAAACGATTTATATTACATTACCTTTAACTTAGAATTACATAGTCAGATTTTGGTAACCCATTATAATTAAAAAAAAAGTGTTCTGGGTCTACATGTGTGAAATTTTACACATAACGAAGATATGTTTGAATATTTTAACTGGGTCTTGCTTTAAAGAAATCAGTTAGTTTGGCTTGTTTCGCTTTTCTTGCATATATCTCATTTTATAACCTTCTTAATGACCTTACAGCTTTTTCACTACACGTTTTCGCACTGAAGTAACGCCTGCACACATTTATTGCATTTAACACTTCACTCAGTTTAGATGTTTCAAAATTTGAATCGTTATTCCCATTATTGTCAGGTTGCTTGAAGCCGGTCCGCTTTCTTGATCACCGCCATGTTTTTGGCACACCAGCAATAATTTCCACATCCTATAGTTCCTCACACAGTAAACACCAGGTAGCGAAAACTTTTATCTTCACTACTGGTTTCTTGCTACGACATTTTCGCGCCGAAAGCCGCCGTCTCTACTAGCAAACTCTTTGTCTTTTGTTTACGCGGCCGAAAGCCGCCCGTTGAGTTTGCGTCTTTGTCAACAGAGGAAAACACGCCTTATTTGAAGATAGTGTATGTCGTATGCTCATTATAATGATCTAAAATTCAGTTGTATTTTATTGAAATGTAATACGTAAAACAGCAAATTACGTGTAGACAAGGTTTCAAAATTACATTTTGTGAGGCCTACAAAAAGTTACCTCTAAGTACGAATTACTTGGAGCTGGGTTAGGATAAAGCAGTTCAACTGTATTTAAGACATTTTTATGCCACATAAAATGTCTACCTTGATTTTTACTTTCTCTACTAGTAAGTAGGGGAAGTATTGTATTCCACCCAAAAATTCGATGTCGAGATTTCACCAGAAATATTTGTTCTGAGACCCCCTGAATAAAAAAAAGCATTTTTAGAAAAAGGTCCGTGTGTGTGTGTGTGTGTGTGTGTGTGTGTGTGTGTGTGTGTGTGTGTGTGTGTGTGTGTGTGTGTGTGTGTGTGTGTGTGTGTGTGTGTGTGTGTGTGTGTGTGTCTGTGGATAGCATAACTCAAAAACGAAAAGTCGGTTAAAAACCAAAGTTGGTATTTAAGTTTAATGTCTTTCAAGGATGCGACAAGAAGATTTTGAAGAAAATAACCCCACCCTAAACTACCCTTTACATGGAAAATGTTTGGAAAATTTTGATTTTCTTGAAAATGGCTCTAACGATTTTGATTAAAATGTCATATGTTTGAGATACCTTTATGAAAAATGAAATGTATAACTTGAATTTTCTGACTATAGCCCCTGTAGTCGTCTTAAAGTATCATTTGTAAGCAGGCTAAGGCTCAGGTAAGCAGGTAAGATGCACTTAAAAAGGGCATCAAGCTTGTGTTTCAGAGTGTACTGCAGACCGCTTTAATTAGTTAAAAAGAGCTATGTAGTGGAACACTCTTCCTCTACAACCGACCAACTTAGCGTAAAAACCGGTTACAGAGTGACCACTGCGGAACTAAAATATATCCAAGAATCTTCTTTGTTTGCAAACAGTTTCCAGTAAAAGCAGAACGGAACAGCAGAGAATTAGCCATTTCCTTCCGAAATAAGCCATAGTAGCAAGTTATACACTAACACTAACAACTTCTTGCAGTTAAATAGCAGTTCGAAACAGGAGGAAATGCATTCTAAATCCCTTGCTACGTTTTATTGATCCTCAGACGAATGCAGTATAATGGCTTTAAACTCGCAGTGTAGGTAAGAGCCGAATATTCATAGTATGCAAGTTGGTACGTGTTCTGCATGCTGAATTTGGCATTCAAGGGCTCTTACCCGAGTAACAAAACCTCTGTTCCTTATGAATTCAATATCAGCTGTTCATAAGTAACGTTAGCTCACTTGAACGATGAAGAAAGAATGAATGACGAAGTTCATTTCGTCACTTATTTCACGCTCTTCTCGGATGAATCTGCTACCAGCTGTTTCAGTATTGATCTATGAAATATTTTTCTCTGCCTGTCTGTCTGTCTGTCTGTGTGTCTGTGCACAGCATAACTAAAAAACGAAAAGTTGGTTGAATACCAAAGTTTGTATTTAAGTCAAATGTCTTTTAAGGATGCGACACGAAGATTTTGAAGAAAATTGCTTCACCCTAAACCACCTGACATACCTTCAGTAGTAATTAAGGGACATCAAATAGGTTTTCGAAATAATTAATCACTTAAAATACGTGAATACTCCAAACGGCTTTTTTCAGACGCGAGGTATCTCAACAACATTACGTTGAGGTTGGTCAGGGAATTAAGCTGGCATGCAAACAAGTTGGGCACTTTCGCTTTAATGTTTTGGGAGCTAAAGCTTTTGATTGGCCTGCACTCCCACAGTAAACACAGAAGAACAACGTTTTTGTTTGTGTTCTCAAGAAGCACGTTACTGTGTTTGTTTATGTACTGAACCAGTGAAAGTGACAACTCCTCTGGATTTTTTCTTCTGGCGAGACGTGAAAAGTAGGATCTACAAAACAGCAACTACTGCCCGCGAGTCTTTGAGACAATGCATTTATCTGGCTGCGGAAGAAATACTCAACAGTGAGGGTGTTTTTGTTACAGTGTGACGTAACTGGTGAGAAAGATGTGAGGCTTCTAGGTGTACAAATGGTGGACATTTTGAACAATACCCGTGAAATGGGTGAATCATTTAGTTCATTGCTTATTCTTTTGCTGTCACTTTAAAATGTCATTTGGTACACTTTGGAAAAGGGGAGGGATTGCCAGTGGAGTGAGGCGAAAACGCGCTTCAGTGGAGTGGCCCGTGCTTGGTCTTCTGTGTTCCTTCATCCCTTCCTCCTAGAAGCTTAGCTCCCGTAGATCGCAGAGCGCTCTTTGTTGAATACCCTATACCCTATGCCAGCAACAGCTCTGAGATACGCTAATTTGTTAACTAAATGGCCAGAACACACATGCAGGTACAGTCAATTAATGACACTGTGCTCTGAATATATTTAGAGATAGATGAAATACAATCGAGTATCAAAGGGATTACAAACATAGTTGCTTTAACAGTTACGTCATTAAGTACAAACACTGAACAGTTACAAAGTAAGTAAATGGCATACAGTGAATTGCATTATGGTTTCACACACACCAGCACATGCCAATTTCCAATTAATTATTACGTAAAGGTGAAATTGAGTGGTTAAGTATTTAACAAATTCGTTTTCCAGTAGCATCTATGAATGATGTTTTCACATAGCATTAAAGGAATAAAACTACACTGGATTAAAATATATGCCTTAGTATAGGTCCTCTCCTTCGTGTTGGGGAACGTTATGAGTTCTGCGCATACATGACTGCGCAACTTCCCCCACCATCAGTTTTTCAGGTGAAGAGTTGCCACTGCGCAGCTAAGGAAATTGCTCTTGCCTTGCCTCATGGCCTATATAGGTATGCACTTTCACTTGGATGTTTTATAACCCTACATGCAAAGTAAGCAAGGAAAATATAACGTTAAGAAAATATTTTGTGATACCTCGAGCGGGGAAATAAGAGTCACGGCGTATTAAACATTAAATATCAGTGCTAGGACTAGAGAGGCCGCGGCGCCGTGGCCGAGCGGTTAGCGCGCTCGCCTACCACCTAGGCGGCCCGGGTTCGATCCCAGGGACCCGCATGTGGTATTCGTGGTGGACGAAGCGGCGTCTGGGCGGGTTTTCTCCGGGTTCTCCGGTTTCCCCCGCCTGCTCATTTCACCGGTGCTCCATCTTCATTCCATGTACCATCAGTGTCACCGCCTGCGGTGCCGTAGTAGTAAAAGCGGGCGTTAAACACTACACGCACACACACACGCCGCGTCTAGCTGAGAAGGTGAGATTGGTAAGAGGACACTTAACGTGTAGAATAAAGGAACAGGCGTATGAAAGGAAACTAATGGGTTTTGTCAACTTAATTGCTCACCTAACCTGAAAGAGTCCCATCATCTCGAGCGGTCGTCCCAACAAATTACTTTCCTTTCTCCAATAATTTACAGCAACCGGACACCTTTCCAGAACAAAGAGGAAATTAACACGAAAAACGAGCCTCAAAACCGATATGCTACCACTTCAAAGGTCTTCCCTCTCGCGTAACTAAGTCAAGTGTAAAATAGTAAACGAAAGTAGTTGTGACAGAGTTTACACGACACAGAGAAAGGTAATGAGAAATTTCTGTTTATGCTTGTCATATACAACTGTAAAAAATGATATTCCATTGTTTTTGACTCGTATTAATTTGAATTGCATCTTTTTTAAAAGATAAGAATACACTTTTCCAAGAATCGAGTAGCACTTGACTACTGTCTGACAACTATTTTTTTTATGGACATTAATTCCCTGAACTCTACAATTATCACGTTACTTTACGGTCAAAAAATTACTACGGTAAAAATTACTACATTTCATTTGTTCATTTATATTTCTCTTGTTTACTGAGCTGCAGCACAGGGGTAGCTATTTTCTTTTACAGTAAATAACTTTTCACTTTATACCTTTTCCTATTTCTTAGCTTGTACAAATGTTTCAAAGGTCATTTTGTCCCGAGTCTACTTCTCAGAGCTTACCCAACTTATGTGTTTAAAGAATCAGTTATTAATTAATTGATAGATCTTACAAATGCTAACCAATTTGTAAGGACAGTTTGTAGAAGAGCGGTGAAAGAAGACCATGTGAATACAACACATGTTTAGCGGTGTTTTTGGAGTGGTTAGTTATTGAATTAATTCACTGATAGAACTGAGTGCCAAGAAATGTATTCTATCGCAGCGGCTGTTGCCAAGATTATTGGATGGTCATCCGGAAGAAGAGGCTGCGTGGGGCGATTTGCGTTACATCGCTACGTTGAAGTGAGCACATTCATGAAGTGAACAGGTTCAAGGTCATAATATATTTAACTTTTACCAGCAAAAGTGTCCCAATTTGGCCCATTTTGTGTTAGAATGTAGCCTTAATGATGATTAAACAGTCTAATATCGATACAAAAACGACTAGATGGATTGCACATGACCCAGTTCGAACAGAAAGCATTAATTATGTGTTTGTGAAAGGTATTGTTATGTAGGAGGTGAACGTCGGCTGGCTGGAAGTGGAGAACGGAGCGGCTCCTGTAAGAGATGGCCACAGTAGAGGAGAAGGAGGAGGCGGCGGCGGCAAGAAGTGTCGTTCAAGTCCTAACACAATAGATAACAAAACACCTCTTGCTGCTGCTGTGCGCTCTTTATACAAGCGCCCGGGGCTGTGGCCAAGTGTTTACTGTCAGGGAATTTCGCACAACAACAACTTGCCTCAAGATTTTTGTTGTGAAAGACTCGAGACAGTTCTAACTTAAGGAGTGCTTGCTTGCTTGCCTGCGTGGTCTTTATGGGGGCTGCGGTGCCCACGGCTCACAACGTGAACATCCCTTTTGATGCCTAAAATGCTGCCAATTTATTCATTCAAAACTTAACCTTGCATCTAGTTCTTTTTAACACAATTACATTTTCATTACACATTTAACAACTGCAACCTTGCAAAGTGTTCGTGTGGAATGCATTCGGAAGATTCGTATTAACGCAGTCATTGGTTATGTTTAGGCTTATAAAATTTGAAAATGAAAATTAGTGATAAAACTTTCTTTCCTTTGGAATTTTATACGTAGAACTCATTTTTGCTTTACAAAAAAACATATTTTATTATGCTGGTTGGTAACTCAACTGATGACCCAGGAGAACGCCATTTTCTATTTTTGTTTCACACTTTTAACAACCAGTGTTTCCACTCTACTCTAAAATATAGAAAAAATCTTATTTTTTGTGGTATTTAAATTAACTTTCCACGAAGCTGAGCCTATGGGGCTTTTACTATAATTCCTGGAAAGGAAATTGGCAAAGAGTGTTCACTCTTTGAAGTTGGCATTATCGGATAAACAAATGAAGAGTAAATTTTGGTTCATTTATCATTTATTGAGCTTTTGTTGTCAGTCACAACCGCTGAGTGGTTTGCTTTCATTCTGTCAGAGGAAAAATCAATCTAAACGCCAGTATGAAGCAATTAAAGCCAGATTTTAGTGTAGATATCTTTGGTGGACTTTTGAACCGGCAACTTTCCTAAGAGATGATAAGGAGATCTACAAATAATCATATTAAACATTTTTGTATGTTACGAGTGAAATCAATGCATAATATGAAGGTTATAATTTTGTTATGTCATGACGATTACTATATGATATCTTAAATAGTTTATAACTGGCGAGTTTGAGCTTTTAAGCTCCCGATAAGGATTTATTGATTGCACCTTTATCCATAGGTACTGTATAGAATGGTTGGTTAACTCAAAATATTATAATTTCGGCGTTAATTTCAGTTTTCTTCTTTAGTTGTATATCTGCGTTCTACTTAAAACAATATTCCGGTAGTAAACTGTTTTCTACGTCTTGACTGCCATGCTTCAGCGGGCCAAGATTTCATTCCGCCTGGTACGTCCGCAGTTGTGCACGACCCGTGTGTCAGAGAAGTTGCCTACAAGGCAAGGCGTTCACTCTGAACGTGACAACATTCTAGTTTATTCGTAGAGTGCCTCCTAGGAAAATACAATGTAAATTCTTTTGTTTAGTGTGTTTTTACTACAGGTTCCTTACTCTTTATTTTAATGTAGATTTGTGCAATACGACGAAAAAGAATGCCGAAAAGGAATACGTCAAATCCAAGCAGTTGAAAGAATATGACTCGAAGTCTTAACGGAAATGACTATTATGTTTAATATCCAACATGCAAATATGCATTCATGAACAATATAAATATAAAGCTCGTATTAAATTAATAGCAGAAAATGGAACATATAGAGTAAATAATCCATAGTTTGAACAATTTATTGAAAATTTCACCGGTGAAACAATTCCGTGCGTGTCAAACTTTCGCAAAAAGGTATGAAAGCTTTCAGTAATACTGTAACAGATAATAAATTCTGGGTCAGCTTACATGAACGTTGCGATGTTGCCAGTTGTATGTGTGAAAAGTGATGAATAATGTACTTCTGTTGTTTCTATAGAGCAGGAAATTAATAAAATATATTAATACATTACTCATACATCGATATTCTAGCGGTAGTGTCCCCATTATGATTATTTAATTATATAATTCTGTCATTTCAATAACGTACAGGGCAGTTCTTTGTTTGTTTACAAGCACCGATGGACATAGTTTATAATGCTTCTGAATATTGCATTACATTTTGTTTCTTTGAAAATATGTTTCTCCCATAGCATTTCATTTAGTATAGATATAGTATTCTTTACTGTATTGATCCTAGTTCTTATCTCTTTCTTGTTTTCGATCCATTGTAATGTTATTTCCCAAATATTTACACTCTTCAGTATGTTTAATTGTCCCAAAATCTTCTTCTAGTATTAAATCTTGAGGAACGTCCCCTATGGTTATATATTTGGATTTATCCATATTTGTTTTTAAACTCCATAGACTATATTCTTGCACTAATTTTCCATATTTTTAAATTATTAAGCCACTATTATTTTATCATTTGCAAATTGGACGGAATATACTGTCCCATCATTATAAATTTCATTTTACAGTCTTAAATAGCTTTTTCAGTATATATTTTATATAGTGTCGCAAATATTCAGATGCACGTATGTCTCTGAATATAGTTTTTAATTGCTTTAATCAATATTTGATTTATTTTTATCAATTTTAAAGTTCAGATCTTTACTTAAACACTGTTTGTATTACGAAAAGGTGCGCTTGGTGGCGTGTTGTGCAATAATTGATGTGCAATTTAAGTGTTTTGTTATTCTCAGGTCGACTGTTTCCTTTGAACAGATCCTTGAATGCATAAAATTTGTCATATGTTTAACTGCTGCGGTTCCCAGCTTTGTATTCTATATTGGGGCGTAAAAGACCACTTAATTATGCTGATATACCTCTTTATTAGTCTTGAGGTTTTTTATGTGTCTAATTTACGACACAGGACCGGCGGAATCACTTCCTTTCGGAAAGAAGTCCTCCTAAGAGGTTTTACTCCTGAAAAAATCCATCGCTCTCCGCCGGGTTTGAACCCACGACTTTAGGAGCAAGAGGCTAGTTAACCTCGGGCCACGGAGGACATCTGGTGTCCAGCTTTAATTACCTGGTGATTACTCAACATTTTATTATTAGTTTCTAATTACTGCTCCACGAGGCCAGAGAATAGCAGAAACTGGTGGTAAAGATCTGTGAGGGAGACAGAACAACAGCCCCTCAGGTACCGCACAGAGCTACATAAGGACGAATGATGATGATAATAATAACAATAAAAAAAGAAACAGCATCCATGGATTATTACGATCTCTCTTTTGCTGGGCCTCTCGCCAGCGGGCCAGCTGCATACACGGTAACATGGAAATAAAGGCAGAAAACGGAAAGGCGCGCGGTCGGGCGCGCGGGTAGGTCGTTATTGTATGTAAATACGAGTTCAGCCTATGTAGCCCCAGGGGACAACACTGTCGCGAGTAATGATACATCTAACTGCACCGCATAATTACTGATAACCACCACCTCAGCTAAAGAAGATTAAACAAATTAACGCTGCAATAAATTTATTATTACCTCAATAAAGATGGTAAAATAAGTGAACAATGAACATTTTCCCGACTAGTGTACCATATAAAGGATAGTATAGTATTCGATGCAAAATTTCGATGTCGAAATGTCACCGGAAGTATATTTTTGAGGTCCTCTGAATCCAAAAAAGAAAGCAGTTTTAGGAAAAGGTCCGTGGATTGATCTGTGTGTGTGTGCGTGTGCGTGTGCGTGTGCGTGTGCGTGTGTGCGCGCGTGCGTGTGTGTGCGCGCATTTTCCTCCTGCCCTGTGTGCAAGTTATCGAACATTCTATATCACTAACTCATTATCTTGCAGATCCTATCGGCTGCTAACGGAAATCAATACTGAATAAATAAAAGAAATCAATATTCTGAACGTAAATGTCAGATAGTTTCGGTGGTGGATTTGGCAAATGAAGTGAACAGAGAATTCCTCGGCAGATGACTCCTTGAAAGAGACACACAAAATCGCCTTTATGTTAATCTCGCACCCAAACTCCGAGTATCTGTTTCCTTTAAATAAAACGTCTTCATTTCTTTCTCTTGTGTTTCTTTCCCCGTACTTATACATTCACTTATCTGCTTAACTTGCAGAGATACTTCAAATTACTCTTGTTAGCTGTTTTTTATTATTTGTTCTCTTTCTTCTTCTTATGGTGTCCCAAGTTTTTTAAGCCTTTCCAATTCCTTTAAAGTTTCTTGTATTTATATAATTTGTTTTAGTGCTCCTCTGTTTTCTTTCACGTTTGTTTTATTTCTCCATTGATCGTCTAATCTACTTATGCATTAATTAGCAAACACAGTGCTTTTTCTCGTACTATTTCACTTCTTGAAATCGCTTGACTTATTTATTAGCTCTGTTTTGGAAAAAAGAAATTAGATTTTTTCGACAGTAGTGTTTCTTCTGACACCAGTGATACAGAAACTTGAATTTCCTTCACTGTTGCAGTCTACAAGCGGTTAGTGCTATTGACAACAATTTTTTTATCACCAAAAGTTATCGGAGAGGAGGCTAATGGGGAAAATATGTGATAATAGCTTTTGGTAAATTTATCTTAGTTTTATTTATTATACCCCATTTTTTTTTCTTTAATGTTTCTCCTAGTTCATACACACTGTTTTGTAAATAATATTCATTCGTTTCTGTAATGATTACGTAATCTACAAAGAGTAGCATATTTACACTGTAGTTGTTATTTAGTTTAACATATTTTGGCACTTTTCCTTTTACTTGTCTAACAATATTGTCCATATAAAACTGCACCCCTGTCTAAGACCTCTATTAATCATTAAAAGAGCGAAAGAGCTCACTAACTTTTCACATAATCCCTAGAGAACAACTGAAGGAGTGTTATATTAATGTGACATTTGCATAGTTTTAACTAATGCAACACAAAATGTATTCTCTTGTTCATAAACTCGTCTATTTTCACTCGTCGCTTGGTTTTAATTTCATTCACATTTGCTGTAGCTTGTATAAATTTGTTTTGCCTTTTTTGCTCATTTTTTATGCCAGCCTTCTTCCAGTTCTGGTTGAATCCCTTTGCACAAAGGCTGGAATATACAACCGCTGCACAAGACGTGACGGAAATGTCGCCAAAGGACAAGCCTCGACCCGTTTCCCCTCGTCTAATTTACTATCTCCGTCTCATGTACCTCACAACCAGATTTCTCGCTCCATTTATCGATTCCAAAGAATCGAACACAAGGGAGTGTGACTCCATTTGCGCGTGAGATACTTTATTTCTTTCTTTTTTCGCCCGTACTATTCTCTTTCCCGTGTTTGTTCGACACTTCCTTCTCTTGCTATAAATCAGGTTTATTTACCTACATACATCCCCCAGGACTCGCCTGGTATTGTTCCTTGGAAACAATAAAATGTAAAGGCATTGCGAGTGGACCACGCGGGCCCGCAGTTTACAATTGTGGACCATTTATGGGTGGCGGTGGAACTGCCAAAAACAAACCTGTCGCAACATAAAGAACTGCTAAAATAAAGCTTGGGCTGGAAAAAGAACATTAATTTGAAATATTGATAATATATGCAGTCCACACCTAACCTTAATTACAAACTAGCATCATAACAGCATGCATTACCCACCATATAGTGTGGTTCGATTAATTTTTTTCCTCTGATGTCAAGTTTGCATTCGCGTTGTCAATGAGATTAGTCAAATACTATAAAAGGAGCAATTCCTTGATGGTTTTGAAATGCTATCAGAATGCTTTCGTGTGAGTTTGTGAAAAAGTGCTGTTCTACGAGTGAGGTTATGATGTATGTTACGTGCTGTTAATGCGAGAGAAGTCTTATATTTGTCCCTAAACACAGGCAATTAAATAATGCAGGCATTAAGTAATCATGGAAGATTCCGAAGCTACAGCAAGTGAATGGAAAAAACTACCGGGAATAAATGTAACTATTGCTTGGAAAACAACATAACCTTACTTCATTGTCTACGACGGGAGATCTGGGTAAATAAGGCGTTTGGAAAATTGGATGTATTTATAAAGATGGAAAATCAAGACAGAATACTAACACGTGGCCGTGCAACATTGAACATACTGAAAATACTATCAAAGGCAATAATGAAAACAAAAGAAAGGTATGAAAGAAACCAGTAGAGGCGACATAGCCGCCATTTTGAAGTAATGCCATTAGCAGTCCTAAATTGGCTGTGGTTTTGTGATTCTTGGGAATTCAGGTCGGTAAAGTTCGTCTTTCTAAGATTTTTCCACTGCCGAAATGAAGGCGATTACTACTGTTACAACTAGTACTACTACTACTTCTACTACTGCTACCACTGCCGCTTTACAGTAAGTAAAGAAGTTGCATTTGCACTTGCATTTGTTTTATACGTCATAAGCTTCTCCTGTCACATGAGGTAGACGTTTTTTTATTGAAATGGAAATAACTAGTCCTGTAATGAAAGATGTAATATGCGAAGTAAAGCAAAAGTGCTTCCGGAGGTTTTCCCTCATCTGAAGTAATATTTAACTTGCAGCTAAGACTTTACTTGAACCACATTTCAGATTAACTTTTTAAATCTAGCAGAACGAATGTTAGGTCTGGAAGTTTGTTAAACTTACAAGTGGAATAGGAGATTTTCTTGTGTGGGGAGAGCTAATGCTTCCTTCCCCTACAATGAGGAAATGTGACACGAGAACCGAAGTTTCTACTTAAAGTTTTTTGGGCATTGCGCCTCTCATAAATTAGACCCTCAGAGTTTCCAAACAGCATTGTAATGGGAGCCCTACGGCTATTGGCTTCCCCTCCAAGCAAACATATTGCTACTGGAGAGGTTTTTTCTGTCATTATTTTTGTAAAATGTGACGTGTTTATGTTGCAGCCAACCCTTCATCCAAGCGCCTGCGGAACATGTGACTGCCTTACACTCAGAACTCCAAAATAATTTCACTGAAAGCATTTGCTTGTTTTTATGGAGGTGCATAAAAATAACTGCCTAAATCTGGCAATGCTTTAGGTTATCATCTGTTCCTTCATAGCTTACAGGATTATTGGTTCGATCCTTAAATGTTTTAGCCTCTCTTCTGCCCATCTTAGAGGAAGCTTTGATGTCTAAACCTGAAAAAAGAAATTATTTTGCTGTTTAACGACGCTGTCAATTGCCAGGACCACATCAGCACACTTAAAAACCTTTTGTCTGGACCGGATTTGAACCAGAGACCTTGGGATCAGTAGGGCAGCGTCTAACCAACCGAGCCACCGAAACCGGCCAGAGAAGTGGGAGAAACAAAACACTTGCTCAGTGACGTCATAGCGCATTCAGTTGGCTGATGGCAAAATGTAACCTAGAAACTTAGTACATTTTATTATAGGAGCTTACGCACAAGATTTTACAATAACTTTAAATAAAATATACTTGATCCTTGTTTTGAATTTTTGACAACATATAAGATATATAATATACGATCAATTTTATATCACTCCAAATGAATTAGTTTTCATTATTATGCTACTGAATATATATACTCTTAAGTAGAATTAAATAACAAATACATTACTAAAATAAGTGCAGCTACAATAACATGCTTGAAGAATATTAAAATATGTTATAAATATTTTAAACTTGGAAACAAGAGTGTAATGAAATTTGAGTATAATGGCAACAATGCTCTCGTGAATAATATCTTATATATTTAAACGAGCAATTCTTGTATATATATTTATTCCGCGCAACTTGGAAACGGCTCTAACGATTTCGATCAAATTTTGTATTCTGATAGTTTTGCTTTTTAAGTTCATCTATATAGGTGTAATTCCCGAAAAAGCGCCATTTTACATAAAAAATAACATTTTTTTATTCCCGCTTCTACAGTGCAATTCTTGTATATATATTCCCGGTATTTCAGAAACGACTCTAAAGATTTGGTTAAATTTTTGTATACATGCATATTACATTCACAGTGTTTTAGTGTTTTCTCTACTCACTTTTAGGTAACACATTCACGTCCCTTTCTCTACTCAGTCTTCTATAAACAATTTTCCATAAAAAACATGATTTTGCACCAAAAACATTTTATCCCCACTTTTAAAATAAGTCAAACCATGTTCTGTATGTTTGAAACAGAAGTGCTATTACATTCACACTGTTTTCTCCTCTCACTATTAGGTGATACATTCACATCTCTTTCTCTACTCACTCTTCTACAAAGAAGTCATGCAATTTTCTGTATGTTTGAAATAGAAATGCTACATATTACATTCACACTGTTTTCTCCTCTCACTATTAGGTAACACATTCACATCTCTTTCTCTACTCACTCTTCTACAAAGAAGTCATGCAATTTTCTGTATGTTTGAAATAGAAATGCTACATATTATATTCATACTGTTTTCTCTACTTGCTTTTGGGTAACACACTCATAACTGTTTCTCTGCTTACTCTTCTAGAAATAAGTCATACAATTATGAAATATTTTTATGTGTTTCTATATCTCGGACATTACTCTTAACAATTACGACAAGTAGTTTTATTTAGTTAACAGTTTGCCTTTCAGGTTTATCTAAATAAGTATCTTTTCCCACAAAAAACAAGATTTCACAAAAACGGTCGCCCAGGTACTACTACATTAACTAACTATTGTAGAATAAGTTTTAAAGTAAAGTATTTCTAATTTCACAGAAGAGTGCCTTCACAAAAAGATAAAATTTCGTTCACCACAGTAATCTCCATTGCCAATTTTATTTAACTCAACGGTTCTCTTGTATCTTAGAATTTTATCATACCTAAGCCCTTTTTGAAATACTTTTAATAGTAACACCACGGTTTGGGTTCTAAAGCAGCGTAAATTTATCTCAAGTATAAACATAATTGAAGAGGTGAAAGGTGCATTAAACTTCTGGTTTACGAGGGTTTATTTTCATTCTTTTTATCTTTTCCTGTCACTATGACCTTACAGAGATGCTGGAGGGCGTGTTGCCCACGAAGAGGCCGTCAGCAGGGGTTGTTAACTCAGGGATGGGGGGGGGGGCCACAGCCACGCTAAGCGAAACTTCATCCAGAGTGTAAAGCTATGAATCTTCTACGCGTTCTGAACCCACAGGATCAAACTGCAAATCCGCACATGTTGTCCAGTTCTTTCCTATCCGCAAAATCCCTTTTTTGTGGTCGCAAATACTTGGAACTACTTTAGACGTCTGAAGTAAGGTCCTTTGTATTTTATGGAGGTAGGAGGAGAATTTGGCGACATTTCACTAGCACAAAGATATCTTAGAGGTATAAAAACCGAACACAGAGTTTCAGTTTGGGGTTTCTTTACTCAGGGAGTAATAATTCTTGTCTCTGTGTTTTTAGGACAGTCTGTCAATGAAAATACTACAATTCGCAATTCTTGAACCATTAGCTTAAAGTATTAATCTGGATATTTCATATATAGAGAGGTTAAATTATCACACACGAATTATTACCTAGTCATTCTTTTCTTTTCTACAAACTAAACTACGTTATTGTTTTGTCTAGTCAGTGTCCCCAACTGTGTCCTTAATTCGCTGAAAAACAATGTATTACACATTAAAACCGACTAACATTAATATAACACTCCATTTTCATTGGATAATTGTATTTTTAGCAATTGCACTTTTAATAATTAACGTATTTTTTCCGGAAGAAAGGTTATTTGTTAATCTCAGAAATAAAGTAAGATTTTGTTACATATCAAAAACCACTCTATTATAAAAACAAGAGAAGATCGAAATACATGTAATTCTTTAGGTTTTTTTTTCGCAGTTGGCAGTTTTGAGTGAGTTGAATTACACTACCTAATTGAAATGAATATATTTTAGGATATTTTTATAGAATTTAACATTTACCGGTAAAGTATTTGCTACATAGCTTTTAAATTTATATCTTATGAAATAGTGCAGGTAAATATCATTTGATGGTCTGATCTGAGATAAATTTGGAAATTTCTCGGTTAGGCCACACGTCTTCTGTTATTAATTGTGATAATTGGTATACGCTCTAAAATAAAACACAGCGTGTAAGTTAAACCTTTACTGAGATATTTATTAAAACTTAGTTTACAACTTTGTGTCTTTGGAAAATGCTCTACGTTTCTGGCTAAAATTCCATTTCTACATAAGTAAGCAAAACAAAGTGTATACACAGGTGTTTTGGTAGCCCATTTTGAAACATTTCGTTAATTTAGCTGTAAGTATACTGAAAATTGAAATTTTGATATGTTCCCGTAGATTAGGGAATTATTTCCACAACTCAAATATAGCATTATCTTACTCACCTTGAACATGTTTATTGGCACATTATTTTCACTTACTCTAGCCCTGAATTATCTTTTATTTGTTTCTATTCTCCAAAAGCTAATCCTACTGCATCGTTCGAATAATGGTAACTTTAGTCTAATTACTCATTATATATATATATATAATGTTACTCAATTTCTAGGAAATTGAAATAGGGTGTTATTTAGGGACACTTTTTAATTGCAGTTTGTCCACTTCCATTTAAGTTGGTTAACTAATGCATTAATTAGTTTTAATATTTTCAATTGACTAACGAACTTACATTTTTGTTTATTCCACCTTTCCCACCAGTCAACTGTCTGCTTATGACGTCAGCACTTTGAAGCTTGCTTATCGTTAGTGCCTCTGGCAGAGGACCAGCGAAATATAGGAGGGCACTTGATGTCTACATTTTTGAAAGCACCTTAGTGAAATGACACTTGAGTCGTATTATTCCTCTTTATATTTGGAACTTCTTTCGCTTGACTCCCGTAAACTCGGAATCTCGGAATGTATAGTGAAGGTAACTCAAATAATTGGAACGTTTTTGTATCGTAGATTATGTCAGCTTTAATCACAACTTTTCCGTACAGTTCGTTCATAATGCAATGGTCGTGGGGTAATACAGCTGTCTGCCCGAAACTTGGGGAATTATACACCTCAATCTAGTTATCAATGCTATAAGTAATATTACATTTTATTAAACTACATAGGTCGGCTTTGAGTTTAAGGTTTTAAATATTATACACGAATCCGTAATGTACTTAACACGCTTGCATACCCTGAGTCAGGAATCTTATGGCTCGAGTGAAGCCAGGTACAACAACGAACAGTGTATTTAAGGTCCATGACGCCCAAAACACTTGATCTAGGAGTAGAAACACTACTTCAAAGTGTATACCATCGTCGAGAGGCCGAGAACACTAAAGTAGAAATTGTATTATAACTTAAAAGAGAAAAATGTTTAAAGCTATTTTGATAGAAATTTTAATTACAGTATAAAAATAGGTAGAATTTGAAGAAGAATTACACGTTCTTATATTTGTCTATAAAATAACGTTCCAAACTACACTTAGCCTTTGATAACAACACCATGGCGATTTTAATCTTTCGTGAACGTGAAAGCTAAGCAGAGAGCATTTAATTTTAATTATAAGGATGTGTATATGCTGCCTGACCACTGCTATTTAATTTTAATTTTAGGAGACAAACGTTCGGGCATAATGCTATGCTCTCACTACCATCTGCAGAGGACTTACGAGAACAGACACTCTGCATCCACACAGAGATTCTGTAATTACAGAACCTGACCTCTTGGAAACACAACTGAATATACACTCAAAAGTTGGGTAGCATAATAAAGCCAGCCACTGAAAACTAATGTGGTATAATGAAGACTAAATTAGTATCATGATAAACTTTAGACACTGGCATATGAACCTTCTAATTCGAAATTGTCGTATTTGGTAATTGCGGCAGGCAGAACCAGGGGCTTCCTAGAACTCACCTACATATGCTGGAAAGTAGGACAAATACCAGATGAAAGAGGAACGGAGGACAGGCGCGGAGGGGGGCTTCGGCACTTCGACCTCAGAGATCTGTTGTGCCTGTACCTTGAAAGTGCGCCCCCGGGAGGGAGGGGTGAGGTAAATTGCAAGATCGTAGGAATTGTAATTTGCGTCAACGGCGAAAAGAGAACTGTGTTTTGTGATTCAGTTTTAAAAGAGAAGTAAACTGACAGAAAAAAGTAACTGAAAGGGTAAATTTGTGGCTTTGGTGTCAGAGGTGGGATTTGTCACATAATCATTTTATCAGGGAACTACCAGCACGGAAGACAATGTGCAACCAGCTGTGCTAATATTTGTAGTAGGATAATAAATTAATTCCCATTTCAACGGCACATCTACGGGAAGGTAGGCTCACCTTGTTGAAGTGAAAGGACTTTCTCTAGCGACTGTACACGTGAGCCACAAGGACGTGGGTTTGAGCTGCTCTCTATTCATAATGCAGGCAGCTCGAGTAGTCGAAGTTTGGGTGCCTCTTGGGAAACAAGACGATGCTGTTTGTTTTCGCTCTGCCTACGTGGCTGGCATCAGATTACCTAACCCTGGTTCAAATTTTGTTTTAACTCTTTGCTTCAAGTTGCGAAGTTTAATGAGGCCCACACAGCTGGTTCTCTGTTAATTCCCAAGATGCAAAACCTTCTCTTTTGTTATTTAGTTTACCCTGGAGAAATACGTTGCATAATGCATTTCACAACTGCATGTAACAAAGTTAGCAGCGATTTTCTTTCACAGCTAACATATGAAGTGTTTCCTTTGACTTTGCTATGGTACTGCCTTATTAGGGGGAAGCAAAAGGGCTTTTCAGATTCCCGTACAGGTCGGCTGCTTCTGCTTTCTCCCTTTCTTACGAATTGTTCAGTTGTAAAATAAATAATGCGGAGGAACCTCTGGGTCACGATGTATGCAGTTTAGAAAATCGGTTAAATTCTAGCAAATATTTTCGCTGATCCTCGTACTACCGATTGTTTATATCAACGAATACCTATCATCATACGAGCGGGATGGCTCAGGCGGTAACGTCTGTGGCCTGGTTTTCGGAGGTTGCGGGTTCCATCCCCGTGGCCACGTACTCCGACATGGGTTTTTCTGTGGTTTCCCCATGTCACCTAGGCAAATGCTGGGGTGCTTCCTGTTGTCCACGACTTCCTTTCCCTTCTCTTCATGTCATCTTTCAAGTTCGGTTGGTAGTTTTGGCGTTAGCGGGCAGATGGCATAGTTCTCTCCTTGAAAGTCGCTGCCTCGGCCGCTAGGGTCGCCTTGTCGCCCTCTCCCTCGGTGGATGGTATGCCTTCGGGTGTGCGTCAGGTGTCACAATCTGGAACTATTAGGGACTTCTAGTGGCTTCGCTGACTCCGCTCTCCGACGTGCCTTCCGATGTCACTTCGCTTCATCCCATCTCTCTGGGGAGGGGGTGGTAGCTCGCAATATATCCACATCGGGGTCCCAGTGGGCAAGGTGTCCCCCTTCATTACACGCGCGCGCGCGCACGCACGCACGCACGCACACACACACACCTATCGCCACAGTAAAAATTGGCGTGCATGCATTTGACATAGTTTAGAAATGGCATTAATTCTTTGGCGAATTTTTCATAGTTTCGAGAATATTGTGGTTTTATTGTGCTTTTTAGCCATAAATAAGAAATATCTACTTTTTTAAAATTTTGCTTAGAAAAATTAGTTTCTTTACTCATTGACTCATTGTCGCTGGTGTTTAAGTTTTGGTTTGAATAACAATGAAAGAATTCACATCTAATTGTTAGGAATTCAGTTACCCGCTTCTTTTGACAAAAATTTGTAACAATACTATAAAATAAATATTATTGTTAGAGACAAAGAAAGCTGCCGGATAATGTTATGGAGGTTCTTTCACAAGGTCACGTTTCCGTGCTATCAAAGCCACCACAATAAACATAAGAACTTTGTGCCGTTGTTGAACAGTTAGGTTAAGTCCCTTCAATATCTTTGGTTATCAGCATCAAATACTAACAGCGAGAGATTTTTTTCCACATTTAACTTGTTTGTAACAGACAGAAAGGTAACTGTGAAAACTGTCTCAACTTATAGTATGTTGCAATTTGGTGGTGTTGACTGATGGACAATGATCCTGATGTCTGATGCATGAAGTGATTCATGTCATAATAAAATAAATGTTTTAATTTGCAGAAATTTAGACATAATTAATTATTTGCCGCAATTTCAATATTAATCCTGTTTTTTTTTGTTTTTTTTTTTTCGTAGGGGGGTCGTTAAGGGGTTATCCTCCCTATGGGAGGCGCCCTTGACTGTTTCCATTCCGGGTTATAAACCCTTACTGGTACAGAGATTGTTGTGGTAGAAAGATGGTGGTTAGATGGTGGGTTTTTTTATTATGATGGGGTTATAATGAATTATGAATGAATGTTGTTGTTTGTTTGTTTGTTTTTTTTGTTTTTTTTGTTTTTTTTTGTCGTGGTTTTGGGCCGATTTTGATCGGTCAGGGATTAGTCAATACAAGTCTGGGGCGTTTGTATGTTTCACCGGGGTCTATGTCGTACTCCCCAAGTCCACGTATTAGCTCATTGAAGCTGCCTGGCAGTTGAGCATAGAAGTTGTTAGCGAGGCTCTTGATGCGTTCTAAGAGCGTTGGGATTCTCAGGTCAGCGTGGATGTTTGCATTGGGGATGTACCAGTCGGCTCCTACTGATGTTCTCAGGTATCTGTTCTGTAATACCTGTAGCGAGTATAAGTTGGTCTTCGCTGAAGCGCCCCAGACTTGGCAGGCATATGTTAATGCAGGCCTTATCACTTGCTTGTAGATAAGGATTTTATTCCTCAGTGACATAGGAGAATTCTTATTATATAATGGGTACAGCATCCCCATTCTTTTGTTTATTTTGTTGGCTAGTGTTGAGATATGCGCCTTCCACGTCAGACGCATATCTAGAAGTACTCCTAAATATGTTGCTTCCGTGGACCAAGGAACTATTTCACCGGCCAGGCGAAGATCGTCGACATCTTGGAGAGGACGTCTGGTGAAGGTGACGGCTTTAGACTTGTTGGCATTTATCTTAAGTCGCCACGCTGTGAACCATGCTGTAAGCATATCAGCGTAGCGTTGAAGTCTTTTTACTGCAATCAGATGCTGGGATGATGAAGTTGTGATTGCAGTATCGTCGGCAAATAGGTAGAGGTTGCAGCCCTGGAGACGAGGAAGGGTATTTATGTATGTTAAAAACAACAGGGGGCCCAGAACACTGCCTTGGGGTACCCCTGCGTTGATGTAGAATGTATGGGATTGGATGCTGTCCTTCTTAACTATAAAAGTTCTGTTGGATAGAAAATTATGTATTAGATGGACCAGGTATGACGGTGTGTCATAGTTTATCAGTCTGTGGATGAGGCCTTCATGCCATACTGTATCGAATGCACGAGAGATATCCAGAAACAGGGCTGCAACATAATGCCGGTTATTAAAGCCGGTTATCACTTGGTCCACGAGGCGAAGAAGTTGGTGGGTTGTGGAATGATTCCGCCGAAAACCAAATTGTTCCGGGCGAAGAATATTGTGTCTGTCAAGCATGGTCTGTAGGCGCTTTTGGATGACCTTTTCAAACAGCTTGCTGATGGCTGGTAGTAGGCTGATAGGTCTATAATTGCCTGGATCTTTGGCGTCTTTTCGCGGCTTTGGCAGGGTGATGATGTGCGCATGTTTCCATGCAGCCGGGAAGTGTGCAAGACGAAGCAAGCTGTTGAAGAGATGAACTAGTAGAGTCATCCAGTCAGGTGGGAGCGCTTTGAAGGCTGCGTAGGGAAGGGTATCATTACCCGCAGGTTTGTATGGCCGGACAGAGGCTAAAAAACTCCTAACTTCCTCAACGGTAGTGAGGGATACTTCTTCCTCATCAGGGGGTGCTGCTAGAAAGTTACGCACCACTGTCACAACTTCTTCTGCAATCTCGGCGTCAAGAGGTTCTGCCGGATGAAAGGTGGAGGCTAGATGTTCTGCCATCAAGTCAACCTTCTCCCTAGTGGATTGGGCAAGTCTTCTGCCGTCACTGAGAGGTGGATCAGAAGTGGGAACTCGTAGTATGGCCTTGGACATTCTCCAGAGGGAAGAATCTTCCGTATCCAGAGTGCCCAGGCGACGTTCCCATTCTTCGTTGACATGGTCGTTAAGTTCCATTTTGAGAATGGACTGTAATCTGTTCCACTCTCTCTTGTCCGTAGGGTCACGCGTGAGTTGGTACTTGCGTCGTGCCCTGTTCTTAGCCGCAATGAGCTGGCGAAGTTCATGAGGGAGAGGTTTCTGGTTGCTTATGAAGCGACGCCGAGGAGGTGTAGCCTCTGTCATAGCTGTGACCATGGTGGTAGTAATGTTGGCCGCAAGATGATCTGCGTCCCTGATATTATGGCATGGAAGTAGGGTGGCTGGTTGTTCTGCCATTAGTGTGGTGTATTTGCTCCAGTTCGTCCGCCTAGGATTTACTGTGTTTGGAGGGCCTTTGACAGTAGGCCTTACCCTGAATATAAGCAGCACCGGGTAATGATCCGAAGAGAGCTCTGGGAGAGAAAATAGAGTCGGATGCGTGCGGATGTTCTTTAGGACTGCAATATCCAGCCAATCTGGCGGGCGTCGGTCGCCATGGGTAATGGTAGGCGATGCTGGAGCTAAAACGATGAGTCCTCTACGATCTAGGTAACTTTCAAGTACCATTCCACGATGATTCCTGATCGTAGAGTTCCATAGCTGGTTTTTCGCGTTATAGTCACCCATAGCTATAGTAGGTGTATCGGCGACAAATACTGCATCCAAGTCCTCGTGACTGATGGGTCGCCCTGGTGGAATATATATAGAGTATATATTTAGGGGCCCTCTATTCGTTGCCACTTGGATGCCGGTCCCTTCCAGGCCATAATTGGTTTCAAGGTGTATGCGATGGTGCCGGATGTAGCGACTGATATAAATGGCTGTTCCACCAAAGCCATCGTCGCGGTCACTTCTGTGACAGATCATGCCTGGTATCGTGGCTTTTTGGTTCCCAGATAGATGGGTCGCTTGGACCAGTAGGACGTTGATTTTGTTTACTGCAAGGAAGTTTTTAACTTCTTGCAGTTTGCCACGAATGCCGTTTGCGTTCCATGAGCAGATCTTAAGCCCGAGGATGTTGGTAATTGCTTCATTCCTGTCTGCCATACTGGGACATGAAGGTGAAGACGGTGAATACCAGTACGGTCTCAGAGGCAATTGAAGCTGGCCTCTGGGCAAGGGCCTCGGCTAGAACTGTGGCAAAGTCCGCCTGAAGATGTAATGGGATCTTTGCCATTAAGTTCAGGAAACGCTCATCTGGAACTAATGCATTGTTCTGCGTTGTTTGTGGTGATGGTGGTGGATAGGCCAATAGGCGTTTCTGTGCAGGCTGCCGAGGTGGGAGTGGCTTGCTGTGCACTACCGCTATTGGTGCTCTCCTTGGTGCAGGAGTATTTATACTCGTAGCACCTGTTGCTCTTGCAGTTTGCTGCGGTGGAGCAGTTGTTGGTGCAGGCAATACAGCTGGAACCATTTGCTCCGAAGTTGGTGTTGCCGGCATGCTGGCTGGTGGCGCGGATGGTGTGGGCCCGGTTGTTAGGGCTGCAGCATAGTTCTCATGCCGTATACGCTCTACAGGTCCTAGTCCTGGGAAGCGGGCACCTCTAAATGCTTCCTTGGGCAGGCCTAAGGGGTTCCCACTCCTTGGTGCTGCGTCAAAACGGGTGCGTTGCCCGTTTTTATTTAGATGCATTTCAATTCTGGCCTCCTGCCAGACAGGGCACTTTGCATATCTGCAAGAGTGGTCGCCCCCGCAGTTGAAACAGATGGGTTTAGTTCCCTGCACTCCTGGACGTTGGCAGTCGGAACGTTTGTGACCAGACTCGCCACAAAAGGAGCATACTGGCTTCAGTCGACATCCTGCTGCACTGTGCTGGAACTGTTGACAGTTACTGCACTGTAATGGCTTGGCAGGTGGACGATAAGGCTCAACACGTATTAAGGCGTTGAACATTTTGTTCTCCTTGTATATATTTTGCGACTGTGCCTCCTTCTTGAGGGCCACACGAAAGTGAGGTAGAAGTTGTGGTGGTTGACTTCTATTAGAGCGCAACTGCCCTACTCGCTCTACAGGATAACCCTTTTCTTTGAGATATGCAGTGACCTCTGCCTCGGTGATATACATGGGCAGGTCTTTAAGGGTCACATACATCAGCTTCTCATCAGGCAGTAAAGTTGTTAAGTACTGCACTGATCCGTCGCTTAGCACCTTACGGATTTTGCGATGATCGTCCGGGGTGCTAGGCATGAGAGCAACTGTTCCACTCATGTTCCTGACTGTGTATATTACATCAGGGTGGGAAGTATTTAAGTAGTTGGTTATGTCACGGGCCTTATTTGGGTCCCGGAGAAAGATTGGCGTAGTTCTAAGTGACCTCTTAGGAGCTGTGGCCTGTGTAGTAGTTGCTACTGCACCATCTGAGGTGTCCATGTTAGGGTCATCTCCTGTTGAGTCTTGGTTAGTGGTTGACAGTGGCTGAAACCTGTTAGAAGGTTGCACAGGTTTCTTTGAAGAGGGTTCCAGATTCCTCTTCCTCTTAGATGTCACGGTTTGCCATTCTTGGTCACATGGACTGGCCTTAGTATGGGCGTCAAGGTAGCTATTTATAGCTTCAACCCGTAGCTTGTGTGCGCACATGATTTTGTACAGGGTTGAAACTTCTTCTCTTGCCACACTATGGTTATGGAAGGCTTGCAAAAATTGTTGCTCGGCGTGAGCAATGTAGCAAACTCTTGCCTTCTTTTCAGCCAACAGCACACTACGCACTTCAGGCGAAAGAGGTATGGTGGGATTGCTGATTAGAGCATTATCCAAAAATAGCTGAAAATTTCCACCCTCAAGATAGTACAGAGAGGGGTTTGCTGCTGATGGTGGGTTCGTTTGCCCTTGGTTGGTGTTGGGCACAAAGGTGATTCCAACGTTGGAAGTTGTAGCATCAGCATTGCTTGATGTAGCATCAGCCATCGTTGGGAGTTAGTCAAACAAGTAGTGCGAGCGCTAATTAGCACAGATAGCAGAGGGCCAGGACCAAAAGGCGCCTTACCAGTCTTTAGACTGATGGCTGAAGCCTTGCTATCTTACCCGCGGGTCAGTAAGTCACGTAAGTAGGTGCTATAGAAGCACAAAAGTTGACTTGGTGAGAGGTCAATTTGATGTTCTTGAAGATTGACCAATTGCCGTGTCGAATATAACAGCCAATCCTTAGGCTGTATTGTATGTCGATCAGAAGAATAAATACTGCGAACCAGAGCTGATCCACCCTGATTTGCAGGAGAAGCAGAGTCTTCTATCGCTGGCACCAATCAGCGCGCAGCAGGAGCAAACTCACAATCACGTCCTTACTCTACGAGGTCTGGGAATTAATCCTGTTATTTTACAAGTTATTTATTAGAAAAGTGTTGGCCTGGTGCCGGTACAATGGGCCCGGCTTACAGGCTATATTTAACATTTTTTTACATTTGGCTTTGTTTATATATACACTTTTTCGGTGTCTACAAAAAACCCATACGGTGACCATCTGTAGGTCACGAAGAATAGTTTTCTTTTGTCTTTTGTCTGTTTCGTCTTTGGGTTATATCTACATATGTACATATTTACAAATTATATACAGACACATACACGCACGCATTCACCCACACACACACTCGTACTACACATACACACACATCTTCACTGGGCACACCAGAAATATGCGTCCCAGCGCACTACACTATTTACACTATGTACACTGTCCCGCGGTGGCAGCTCCTGAATATTTTCCGAGGCGAGGGCCTCTGCCGGAACATGTTTGTGGCTTAGGGACGAGGTTGCGTGGACGCGCATTAGTCGGCGAGCCAAGCCGCTTCTAGAACATTTTTATCCTAGTATGTTTGCGGTGCTTCGGCTCGCCTTTGCCGATGCTAGCGATCACGTCATTTTCGTGGTTCCTAATGCGCGTCCATGCCGCCATTGCTCTTTTGTCTATTGCCTCCGGGATGAACGGGATATGAGTTTCGAGGTGAAGAGTTTGGGTGGTGGTGAGGAGTGGAGCAGAGAGGATTTTTCTGAGGGAGAGGTTTTGGAGGGTTTGGAGTTGTTTGAGGGCAGTTTTGGAGGCATTAGCCCAGGCCACACATGCATACAGGACCACCGAGAGAATAAATGACCTATATAGTATAAGTTTTGACTTTAGTCGCAACTGTTTACTACGGAAGATGGGGGCGCACAACTTTGGCCGCTGTCTGCCTTTATCTGTTTTCATGTTATTACCAGGCTTAAGCGTATATTATAAGCATTAAGATAAATATCGCATTGTGTGTGCATAAACTAAAACTAAAAATACAGCAAAGCTTTATTAAAAAGATTACTATATTTTTACAGCTTTATTGTTTACAAAATATGACAATTTATTTTTAGTTGTTTGCGCTGCTTCTCTATATTTGTTATTTTTGTCAAACGAAATATATAAATAGCACTGTGCTGGCATCTATGGTTTAGTCAATTGAAATAGTTGTGGTTTGTCCATGTAGATGGCAGTTGTAGCGCCATCACCATCTAACGCTTTTGTTGTGCCGTTAACACCAAAACCAAAGGTATGAATATAAAGCATTTCTGAAAAATTTGGTGTTGCACTCACATGACTTCCTCTACTTTTGTACTATTCTGACAAACACTCATTCCTATATCTTATTCGTTGTAGTTGAGATAAACATTTACAGCAATTTTTCATATTGTTGATTTTCTTGTAGATGAAAGAGGAATATGGGAATTTACAATGGTAGGCTTTGAGCGATAGGCAAATGTTTTAAAATTGGTCGTTAATTGAAGGCTTTGAAATTACGGTCTCCTTACATAGCTAAAAAAATAAAAAATCTAAGAGAAAAGTATAAGTATTGCAAAACTTACACAAATAACAAGGAATGTCCCGAAAACTCTTAACTTCACCCCCCCCCAAAAAAAAGAAAGAAAATGAAAAAACGAATGCCTTTGGACATAACTTGTGCACTTTAGCGAGATCTAAATTTTTTGTATGGTAAAATATGGTCTATCTCTTACGGTTTACCAGTTATGCAAAATTCATTAAAATTAAACAGGATTACCTGCGCTTTAGTGAGAAAATTCAAAATATAAATTGCATTTGTTATAAAATATGTCAAACATATGGCATTTTAATAAAAATCTTAAGGTTATTTTCAGATAAATGAAAATTTACGAAAAATTTTTTATGTAAAGGTCGTTTAAGGTGGCGGAATTTTCTTCATAATATTCGTGTGGCATTCTTAAAGGTCATTAAACTTAAATACCAACTTTGGTTTTCAACCGACATTTCGTTTTTGAGTTATGCTGTTTAGTCAGATACTCCAACTGACACACAGACACACGCGGACCTTGCAGCAGTTTGGAACTTGATTTATATAGGGTGGAAGGAACTGCCTCGGCCATAGGTTAACCAGGGATTCTACATGATGAGTGTAACAAATATGTTCAATACAATTTTTTGTCAATAAAGAACCGTTTCGCCGAAAAAAAATAATTTGTGTCAAATTTTTGGAACCGTCTAGCTCCTTGACGAATAGATATAAATGGCTTATTATTTGACTAACTGTCGCGCAAACATTGTGTGAAAAACGCTGTAATATCTTTGTATCTTAATTTGAATGAGTTTAGCCACAATTTAATGTTGAAATGCCTAATTTCTATGCGAAATATGGCAACGTCGTGGGCTAGTCCAAGTGTGCTTGTCGCGTGTCCTCAGAACAAATTCGGCTGTCTGCGCGGGGATGGGGAGGTATCAGTTCACGGTGTGAGGGTCGGCGGAAGAAGGAAGGGTTAACGTATAACTTTCTGCAATACGAAACAATTTAGCTTGCGATCATGGTCCCGTTCACATCAAGGAGTACGTAGACATGGTGCTACTAATTTCAGGGGTAAATTCCCCTTAAGAATAAAAAATAAATAGACATAAAATAAGAAATACAAAATAAAATTAACTATTCTCTTTACTCCTACAAGGAAATAAGCAATAAGATAATTTGTACAAATGTTTATCTTAACTAACACGAAGAAAATATAGGAATAAGAGTTTGTAAGAATGGTTAGTACAAGAGTAGAGAAAGTCATGTGAATGTAACACACGCCGCTTGAGTTTCAAATACTTGCAGGACAATAGCAGCTACTGTTAAATGCTTGCAGTTACACCCCTCCCACCCTGTATATCAAGCTGGAGGTTACAATCCTTGGAGATAAACTCAAGGAAGGGGTTAGAGTGAACGGAAATCCCAGCCAGGAATTCGTATCATCCCTTGTCCATCCGCTTGCTGGATTTATTTTTGACTAAGGCGTCTGGCACAATTTATTGGTGGAATGTTTGGAGGCGCTGCTCGCGGGAAGATTCATTCGCACATTTCACTTCCCCCTCCCCCGGGGAATAGAAACTCCGCTCACAAGTTGTGTCGGCGACAGAGAAGGGTCGGTCGCTACCGCAAGTCCCGCTTCAGACAAACTCCCGAAGAACAATATCTGTAGCTACAAAGGAAGTGAGCGAGCGGGCGAGTGGTATTTGGGACTTATGTTACACTACGGGAAGGACAAACTTTTCAAACATATGTTACACTTCTATCCTAGAACTGAGGCGAACCACTTTCCTTTTCGCAATTATTGCGTCGCTTTATTGTTTCCTATGTCCTTTACCTACAATACAGTGCTATCTGTATTCCTTTTTCTCCTTTCTCTACTACGTATAGCAAGTAGAGGAAGTTTTGTACTCAACACAAAAATTCGATGTCGAGATTTCTCGGAAATAGGCTCTCTGAATTTAAAAAAAAAAAAAAGCATTTTTAGAAAAAGGTCCGTATGTGTCTGTGTGTCCATCAGTCTGTGGACAGCATAACTCAAAAACTAAAACTCGGTTAAAAACCAAAGTTGGTAGGTATTTAAGTTTAATATCTATCAAGGATGCGACACGAAGATTTTGAAGAAAATTGTTCCACCCTAAACTACCATCTATACCTATGCTTTTTCTATCCCTTACGGTTTAACAGATATTGAAAAGTCATCCAGATTGCCAAGAACGCCTGAGGAAATTTAAAAAAAAATTCAAGATGTACATTTCATTTTTCACAAAAATATTTTTGTACATATAGTATTTTAATCAAAATCAATAGTTATTTTTTAACACATTAAAATTTGAGGGAAATGTTTCATGTAAAGGGCACTCTGGTATGTGGAGAGGGGAGGAGGATTTTCAAAATTAGAGCGACAAACTTTTAAACCAGACAAATGGCCAGTGTCTTTGCGAGAGTACGGCAGAATAGGGCACGCCGATGCACTCTTTGTGTTAATCGCAATGGGCGTGCGTTCCAAAATTTACTTTGAATAGTAAAGCTATGATTAACTGTAAACAATGAGATGTTTGTGCTTTGTTTTTGTGTTCTGTGTTTGTTTTTTGGATTAAAATTGTGTGCCTTACTGGGATAAATGCAATAATAATTTGCATTGTGGATTTTGGGACAGGCTGTATATAGTAGAGAAGATAGAATACTTCCATTTTATGCAAGAAGCTTCAAAACATATTTGTGTTGAAATATCGATGTCCAACTTTTGGGAGAAACTCAGCACTTCCTCCCAGTTACTATAAGCACGTAATAGGGAAAATAAAACACAAAAACCACATACAAACTTCCTGTATACAGTGATAGTAATTATAGCTTTTGACAGCTATTCCCCAAATAACACATTGGCTTGTTAGTTGTGATAATTGATTTAAAAGCGTATAATGAGGCATTAGAAGAGCACTTATCAGTATTAAAAAGGCCTCAAATTATCAACGAAGTTAATTGGATTTTTAATTAGTGGCTGTTGAAATGATGACGTAAAATAACGTATAGCATTAAAAACTGTTATATTCTAATCTGTTTCATAAATGCATAAAACATACGCTGTTCACTACAATTTAATGTTCTTAGTATTGTTAAATTATTGAAACACATGAGTATTACTTTCTTAATGAACCAAATCTTTTATTCTTCGATAAAGAATGCTGAGACAGGAATAAAATATTTGAAAATGTGATAGAAGCCGCCGTATTGTTTATACGAACTCACCAGGAATGTGGAATGGCCTGTTTGACACAAAAATGGATTAGACAGCCGCTCCTTGTTGCACCAGTTTGAAGCGTGAAACAGCTGCGAAAGTTAGATGCAGTTTATTTAAGCCGCGTGTTAATGATAACCAGTGAAGACCCTTACTTCAGTGTCTCGAAGTCCTCAGCTGGTTCCTCTTCTTTGGCTGTAGCTCGAGCATTGAGATTGCTATCCCAGGGTATGCGTGGGTGTGGTTTTCATAAAGGATGATACAACTTCTTGCTATAAGATCGATTAATGAATGTTTCAAGTAATTAAACGTGACTCGTTGCCGACCGAAGAAAAAATATGTAATAATTTACTATTTAAGTGGTGAGTATGTGAGTGAGTGAGTGAGTGAGTGAGTGATGTTTAAGGCAGTGGCGTATAAGCCCTAAATAATACAATCGTCGAGCGTAAAGTTAAATATGTTTAAAATGTTTTATATTCCAGAAGCCCCAATACGAGTATGTCCGACAAAGTATTGGTGTAAGATTTGTTGGTAAAATATAATAATTCCCTAGTTACTCCAGGTAAGTAACAGAGAAACTAGAAATGTCGCCAACTTCGACTGATAAGGCTATGAGTAAATATATTTTCCCTCGGCACGGTACACATTTGGTTGAAGTCGGCAAAATATGAGGAGTGCAAAAAGGTAATCTTTTAGATAAACCACTTCACGAGAAATTGAAGAAGGTATGATTATCTTTGTAATTTATTGCACACTGGTTGAAATTTCCTGCGTTGTCCACAGTTTGAGCATTTATCACAACAAATTTTAAACTTAGGTTGCACTTGAGCAATCGCATTTGTTTCTTTGGAAACATTTAAAAACGATTGCTTAATAATCTAAGAAAAAAAAAGTTGCTTGACAAAAAATAAACAAAATAACTAAAATCACCGGGAAAGCACTGTAAAAATTGGCGTTGAACAACCAGAAATAGTAGAGGAAGAAAAGCGAGTAGAGACGAACATGTGAATGTAATGTAATCTATTACTATTTCAAACACATAAAAAGTTATTGTTTGTGGAAAAGAAGGTAGAAAAAGAAATGGGCTTATGTTTCGTAAAAGAAGAGTTGGTTGAGAAAACCCTGCGAATGTAATACTTTGGATTTGTATTTGAATCGTAGTGAAAATTGTATGAGTTTTTTGCAGAAGAGGGAATAGAAAAAGAAGACCGCTTGTGTTCTGTAAAAGAAAAATGAGTAGAGGAAATAATTTGAAGGTGCAATATGTGGCATAGTAAAATGGACAGCATTAAGACCTTGTCCTTGGGATAACAATGTGGCAATTTTCATTGTGATCGGTCAATCGGTGTGGGAGTTTATCAACTTCATATCAACATCTATTTGCTAATATAGATAGATACACTAATTTGTTGAAAACAGTCACATTCTGCTTATTTTGAAATCTTTTGCCCATCTGGGATACCCTCGCGGAAATTTGCACGACTTAACAAAGTTTTATCTCAATCGCATAAACGGTATAGAAGTCCATACAGGACAAAGAGTACTAGAAGCAACAAGGTCAACGCTCTATGGGGTATCTAGCATGATTCTGATTGTTTTGGTACCTGATGGTTATGCAGCCCATTATGCAGCAGTGCAAGGTGATGGGCTAAGTAACGGATAACCTAATCGACATCACGTTCCTGTGTATGCTTCGCATTCTAATGGATTTGATAATGCACGTCAATTTCTGCATCACCGGTTTGGCCTCTGTAATCGTGGAGGGTTTGAAACCCTTTTGTAATTTAAGTGATATTGTTGCATTGATGGAAGTTTCGTGACAAAACATTGAGCAGGTTGAATGCGGAAGACCTACGTCACTTTAAATATAGACATTTGTATAAAAGGAGAGTGTTCGAGGAAACTGTAGGATAAATAAGAAACACTAATTACTGCTAATGATACATTCTTTATCTATCTGACCAACAATCATAACTCTTGATTGGACCAGCTCAACTCAACCGGCTGAAGCCTGACGACTCCTTAAGTAGGGCTCAAGCCCCAAGCAGAACGTTCTCGAAAGGGGTTCTTTAGAGTCGCAAACCGCAAAGACCACGGATATTAACACAGTCGGCGGAGCGCTAGTCCCTTCGCGGCAGGTAAACTAGTGTTGTGGCCTTGATGACGTATTAAAATAATAAATCATTGTACCAAAAATAAGAGTCTAATTAAAAAAGAATAGGCAGACAGAAAACAAATACGTTTAGTGAATAAACTCTGTAAAGCATATAAGAATATTATGGGCTGATAAATATTAGGATATTAACAGAAGGTGTCAGTTGAAGTACTCACTTAATGTTCACTTTTTAACAGTTATTCACAACAATATTTATAAAAAAAAAATAGAATATGGGAAAAATTTCATGTCTTATTTTTCCCTTTTGTATTGAGCATCCTTTGTCCCGCATTTTACTCCAGCAATAATTGGCTAATATTGTGGATGTCTATTTCCCTTCATATGTTTCGCCATGGTAACTATGTCTTTCTTATACAAATACATCACTACAACTCTCTGAATAAACGTCTAGATGCAAGTTGCCTTTAAGGACATATTGCATCCTAAATCTTTATAAGCCTGCATCATTTCTTTCTTTTATATTTAAGATCTCTTCAACTTCCAAGGAAGTCTTATTACTTTATTGAAACCGTGGCTCACTTTTCTTTGTCTGTCATTCATGTTTCAAAACTTCGGTCTTGTTGAACTTGTCGAATCTGAGGACGCACAACTTTAACTTCAGCAGCTGATAGACGAGGGAATTTGTCAGTAACATATGTAAACCCTCTTGCTCTTGGATCTATGGGCTTCACAAATAGTTCAATTAGGTCGAGTTTTATGTTGAGGGGTGCAAGAAGTTTATCTTCATGAGCAATCAGATTTTTATTACCAACTTCCAAATTTTGTTTAGGCCATTTCTGTTTTACGTAGTGGGATCTTCTATGTCAACTATTCCACTCGAAATGAAATGCCTTAATTTTGTGTAACCTTGCTGCATACCCAATAACAACGCAATTACTTTGAAATCGCCACACACCTTATATTTATGCTCAGAGTATCTAAGCATGTAGTTGCTGATATCTCTGAACTCTCATAATTAATTAATTGCCCATAATAGCGTGACATTGGGTCATTCAACAATACACGGACGAGAGGGGCTATGGTTTGCCTTACATAAGGGCAGCTATCCTGTGTGAATGTTTGCTCTCTAAAGAATCCAAATAAATAGATTTTAAATTGGTAGAACTCGGTACTTTCTCACTGTAATTTTGAGGTTAACTTTCCACACACTCTGAAGCCACACCAGTGTATGAAAAATAATCAGAAATATTTAAGTCAATGTTGCCAACTATCTAAATTAGTTTATAAATTTATCATATTTTCCACAAATAAAACTAACCCTGATAGCTAAATTCAAATTATTCCTTAGGCATTACATATTTTCGTTGCAAAAGTAGAATACTGCCAGTGAAAGCCTTAGCGGTTTGAGCGCTTGAATTGTTGTGGGTTTTGGGAACTAAACTAGCCCATGATAGCAGCAAAAGGTGAAATGGACTGGCATTATATCATTACGGTGATACGCTTGGCAACGATGACAAATCTGATCCATTGAACATAAATAATGGGTGATAACGGTGAGCTCATCAATATTAACATGTCTGAAAGGGTGTTTAGTTCCAACTCCAACAGTTATGAGCCCCACAAACCTGGTAGCAGTCCATCCTGCTTAGAGGGAACGTAGACATAGGAACACAAGTCTTCGATGTAATTTATAAAACTGTGAATTACAATAAAGATACAGCTGAAATCGTTTACAGGATTCAATTTATTTTCGGTGAAATCTTGATATAACATTTTCAGATGATCTAATTACTTCCTCTGTTATGTAAATACGCAACACAGAAAGTAAAAACATTATTAATCATTAGAATGTGAACTCCCTATTAGATTGGCGATGATGGAGTGGATTATGTGTATTGAATGCTGCAGGATTTTCGTACTTCTGGCAGCAAAAAGTTCCGAATTCGTTCAACGGAAGTGAGGGAAGTTAACCAGAAACGTCAAAGCAATAAAAACTATAGTGCACCATAAAACTTCGATAGAGCCACAAACCACGTCGTATGAAGTCCCAAGATATAAACCTTGGGAACGGGGATATTGTATCTTTTTATTGCGCTAGTATTTGAAATCCAAATTGAACAGTCTAGACTCCACAGGATCAGTGAAGTATGGCGCGAGGCAATTAATATCTCTCATCAAAATGAGAGTAACACGCTCAGTGAAACATATTGCTGTCCATGATTGCCAATGGTGATAGTATTACGTTATTGAATTTATCAATTTACTCGTAGCAGCTAAAAGTGTTAATAGAAATTCACATTAGCCTTTTCGAAGTACGGGGCGGGACTGGTTTGCCCATAGCTCCAACACTAAAGATTATGGAAAATAAAAGTATTTTAAACAAAGGCCTAAAATTGTTTGCTTGTGTTGTGCCAGGTTGAACTATTGTGTGTAGTCCGTGACAATAGACTATAAACATCCGAAAAGGTTTTTATAATGTTTTGCACTTTACTTACAGGGACTTTACTTTCAAGGGAATAAACTCACTCACATATAAGGTAGAGGGCATAATTTCATTTGAACCCACCAAATGCACCTGTTGGCAGTGACATTTACTACGACAATATTGTATATTGTTACAGCGTTTGTTTCCTCCTGTTTCTGAATGACACAGTTTTCATTTTATTATATCACCACTAATAGTAAATACTGTGAACGAAATTCTTTAATATATTCCTGTATTTTCTCTTTGCGTGTTTTACACTTATCGTATTTATACATATAACCACGCGTGTACCCGTTATTATGGCCAGAGAAAGCGACACGGAATCGCCCCTTGAAGACAGCAGGACCAGATGGAATCTATGTGCGCACAGAATGTACAGGGGGTGGGGGTAGGGATGGAACCTTGACGGCACTGTCCAAAGTCCAGTTGCAGCGCACATAATTTTCGTTCGTTCTGGCATTAGCGCTTAAGAAATCCTCAGCCCAGTAATGAAAAAGTTCATATCAAAAAAGTGCAGCAATAAATGACTTAGTGTTTTTTTTTTATCCATACGTAAATATACTTAAAAGCCATAAGCTCAGGTCAGTAGATTTACTGGCACGTAAAATAACTCTCGGGGAAGTGTTCGGCCGGCTCGATGGTTTGAGACTTAGGGTCATGGTTAATGTGCTCAAAGTTTCGCACATAAAGTAGAAAATACAATTTTTTTGTCGGCTCTCGTAACCGTAGTCACTGGAGCGGCGCTCCTTCGCGCAGATGGTTGCGGGTTCGAGTCCCGTCATGAACATGGGCATCTGTACCTATGTAAACAATCAGAAAAAACAACAGACAAAAGAAAAAGGTGAAAAAAGTTTGTTGGATGGTCGACAGGAGGAAGATATATTAAAACCGTGCGAATAAAATTTGTGGTGAGGGAAAGCCAGGGAAAAATCGGAAAAATTACGTTCAAATTTTTCGGGAACAACGTTAAAGTAATAAAGTTACTGTATTGTTTCTTCATTGCTAAATTTTTATATGGTCCGCCAAAACTGCCGCTGTTTTTTGTTAAGATTTATTATTAATATTTATTATACATATGTTGGGGATTGTGGTTACAAATGCCAGTACTTCAGTTTGGCGCATTGCAAACTAAAGGGCTTCAAAATTTGAGTTCTATGTTCTATTAAAAGTTGTATGGGAGTGTGTTTAAAGAGCTTTTGTGAAGGCTGAGCGTGACGACATAATGCAGTAGTCATTGACAGTTGGTAACACTGTACTGCGGAGTGTACGTACTCTATGAGTTGAGAGTCAATATTTGGAGCCAGTCCAGGATCGCGCTGCATGACAGCCAGCCAGGACGATATTAGCCATGACCCCGGTAGGGAGGGGGGGTAGGGTAGGGGAGAGAAAAAACCCATTCGTCCATTTCCAGTTCACTTTCTGTTCCGCAGAATTTGCTGCTCACACATTCTGTTCTTGATGGCTTTTTGCAGATTTGACAGGTCACTGGCGATTATCTAACAATCCTATGACGCACTAAATAAGAGCCTATTGGGAAACGGCTATATCACAGCCTTTCGTAGCACAGCGTTTAACAAGAACGTGTTCATAGCGGGATTAAAATCATCATAGCCAAAGGCTCACAAACTTACGTTTAGCAATTTGAGTCCCATTTTTACTTTCTCTGCTGGTAAGTAGGGGAAGTATTGTATTCCATCCAAAAATTCGATGTTGAGATTTCACCGAAAAAAGAAGCATTTTTAGAAAAAGGTCCGTCTCTCTCTCTCTCTCTCTCTCTCTCTGTGTGTGTGTGTGTGTGTGTGTGTGTGTGTGTGTGTGTGTGTGTGTGGACAGCATAACTCAAAAACGAAAACTCGGTTAAAAACCAAAGTTGGTATTTAAGTTTAATGTCTTTCAAGGATGTGACACGAAGATTTTGAAGAAAATAGCCCCACCCTAAACTAGCCTTTAAATGGAAAATTTTTCGCAAATTTTGGTTTTCTTGAAAATGGCTCTAACGATTTTGATTAAAATGTCATATGTTTGAGATATTTTTATGACAAATGAAATGTATATTTTGAGTTTTCTGGCTACAGCCCCTGTAGTCGTATTTACTCTGGACGACTTTTGTATAACTGGTAAACCGTTAGAGATAGACCAAATCATACTATACAAAAAATGTAGATCTTGCTAAAATACACAATTTATGTTTAAATAATTTTTTTGTGGAGTGAACCATTTCGGTGATATTCCTTGTTATTTGTGTGAGTTTTGGAGAACTTATATTTCTGTCAAATGGAACGTCGTTATTCATGTTTTTATATGTTAACCGTGCAAAGAGAATGGTATTTCAAAGTTTTAAAGGATTTCACTATCGCACAAGGCCTACTGTATTTCCATATTCCCATTACACCTACAAGGAAATAAGCAATAAGATAATTTATGTAAATGTTTACCTCAAATAACACAAAGAATGCAACAAATCAGATGTTTCTGGCTTATAACAGCTGCTATAGTGAAATGCAAAAACTTCGGTAGTTTTTTTGTCAGCTTGTATGTTGATGTTGAAAGCTTGGTATCACTGCAGTGTTGCCCAGTTGGCATGGTTATATGTGGCTTGTATGTAATCCATTCTATGGTACATCTACCACAACCAATTGCATCATGCTACTACCTGAATTACCAAAATCTGGGAAGTAAGGAAGCCGCCGCCATTGATTTGTAGCCGAAGGTTTCAATAGGGGTTACATGAATTAAAGATTTTCAACACCCTTATATGAACAACAGGAACACACCAAATGGCTTCGAAACAAAATCCATCAAAAAGTACTTGAAGGCTGTCGAAGGATGCTGGTGCTTCAAAAAATACAGCGCATCATCACAGGAAAGTCATCGTTAAATCTCAGAAGTTGCAGAAATGAAATAAAAATTCATAAACTAACTCTGTTTGTCTGGTTATTTGCTCCTAAACAGCTTGACTGATCACCGCGAAATTCTGCACGTGTATGTATTAATAAAATTACCTATATGATTGACATAGAAATGCAATGTTTACACTCACACTACTTTCTCTACTTGGTTTTCTTCCTGAAGTAGTTGGCGTTGTTGAACTGTGGCTTTTGTATATTTTTTTATTTAATAATTTCGATATTTTGGATTCTTTATAGCATCAAACGTAAATCGAAATGTTGTTGGGATAAAATCGTCAAACAACGGGAAATGCCGGCTATTTCACTACCTATAAATGAAATGAAGAATAAATACAGGTGCAATGTAAAAACAGGAGCCTTGTATAAGAGTGATTGAAATGTGACCTGATGTAATATCTTCACTTGTAACTCGCACAACGGGGGTGTACTTATTTCTCAACTGAAGGGTAGCTTACTCAATAAAGAACCAACCGTTACTTGCACGTATTACACTGAAACAAGGCGAGCGTTCTATTACCATACCATACACATCAAACACATCTAGTGACAGTGACTTAAATTGGGGTCTTTCAAAACTAAACCGTAATAAGTATTAAATATTTGACCAGAAAAAAAAAAAGACAAAGTGAAAGAAAAAAACATCACAGCGTTGGGTAAAACAATGTCATTCACGTTGCAGTTTGAAGATGCCGAAAAATATCAGCGTTGTTCTAACAATGGGGTCCACAAAACATTGGAAGGATGCCCGATGTTAAACGTATAATATATAATGCCCTGAAATATCCGAAATTTCATGCTAGATGGTATCTTTTGCTTGCAGTGAGGTTCTTGGATACATCTGGAAAGCTTGTTCTTTTTGGTAACACCCACCACCTAAAGTCGGCCGGATTAAGATCTGAAGATCGCGGAGGCCACATTCTTGGGAAGTGTCTGCTAATGATTAGACCGAGGAATCACGATATGTAAAACATAAGCTCCATGCAATATGGCACCCCACCCACTAATTAGATGTTTGGTGATTATGTAATGCATAATAACGGACATCCTGTAGAGCATGTCATTGTGCAAGAAAAAAAGAGCTGTTTCTGTTACGTTTTCGGGAACACTCTTATTTGAAATAGTAAACAAAATTCCTATTAATAAGATTTCACAAAGGCTAAAAGTTTGATTTCCGATCAATTTTTGCCATTTGTTTCACTTTAACGGAAATACAACTCCTTGAAATGAATATTCAAGAAATATGGAAATAAGTCTCGGCTCTAAATCACACATTTAAAAGTTTCGATGTGGTGTATAGCCTCGTGCTACCGTCGATAATGTTGTACCTTCTAATACACAAACTTCTATGTTCAACTTTGAGCGCCGGAGAAGATTAGAAGTTTTATTGGTAGCTCTCTTGCTCAGGGTTGTTTTTTTCCCCATAGGGTGGATCTTAAGTGTGCCTTATTCAATACTTCACCTCTAACTAGCTCATGTAAAGTATCCGCACGGCCCCACGTGAATCGGAGTCCACGATAAAAGCTGTAGGTCCTCTCATTCCACCACCAATCTCAGAAATGGATCCAGCCATTACTTGTTGGAACGGGACGGAGGTATCATAAGATTTGTTGAATGTAAAGCGTGTATTGGAGCAGGAAATAAGGGGCAATTTTGTTCGCCATTCTAGGTAACTTGCTTTGCTTCCAGATCAAACAGCAGGTAAACAATTACTCAATGGGCACGAATAAAAATCCTTGCAAATGACGCACTCATTCGTTTGTTAAAAATCATTAGCGCTGCTGCTGTTCCGTCATTTTAATACCTCCATTAATGAATACAATCCGCTTTGAAGTCTAATCCTCATGTTTTCCTACCTAAAAGTATTGGTTTCACTTAAAATCTTATTATAATGGGGCGAAAATAAACACACAAAATACTCCCCTTTTTGTTAGTACCTACAGTACTCTTGGTATTTGAATTTAATTTTGGGAATAAATGTTTAAACATGCTCATAGTTTTTTATCTCATATTGTTACCTGATATTTACCTTCTATCTTTGTCGCAAACCTTTCACATTTACCACCACCGTCAGGCAAAATGAACACTTTCATGTTTTCTTTTCACTTATATTGAACAGTTTTTCAAACATAAAGTAGAACCACAAAGAAATGCTGGGAAATGTATCTAAAGAACGTATTTGCTGCGAATGGGAAAAATGCTTGATAGAGGATGTAAAACTGCTTGCCTCAAACCACAACTTCGAGTGTTGATTGCACTGAACACAACAAAACATGTAATAATCAGTTTAATTAAAGATAGCAAGGTAAATTTTTATTTTAATATCTTTCTTTTACAGTTACAGGCTGCCAAAAAGACAAAGAATACTGATACAAGAGTAATAAAAAGGTTAACAAAAGATAACGAATATAAAATATAAAAGCTTAAATTTGAAAATGACAAAGAAAGTGTTATCTCACATTATGCTTTGAGGGCAGAAATCCTGTTTTTAGCATACGTGTAGCGATAGCTGGGATTATTTCTACTGCAATTGCATCGTTAACAGCTCTGACAATCACGTGGTCCGGACCAGGTGATGTTTCTATTGCAATGTTATGAAGGACTGATTGAATTTCACTATTGCTTATAATATTAGTAGACATGGCGTCTATTTCTGCTCTTTCGACTTCGGAAAGACAGGAACTATATTCTGTGCGAACCATGTGGTTTGGTTTTCCATGGCTTTCAGAAAAGTAACGAAATATTTCTGATGGTGAAATTGAACATGTTACGTTGTTAGGTTTTAAAACGAAACGCACGGCCTTTCTTCTTTGATCATAACAATGATGTTACATTAGCTGGTAATTATATTTTTCTTTGCGTTTCTTTCTATCACACTCTGTGTTTGAAGGCACTTTCTACTTTCTTTTATTATCCAAATTATTCGATCTAATTGCACCTTTGTCTATTTATGTTCGATAATGACGAAATCTGAGATCCCGGGTTCAAATACCTTGCGCCGAACAATGTGACTTTTTGTTTTGTTTTTTCTTTCGTGGTTTCCCTTAGTGGCCAAGTAAATACTGGATTGAATATTAATACCACGACCCAAAGTTCCACCTTAGGTCTAAAACAATAGTATAAATGAAAATACATGATAATAACGAATGCTATGCCATCTGTCAACATACAATGAAAGCAGATAGACTGGATGGCACTCTACGGCCATCTGTCTTCACACGTGAAGAAGCAGGATAATAAAAGAACTGTAACTGCTACGCTCTTATGCATAAGAGCTACATCTATGAGTAAAATTGTCAAAATATTCTGATATAAATGTAAATCACTTCAAAATAGTTGTGGGAATAGTTAATGTAGGATTTAGGGGGAATCTCAGCTTCCACGAAGAGAAATAGAGTTTTTTAGCATCCATATAAAAACCTGGTGTATCTGTTGTGGCTGTGAGCGACTGTCTCTGGACAGCTTAATAAAAAACATGAAGTAATTTTTTAATTATTCATGTTATTTTGGTTGGAAAATGTATTACATAATATGAAAAATGACAAGTTTCATTTGTTTAAATATCACTTTAATTATTCTTGATTAATAGAAGAACTGTTTTCTCTTACTTAGCCTTGCCTTGTGTTCTAACTGTCCTAGACACTGCTGCATCGCCTGCCTATATAGTCCAGAACTGCCGCAGTATTTTCTGGAAATCGAAATATCTCGGCTCGCCTCACAAACAAGGCTCCTGCACTTCAAAAGCTGCTAGACATACTACATGCGATGGCGTTTGTCCTTGAGCCGACAC
Organism: Tenodera sinensis; assembly: GCA_030765045.1. Taxonomy (NCBI): domain Eukaryota; kingdom Metazoa; phylum Arthropoda; class Insecta; order Mantodea; family Mantidae; genus Tenodera; species Tenodera sinensis. The sequence continues at coordinate 83,290,556 of CM060972.1, forward strand.
ATTGTCGCGTTTTACAGGCCGGGATTACGAAAGCTATGAGCAAACTAAACATAATTTCTCTCTGAGCCTCAGCCACCGGGACGGTACGGTAACAATTAAAATAAGACACTATTAAACTCTCATTATTAAAGTGCTGTAGCTACTAAGGAAAATTGATTTAGATACTGAATCTGCAATTTTAATTGGTGGTTAATAATACTTGTATAATTACGGAGCAGTAAAATTGAAGTTGAAGGCAATAAAGATTACGTCTTGTGTAGCTTGGTGCTGGTAAAGTTTCCCAAAATTGCTGCAATTTTGATTTTGATTAAAATAGTATATGTTCAGTGTATTTGCACAACAAATTTCTTGAGATGCAGGTTCATTCACAAGAATAATTGTTGAACTGTAAGAAGTGAATAGTATCTTGTAACGCAAAAAATATCCAGTTTCCTTATACGTGTAATCGAAGTTAAATGAAATTAATTATTCAATACTTCATAATTAGCAACTGAGGAGATTTTTCTTGGTGGTTAGTAACACAATCGCAATATTTTATTGTGCATCACGTTCGAGGATAAATGACTAGCGTGTGATATAAATGGCATATCAACTATGTATCTTAAGGCTTCCAATTTTCCAAACATGGCCACATGAAAAACACACCGCAGAGTGTGTGTTCGGTTTGAAGTCTTATCAGGGAGGTAAACCCCACGTGGCTCAACCCACGTTTCTGACAACAGCCATGTACGCCCCGGGCCAGGGAGTTGGGGGGGGGGGGGTGGGGTGGTTGAAGCCAAGTAATGACAAAGACAGAAAGCAAACATAGAAAGAAGAAAGGAAACTGAAAACGACACGAGGGGGGGGGGGGGGAACTGCAGGAACTAGATGGAAAAAGGAATAAAAAACCTGAAGGTGGAGGAAGCAAAGTTCTAATGTGGAATCTGATATAGCTAGGGGTGTACAGATTTGGAAAGAGCATTTTCTTTTACTATCATCATCATCATCATTATTAATTTTCTGCTTCCGCTTCCGTAAACAAATGTAACAGGATGCATATTCGTTACTTACTGACATAATCTCATTGCGCTAAAACGTCAACCATAATAAGCGACCCGGGTTCAATCCCAGCTGGGATTTGTGAAGGACAAGGCGGCCAGTGGCGCCTTTTCTCCGGATTCTCTAGTTTCCTGTGCCACATTTAGCAAAAGCCTAGATTAAACAGTACCAAAAAATCTTGTATGTTACACTCACATGACTTTCTCTACTCTTGTACTAACTATTCTTACAAACTTTTATTTCTCTATCTCTTCGTGTTCGTTGAGATAAACATTTGCATAAGAAAATTATCTTATTGCTCGTTTTCTTGCACGTGCAACGGAAATATGGAAATACAGTAGGCCTTGAGCGTTAGTCAAATCTTTTAAGGCTTTGAGATTCCGTTCTCTTTACACGACTAAGCTAAAAAACTAAACAACAGTGTTGCATTTGACGACAGTTTGTTTTCCGAAACTCACACAAATAAAAAGGAATATCTCCGAAATTGTTTACTCTACAAAAAATGTATTTGGACATAGATTGTTTGTTTTAGAGACACATACATTTTTACTTTCTCTACTGGTAGGTAGGGGAAGTATTGTATTCCACCCAAAAATTCGAAGTCGAGATTTCACCGGAAATACATGTTTTCAGGCCCCCTGAATCCAAAAAAAGCATTTTTAGAAAAAGGTCCGTGTGTGTGTCTGTGTGTCTGTCAGTCTGTCAGTAGCATAGCTCAAAAACGAAAAGTCGGTTAAAAACCAAAGTTGGTATTTAAGTTTAATGTCGTTCAAGGATGTGACACGAAGATTTTGAAGAAAGTAGCCCCACCCTAAACTACCCTTTACATGGAAGATTTTTCGAAAATTTTGATTTTCTTGAAAATGGCTCTAACGATTTTGATTAAAATGTCATATGTTTGAGATATTTTTATGATAAATGAAATGTATATCTTGAATTTTCTGGCTATAGCCCCTGTAGTCGTATTTACTCTGGACGACTTTTGCATAACTGGTAAACCGTTAGAGATAGACCAAATTATATTGTACACAAAATGTAGATCTTGCTAAAATACACAATTTATGTCTCAATAAATTTTCTTGTAGGGTGAACCATTTCGGAGATATACCTTGTTATGTGTGTGAGTTTCGGAAAACTTGGAACTTTCGTGAAATGGGTCATCGTTCATTTTTTTATATGTTACGTGTACAAAGAGAACGGAATCTCAAAGCTTTAAAAGATTTGACTATCGCACAAAGCCTACTGTATTCCAATATTGCCCTTGCACCTAGAAGGAAATAAGCAATAAGATAATTTGTACAAATGTTTATGTTAACTAACACGAAGAAGATATAGGAATAAGAGTTTGTAAGAATGGTTAGTACAAGAGTAGAGAAAGTCATGTGAGTGCAACACATCAGATTTTTCTACAGTAATATTTGGTCTATTTCTTACGGTATTCCGGTTGTGTAAAAGTCATCTAGAGTAAACAGGACTACATGGGTTATAGCCGGAAAATTCAAAATATCTTGAACTTATGTCATTTTAACCAAAATTGTTTGAGCCGATTTCGAAAAAGTCAATATGTTCAAAAACTTTTCTATATAAACGATAGTTTACTGTTGAGGAATTGTATTCAATATGTTCGTGTCGCATCTTTGAAAGATATTAACCTTAAATACCATGTTTTGTTTTCAACAGACTTTTCATTTTAGAGTTGGGCTGTTCAGAGACAGACCGATATACACACATGGGCCTTTTTCTAAATCTACTTTTTTTATTAAGGGGCCTCAAAACATACATTTCAGATGAAATATCGACATCGAAATTTTAGGTGGAATATAATACCCCCTCTACTTGCTATACGTAGTAGACATGTAAAAAAAGATACTAGTGAGGGATTTTGTGTACTTTGAGGACAACTGCTGAAGTTGAAGACAGGATATTGATGAAAGTGTTTGAGGAAGAGAAGCTGCCACTAATGTTATTGACAATGCTCAGATGTGTGGTATATTGGCGCACTGTCAACGTGATGTCATTAAGCTTGATCAATACTTTGACATTTCGCTGAAATGCGGCAAGAAAAGTCTCGAAGAAGAAGAAGAACAACCTGGATGGTAGAGCAAGTCTCTGGTGTGTACAGACATCCTGGAGTTGTTTGCACTAAGTTGTGAAAACACTGTGCCAGAAGAGCTAACTAGATCTTTCCTTTTATTCAGTTTATGTTTTAAGTGTACACACAGAAGCAAACATTTCCTTCCATTTTAAACGTATTCCCTTCTGTGCACTCCACAGAATGGCGCTCTGTTTACTAGTTAATGGAATACTCGCAAAGGAGTTGAAACTTAGTATTTCAGTGTTTCTAGAAATCTAGTTGAAGCAAAGGAATTTTATGTTTTGTATCAACAAAACTATTCTTAAACGGGCACTACTGGTGAAGGTTGGGTGTGTGCAATATGAACGCGTCCTAGTCGTCAAATGTTTGGCTAGCCAGATGGCGTTTCCGTCTATAACAGGGATTAGATGTATAGTGTGATAACCTAATCTAAGGGGTAGAAGGTATGCTACTGTTACTTAGAGCTATTAACCAACTTGAAAACATACTACCCCAAATAACTAAAATATATATAAAGGGTTCTTTATTTAAAACTAACGGAGCACACGGCGTTTCGCCTCTCCTGCGACCTTGTTGAATTCTCCCCTACCTGCTGCCGTAGTGCGCGCGGCTAGTCGGTACTGGGCCTCTGAAAATCCACATCGCGTTCAAGAAATCCCTCAGTATGATCGGAGAGTTAGAGTTTGGTGTGCTGTTAAAGCTAGGTGCATAATCGGTCCAAAATTCTACGAGTAGACTGTAAATGCAGAGAGGTACCTAAATAACATTTTGACCCTACTTTAGCATGAACTAACAGAAGGGAAAACATATGGGTGGTTTCAATAAGATTCTGCTACTGCCCATACAGCACAGGAGAGCATGAATAAATTAAGGAAGTGTTTGAAGATAGAGTGATTAGTGCTGGTGTATGGCTCTCTTGACCCCCGATCTAACAGTGTGTGATTTTTACTTGTGGAGTAACCTGAAAGACAAAGTTTACGAAATGTGTTCGCCCGATGCTTGTTTAGCAGCGGTTGGACGACAATTCCAGCATCTTCTATCAGGTAAGAGTTATACATGCTTCATAAATACAGTGATTGAGAACAATGTTATGCACTATATTATAACAATAGTTACTTCATTTGCGAACTTATAATTTAATTTATTAAAAATATTATGCTTTCAGGTTTCTTAGTAGATACAGAAGGAATGGCACTAGGCATGACGGTTTCGTGATAACAAATGCTGCACCGGAACTAAGTTCCAAACTTTCTGCAAGGCCAATGACCTCACAGCACCTGGGTCAGTAAGTCACGTATTGCGATGTAAAGCAAAAGAATAGCATACACAGCAGGCGTTGTTCCTCATGTGGCGCAAAAACATCACGCAATAAACCGAAGTGAATACACACCAAGTACCAATTCGGTATCAAAATATCTGCGATTATAGTCTTTGTTTGATCTTGGTGCACCCGTATTGCTTTTAGATTCTCTTGAAAAACTGCAAAAAGTGAGTTAATATCTTCTAGCTCCGAGCAATGCAATTATTTATCACACTAGTCATAAAAAATAGCTCACGTATTTATCTTTATCCATGGTCATAACTATATTTTCATGACTTATCGCCGATTGTTAATATAGCAGACGCCCCGTCGTTATTTGCGGCCAATTCCTTTAAAGAACCCTGTGCGTTTTATAATGCAATAAAGCTATGCGCAGCGTGAGATATTAATTTTACAGCAGTGATTTCCACGAAATCACATAAGGTGGTTTATTAATGTTGGGGGGGGGGGATGCTAAAAGGCCGGCGTTGTTTTCCAGCTTTGCACTACATACATACATACTCTCTTGGATTTACAAAGGAAGCCCGTAGCATTCTGACAGAGCTTAGAGACCGAGGAAACAGCTTTTTGAGCAAATCGCCGTGCTGCTGAAAGCGGATTTTCTGGCATAGTTAGAACCAAAACACCGCACATCAGATGTGTGATAAAATGTTTTGTGTGTTATCATTCAGCTCCAGCAAACCCGCTGCCTTATGAAAATTCAGCTCACTGTTCTGCGACTCTGCATTGTCTAGAAACATTGTCATTCCAGATAAGTTCATAAAAGTTTCTAGAAAAACGACTTCCCTTATTACCCTCCACGTAACGCACGAGGCTCGCACCCAGGACATCCGCGTTCGAATCCTGTTGACTGTTCATTCTAATGCATGGATGATCGATGTTGAATTCACATGACTTTCTCTACTCTTGTACTAAATATTCATACAAACTCTTATTCTTATATCTTCTTCCTGTTAGTCGAGGTAAACATTTTCAGAAATTATCTTATTGCTTATTTTCTTGTAGGTAGAAGAGAAATATGGGAATACAGTAAGCTTTGAGCCATAGTCAAATGTTTTAAACCTTTAAATTTCTGTTCTCTTTGTACGGCCAATAGGTAAAAATGAATAACGACCTTACATTTGAGAAAAGCTTAACTATTGCAAAACTTAAACAAATAACGAATATCTCCGAAATGGTTAACTCTACAAAACAATGCATTGGGACACAACTTCTGTGTTTTAACGCGATATACATTCGTGATAAAATATTGTCTTAAAGTTCGCCAGTCATCAAGAGTAAGCAGGACTACATGGGCTACAGTGAGAAAATTCAAAATATACATTTCATTTGAGATAAAATATCCTAAACATTTGGCATTTTAATCAAAATCGTTAGCCATTTTTGCGAAAATGAAAATTTTCGAACAATTTTCCACGTAAACGGTAGTTTAGGGTAGTGAAATGTTCTTCAAAATCTTAGTGTTGCATCCTTGAAAGACATATTTAAATACCAACTTTGGTTTGTAACCGATTTCTCGATTTTTTGAGTTATTGTGTTCAACATAACTCAAAAACGAGAAATCGGTTATAAACCAAAGTTGGTATTTAAGTTCACTTCTTTCAAAGATTTGGCAAAAAGATTTGAAAGGAAATTCCTCCACCTTAAACTATCCTTCACACGGAAAACTTTTCGAAATTTTTGATTTTCTTGAAAATGGCTAACGATTTTGATTAAAATGTCATAAGTTTGAGATATTTTGATGGTAAATGAAATGTATATCTTGAATTTCCTGGCTATAGTCCATGTAGTCCTGTTTACTCCGGATGAGTTTTGCATAACTGGTGAACCATAAGAAATAGACTAACTCTTACTTAACAAAAAATGCAGATCCTGCTAAAGCACACAGTTTATGTGTGAATAATTTTTTTATAGAGTGAACCGTTTCGGAGATATTCCTTGTGACGTGTGTGTCAAGGATGACATATTGAGTGATTTTATCGTTCAAGTTAACTGTTTGAAAGACAAAGTGAAGGAACACAGAAAGGGGTGAGTTAAGGCTACGGGAAGAAAACAGTTGTGAGCTGTAATATGATGAAAGACTGAAAACTATGCTAAGTTCAATAAAAGAGAACTGCGTATTTGTGCAAACGTTTTTGGAGAAGAATAAAGTTACAGAAAAGTAGCTGGACTGTATTTTTGTTGTATTTTTTATACTGGTGTCAGGAGTGGGATTTGTCAAATTGTTTTTTTGTGTTACAATACAGTGTGGGCAAAGAGCTGGGGCATAATCTTATGATAGAATGGAATTTTTTAATAGACTGCGTCCTTAATTTTCAGTGTCCAGAAGCGATTGTACCAGCTAAATATAAGGAAAATAAGTTGCTGTTTAAATAGTGCCACAATATACTGTAAAGTCTGGTTAGTACTTGGCTGGCTCACAAATGATGCAAGATGCGTGAGCAAACAAATATAATGCAACGCTTAGCTGTCCTTTGTACTGAATAGCAACGGTGACCATGCACGTTTCACACTTTCTGTACGTATTACTAATTTACCTTCTCCACTAGAGGCTTATGCTAGTTAATTCTAGGTAAGCTTGTAATGCGTAGCTTAACGGGCTTGCATAACATCCAACTTACCCGGGGCAGCCAACCTACAGTGAAGAAAATCAGGTCAGTTGCAAAGAAAACCACGTAACTTCCCGATTGCCACACCACGTGACAAGTTTGGAGTCACGCCATTGATAATTTTGATACACCGAATTTCTGTGTAACGTTTTCTGCTATGTGTACTATTGTGTGTTAATATTTACTTGCGAGGGAATCGTGGAACGTTTTGCGCTTAAATTGCAACAAATAAATTAAACGCTAGAAATGAAAAAAGTAAATATTTGTCTTTTGTAGTAATCGTGGTTTTGCCTTGTCTATTAATTACCTCTCCTATTACACTTAAAGGTCCTATTCAACCTGAAAGGCTTCTCTTTCGAGAATGGACATTGCGATTTTCAGGAAAATTGTCTCACGCTGTACTAATCCTTGTATACAAATTTTTTTTATTAATTTTGCTCTCAAAAAAGGAAGAAAAGGAAAAACGAACAAGAGATTCTCCACAGATGTTCATTAAAATATCGCTCGTTTAATTTATTTACATGAAAAATAAAGTGTATGAACTTTGGCCGCATAAACTGTAGTTTTTCTCTTATTTAACTGAATTTGGTATAATTTACTGCAACAACACATCTTAAAAGTTGCATGAAAATGTCCTACAAAACATGTAGAGCACATTAACTGAACAATGTGTCCATATTTTTTCGTAGTTTAGCTGTTTCCCAAAATATTCCATGATGCTTAGTTAGAGCTGTCTTAGGGAACATTTAACGAACGCTAGTCTTCTGTTTTCTTCTCTTCTAGTCTTTATTTGCCATCGCAATGTCTTATTAAGCCCTCCCAAATAGATCAGTGCTTTTGGAGGTTAAAATCTTGGTCAATTTGAAAGAATTACTGGGTAACATATATGTATATAGCAAGTAATGTAGGGAGGTTCCACTTTTGACATGAGTAGTATCTGTCGTTATGGTAAACCGTTCCACAAGCTCTGTCCACTGCGTGAGAGGACAGTCACTGGGAAAAACTAAAAACTGCCTCAGACAACAACTGTTATATTTGTGCAAGTGTTCCTGATGATAGTCAAACTTTCTCTACACTAACTGTGCGCAACACACACTAAAACTGACTGCTCGTTCAACACATAACGACTGACTCCCTGTCGCGGCACTCTCGCTTTTATATGCCAAGTGAGTTCTTTAGAAAATGCAGCGTTTCTCGAAGCACCTTATAAACGAGCCCGGTACGTGAACAGCTTCGAGAATTATTTGGAATCGCTTTCTTCTGCCGCGCTTATTCTCGTCTTGTTTAGTCGCGGCGCAGTGGTGTGAGGTAGCCGATCTCCGCTTTCTTTTTGAGCGGCGGATGCCGGAGTCACATGTTTCAATATATCGATTTGCCTACCATCCCAGAGTTTATTCTATTATCACTGTCACTGTAAAGTTTGACCACTCCTAATACACTAAAGTGTAGGGAGAACAGATGACAAGGAAACATGTTCCAACAACACCAAGTGAGTCAGCCGTCCCTTAGTTTTTAGAAGTTAGGCTACCCGTCGGACGGCATGTGCACTTTAGTCCAGTTCTACGCTTACTAAGCCGTATTACTTGACATTCTGAGATAGACGAATGCGCAAAATGCTACAGTGTTCAAAATATCTCGCCAGATAATTTGACCTGAGCTTTGGTCAGAGCTACCATCCACTTTGTGTAAGAGCTAGCGGAAGAGGTACTAGATCGTTAGCCACACACTTCTAATAGGAACAACTTTTACAGGGGCTAACGAGATTTTCTTCTCCTTTTTGACAGATCTGTTCTGGGTTAGAGCAAACAAAGCCTTTATTTTTAGTGTGCCAATCGTGCTAAGCCTTTGTACGTACACATCTCCAAGAGAGCTACACAAGAAGAAGCTTAAAGGGTTAAGATCAAGGGAACAAGGACTCAGGAACTCTCTATGTAGAGCAATTTCTAACAGAGATTTTTAACTGACGCACACTAGAACATATCATTGGAATAAAACCTACACGAAAACAACCAGCAACATATAGTTAGATTTTGATTAAAACATTATACATTTAAGATATCCTTATGATAAATGAACTTTACACAATGAATTTCCTTCATTTTAAAGAACTGCTAAAGCGGAAGAAATACACCAAATGTTACTGTTCAAAAATGTACGTCTAATTTCAGCATACAGCTTATGTCTTTTAGAACACCATTTTACATATTCCTTCTTGTTGTTTGGAATTTTAAAATACTTAAACTTTTCTGAAATAATAAGTACTTATTATATTTTCATGTCCTGACTATGCATATTCCTATTGAATTTACAAGAAATACGTAATAAAACAATTTCTTTAAACGTTTGCCTCAATTAACGCGAAGTAGATAGAAGAATACGCGTTTTTAAGGAAAGGTTGTATAAGAGTGGATAGATAAAGTCATGTGAGTGCACACATACACTTTTTGAGATGTACTTCTTTTTACCTACGGGAATGGATGCTTAACGGGGTAAGAGCTTCCGAACATCGGTGCCCGCTTAACTGACCTGGAAAGAACACAGGAGAGCCCCACCGCCGAGCTCTTAGCAAACAGCAAATCCACCCGCTTGCAGGCACCTGAAGTCAAGTCGGCTCCATCACCACCACTACCAGCCACAGCCCTTCGTGATGCCTCCAGAGCACCGGCGCTTCCTCGACCACTGCCTTGCGCTCAACGTAGGACGACGAGAGAGCGAACCCTAGTTCCCCTATACCTATCCTTACCATCATCACCCTTGAACGGTCTAGTGCTGCAGTCAGAGCATTCTGCCATGACTGCAGCCTAGGACCGTACCTTTTACCTGCCTAACGCGGGCGCTATGCGGGACCGCACAATCGTTATCCTAATCCTCTCTAAAAATCCACGACGTTCCCAACCGGTGGAAGTTTAACAGTGCCATAGTAACATAGCCGACACTCCCTACTGTGCTCTCCAACACAGTGAGAGTACATAAATGGATTTTTCCTCCACTCGAGGGAAAAAAAAACCGGGATAACGTGAACTCCTGATTCCACTGGAGCTTAACACAGTTAAGGAAGTATTAAATAATATACGTACTTACCAAATAGTAAGAGTGGAATTATATTTAGTATCAATGCACATACCTGTTCTGCACTGTTGAAGTCTAGCACTCTTTTCCTCTCCTTCTGTGCCTTCACTGCCTGTTGAAATCTTTTTGAAAATGTAGGATGGTATTACGGCATATAAATATACCGAGGTTGGTCAAATACTTCGAGTGAATCTCTCCTCTTATAGTTCATAAATCATCCTATTTTGATACTGGTGACTTCGTGGTTAATTTATTACATACCTGAAAAGAAAGAGAAACATCATTAATATTGCGATATTTTGGGTACAATTTCATAATGCTTTTAAATGTACGTGTATCTCACATAACATTCTAACACAAACCGGTTTTGCCAACAAATGTTAATTTTTAAGTCAATGTTTAACTGATATCTAACAATGTTAGTTTTAACGTAAAGTTAAACTCCATGTTAAGTTAATATTGGCGTACCCATAAATGCAAGGTTATTTACTGACCTCCCCAGAATGTGGAGGTACTATATTAATATTTGTATTGAAGACGCGTTGTTAAGCTCCCCTGATTTTCAAATTGGTCTAAGCATTTCAAATGCTCCTTTTGTATTATTTATTCAATTTCCTATATCTTCCTTAGTTCCTCCCATACTTCCCACGTAGCAATCCGCTTAACTTGTTCGATTTCTTGGTTTCCTTAAAATAATGATGCGTAATATGAAGACAAATTTTACGTAGCAGATTCCTCCACCTCCCCTTTTTGTGGTGAAGAGACAGTAATTACATATCTCGTTTTGAGGACGTAAGTGTAGGTTACGCAGTTTATAGGGTCCGTGCTAAACGCCAATTTTTATAGGGTTGTGTACAAATTAGCTGTTAATTTGCAGCTAAGTCACTCCTGTAATTAAATTACTAACACTTTAAGACCAAGGTGCGATACGCATGTAGCACCGTTGTTGGAACGCCGAACCTAAAACTTGGACTTGAATTGTTGGGCAGGACAAAGCGACGCCGAGGGTGACGTAATAAAACAAAACGTTCCTTTGTTGGAAGGGGGATGTCAAGTGAAACCGGATGAAAATAAAATGGACGTGGAGGGGAAAAGGCAGGAGGGAACAAAATTGTAGAAGGGAAAATGTAAGTTGGCGCCGTGGTAGAACACTGGAATAATGTTAAGCTCGTGTGCTTTGTCGGGAAACTCCTGCTATAGGAGTTATACTTTCAATATAGCTCATAATTAATTTTTGGTCAAAAGTGGTACAACTAAAATTTAAGACTGCGACTCTGTGTGCTTTGTTCGTTTGTAAACGGTCTTTCCTTCCTTTATTACTGTTGCCAATTTCAGTCATTTGTCGTGTGAAAAACAAAATGAGAGAACAAGTATAGCATATATGTTGGTTTCAAATGAAACATTATTGCTATGTTGGAAATACATAAAAATAAAAGCAAACTCCTTAACTCGACAGCTATTTGGGAAGTTGAGTTCGATTTTCGTGGCCGACTTTCCTGACCCCGATTTTTTCTTTGGGGGGGGGGGGGGCTGTCCCAAGACCGTTATACGAATACTGGGAAGGATTATTACATTTCCTGAATTTTTTGTTCTTCCGCCTTATATCATCCTTCATCCTGTTGATTCTTTCAGGGTCGTAAGTGACAGGTATAGCTTGTCAGGGATGATAGGCGCACAGGGATCAGGTTAGTGGGACGGCATATGGGTCCTTGCACCCCTCGCCGAGACCCCTCTAAGAAGGTCTCAGAATACCTAAAGACTTCGAGTAATCGTCAAGCTTGGGAAACCTTAAGGGCTTCTATTAATGTCTGTATTGTTAGTCTGAATCTGACCACCCGGAATATTTCCTTTCACCCCATCATTCCCCCTGAGCATGTCTCCTGGGGGCAACCATACAATAAACCTGACTTCAGTACGTGTTCCTATTGGTTAACAAAACATATTATTCATTTTTAACAGGCAAATCTATCGTTTGATACCTTAATGTAATATAGGCTATTCGGTTTTTTGATATTTTCAATACCTGAAACGTAAAAGGTTGGCCGTGGCGACAGCTTTCCATTCACTCAGACAATGCTCTGGAATTATATAATATTACTATAGTCTAAATATAAAATGATATTTAAAAATATGTTATACTGGATTATTGCATAGGTTGTTGTGGCAATAGAAGGAGAAACTGCAAGATTTTTATAAGCAAGGCCCTGAGTGAGTTACCATGGATTTATTGCTAGGTGGCAGCACTTACCAATAGTGGCCCACTATTTAATTGGGCGCACTGAGCTTGAAGATAACGTATTAATGACCAAGTTACCTAATTTAATTACGCCTAACTTTTTCCTATGCAGATTTGGGTAGGAAATTGTCCTTCTGCCTCCGCTGCCTGTTAATCTTCAGGAACTTCGCTGCCGAATTATAGCTGATTTGCCTATGGTCAACCATTATAATGGAGCGTGTATTCTGAATCATAATATTACTTTTTCTTCTTTTACCAGACATTATTATTTGCGGGAGTTACCTTATTGCTCATTTTGTTGTGGTGATACATTGAGCTATAGTCGCATCTTTTAAAGCTGTCAAATTCCGTTCTCTTTGCACGATGTTCCATTTGACGGAAGGTCTCTAAAACTCACACAAATAACAAGAAATACCTCCGAAATAGTTCACTCTACGAAAACATAAATTGTGTGTTTTAGCGAGATCTACATTTTTTGTACAGTAAGAATTTGTTTTATCTCTTACGGTTTACGAGTTATTTAAAAGTCATCCAGAATAAACAGGACTACACAGGCTATAGCCAGAAAATTCAAAATATACAATTCATGTTTCATAAAAATATCTTAAATATATGTCATTTTAATCAAAATAGTTAGCCATTTTCAAGGAAAATCAAAATTTTTGAAAACACTTCCATGTAAAGGGTAGTTCAGGGTGAGGCTATTTTCTTCAAAATATTTGCGTCGCCTGCTTGAAAGACATTAAGCTTAAATACCAACTTTGGTTTTTAACCAACTATTCGTTTTTGAGTTATGCTGTCCACAGGCTGACAGACACACACGGACCTTTTACTTAAAAATGCTTTTTTTTTTTTATTAAGGGGACCTCAAAACATGTATATGCGGTGAAACCTCGACATTGAATTTTTGGGTGGAATACAATGCTTCCTCTACTCTATGTAGTAGAGAAAGTAAAAATTTTTCAAATATAAATAGCAAGAAAACAGTAATAAGAAATTAGAATGCATAGTTCCCATTTAGACATGGAGTACAGAAGCGAATTATACGTTTTCCGCCTTCACGAAAGACTCAAATATTTGGTAGAGTTAAGATTTTTTTTTCTCCTTGATGTTCATTAAAGCCAGCCATACATGTGCTTCTTTTAAACATGCAAGGAGTAACGCGATATTATGATTTATAGTCAAGCAGTAGTCCCCAAGGTTTGAGTTGAACATGGCAATACACTTGATTGAACAGTTGCATTGAACTAACATGTGTCAATACAGTGTTTACGCCATTGCGGATCTATTAGAAATTGGAAGTGACTGCCGACGAGAGGTAACGGAATACATACAAAATAAGTTTGAGAGGAAAGCTGAAGTCAAGCAGATAACCCTCTGTTTATTTAATCAGTGTGAGGTACAAACAGTAAAACAAACACTGAAGCTCCTCCCCCCCCCCCCCCAAAAAAAAAAAAAATGTGCACACTTACACGACTTTCCTCACGCCTGTAAAAATTCTTCTTACAACTTTATGTCTAGTTAATTTTAATAGTAAAAAACATTTGTGGAAATTGTCTTACTATCCCTTTTTTGGGGGTTACATTTATTTTTTATTGATTTTAAGTAAGTATATGGTTTAGTTATGTGAAGCATTAAAACATTTCGGCATCCCTTTTAAATTACTTTGGAAAATATTGTTTGTAAAGTTAAAATTCAAGGGTGTTTATCAGCTTTTAGAGTAGTAGGCGTAAGGCAAGGATATTCCATGGTATAGACCGCGAGCAAAAAGGAGTCGGTGTGCGCATGCGTCAGCAGAGCCATGTCCCTTCCACACCACACGTGCATCACGTGATACGCTTCCCTCCCTTCCCACATTTCCTTGTACGCAACCGGTAACATAGGTGAATATCTGACCAGAGCAGACGGCGCAGGACAGTGGAGGGGGAAAGCAGAAGAGCTTCAGTTTGGGTAAGCCACGCCTCCTACTTTATTTTGTTCGCGGTCTATCTATAGCATTATTGTTGAATATTGTATGTGGCAAAGTAATAAGAAATATTGTAATTGGAATTAGGACAAGACAATACATAGCATATGCGGATTATGTATTCATACTTGGGCGACTGGTGAGAGTGATCGAACAAGTGACAATGCAACTGAAAGAAACCTCAAGAAAAGCGGAGTTAAAGATAAATGTAACAAAAACAAAATGTATAAGGATTAGTGGAACGGGATGGCACCAAGGAAAGTTAAGATAGATGGGATGGAATTTGAGGGAGTTGTCAATTTTAAATATTTAGGAAATTAAATTAACTTATTTTGTTATTTAACGACGCTGTCAATTGCCAGGATCACATCAGCGTCGCCGGTGTGCCGGAATTTCGTCCCGCAGGAGTTCTTTTACATGCCAGTAAATCTACTGACATGGAGCTGTCGTTTTTAAGCACACTTAAAAACCATCGACCTGGACCGGATTTGAACCCGCGACCTTGGGATCAGAGGCCAGCGTGTAACCAACTGAGCCACCCAGACCGACAATAAATATTTAGGGGTCTTAATATTGAACACTTGGGAAAGAAATATCTTGCGTAAAATATATACACTAGTTGTTTCGAAAGAGGCTAAGGACCATGACTCCCTGGAGTAAGTATACATTTTCTAGTAGCTACAATGGAAATAGTGGAATTAAGTAAGCCTTTAATAATTGGTCACAATGTGATGATTTTGAATTTATTTCTGTTTGCATGGGCAAGAAGCTAAAACAACAAAAAAATACCACTTCTTGTTTGAAAATAAAGCACTTTAAAATTCAAACTAATAACAACGATTATCTCAGAAATAGTTAGCTCCAAAAAAAAAAAAAAATATTTGGCATACATTTTAGGTACAATAACATTTGTCCTCCCTTAAAGATATGCACAATGAACATGACTTCATTGCAATAAATTGAATGTGGTTAGTTGATAATTTAGTTCGTCCCTGCTCCTACAGGCAAACAGAATGTATCCAGGATTTTTTCTCAAAAACAGGAATAAATAAAAGTTTACCATATTATCTAGGAGCTGTTGAAAACAATTTTACTGTTTAATGCTGTTGCTTCTTTTATATCCAAAAGTTTTAAACATTGAAGATATACTTTAGAGAGCCTTAGTGTATTAATTCTAGCTGAGTAATAAATCACCAGTTGATCAGCTTTACATTGCAGGAGACACATATCTTCATAACGTTGAGCCAATACTCGGAAAGTCTATGATAGCTTTTAACGTAAACATAAAATCATATCGCATTTATCTTAAAAGCTTTGTCTCTTATAAACGATGAAATCATGAGCTCCCATGTTGCAATAAACCCGTATCGCATTGATTATTGACCTCTGGCATTTAATGTGTGCAACTTTTCCGCGAAATATTTATTGCCTATAACTAGACTTCGCTGTTTAACGTTCCAATAACCAATGTTTATGACAGCCGTTATATAAATAGCCTAATAAGGTAGGAAAGAGTTTATTACATCATAAGGTAAGGTTTAGCTACTGTAACGTCGTATTAAATAATCACATATAGGCTGTAAACGACACAGGAGTTGAATAAAGTTGTTGAATCATATTTTTGTACCTGAACTTACTTGCCAATTACACCTGAGTGCGTTTTATGAGCAGATGAACCCCATTTTGGCGCAGTTCTATACTACTTTATGTTTAAAAAAAGAGCAATATTTAACTCAACGAATCCCACTTCTGACACCAGAGTAACAAAACGACAAAATCCAGTTCAGCTGCTTTTCAGTCACCCTATTTTTCTTCTATACTTTTAGGAACAACACAGTTCTATTTTGCTGACGGAGCACAGTCTATAGTCTTTTGTGATATTACAGCTCACAACTGCTTACTTCTCGTAGCCTTGACTTAGTCCTTTCTCTTCATCACTACACCTGGTTCGAAGCCCGAGAACTTCATATCAATTTATTTCACTATTACAGTAGTTGCTTTTATTTCTCAAAATCAACAGTCTATAGGTAATATAGCCCCGTCATCGTCCACCCATTACATCTCACTGGTTATTTTACGTGGACCCTCCCCATCCTTTACTATAGTTACATTCATTGCAATCGCTGAAATTAAACCACGACGTTTGGCTCTGAAAGGATATCGACATAAAAGTACATTAGTGAACTTGAATGACATATTTGTATGCTGTAAAAATTTCAATCTGATATCTTAAATAGCTTCTGAGATAATGTGTCATGAAGTTGGTAAATTTAACATTGGTGCGCTGGGACATTCAGTTTCCCTTTAATTATATGGTAGCAGGCTCACACATAAAACAAATGCAATATAGAGCGGTATTCCTGTTTAAAGAATCAAAAGCTTCATTATAGTCAACGAAAGGCAGGTTTAAGTAGGTCGCAGTTTCCAGTTTAATGGAAGTTAACCGAGTTCCGAGCATACTGCACCTTTGAGGGTCCGTCCAAGCCTTTTATTTGTTTTTCCTGAGAGTTAGAGAAAGGGGGCAAAAACAACAGCAGACCATACCAAGCTCTGTTTGTTGCCATTGTCACGGAACATCTCGGGCTCACTCTCTGAAGGTAAACAACACGAGAAGCTTTGAGCTCCATAGCAGCAGCGTTTCATGGCCAACTCTATTAATGCTGCACGGTGGAACTTACATCCCATTCATTAAGGTACTAACAAGCACCTTGTAATTTTCTCTGGAAATTTGTTTCATCTCACTCAAACACTCATTGTCACGCGGGTGTTACATTGTTATTACTTTGTAAATGTTTACCTTCAACAACGTGATTCAAGGTGTGTTATTCAGAAATCACTTGTATGGCCGCTTTCCTAACATGGCGACTTACTTTCAAAATTCAATTAAACTATGCCTATTAGGTAGCATGGATTCAAGTAAACGTGAACGAAAATAGGAAGTTTGTTAATGCATTTTCTTTCTTTTTCCCATTTCCTTCCTCCCTCCCTCCCCTCCCACCCTTCTTTCCTTCCTATGCAACTCAATTAACTGCCTTCAATTATCTTATGCAATATATCCGGGCTCTGAAAAACTCGAACCTTGTACGATATAACGTCATATGTACGTTCACTCCAAACTTTTGGATTAAAATCGTATACGAACTTCTTCTCCGTTCCTCTTTTGTACTTCGTGCAATTTCTCAGAAGCGAGCTACGTCATTTAATGAACTATGCACCTCTGCATTTCACCCAAGTTAGTGCTGGGCATATTTTATTCAGATAATTAATCATTTTACAATGACTAATTTCATGCTCGAGGGGTATGTTTGATTTCCTTAATTGAATTAAATTAATATCCTCCTCTGGTTTTATTTAAGGTCGTTTATTTATATAACTCATATATCTGTTGACGTTTTGACAGTGTGACGTACACTGGATGTGACTAGCTAGAAATTAATAATGCAGCAAGATTCAACAGCCTAGGCATGGAGCATTTACTGTTTCATTTTTTACTTTGTCTACTACATATAGTAAGTCGATATTTCACCATAAATATATGTTTTGATGCCCCTTGAATCCACAATAAGTATTTTAGAAGAGTAGCTCAAAAACGAAAACTCGGTTAAAAACCAAATTTGGTATTTAAGTTTAACATCTGCCAAGGGTACGACACGAAAATTTTGAAGGAAATACTTCCATTACCCTTTACAAGGACAAGTTTTCGAAAATTATGATTTTCTCGAAAATCGCTTTAACGATTTTTATTAATATATTATATATTTAAGATGTATATGTATATTTTGAATTTACTAGCAGTAGTCCCGTTTACTCTTAGCGACTTTTGTATAACTGGTAAACCGTAAGAGATAGACCAAATCTTGCTATAAAAAAATGTGGACCTTGTTAAAACGCACAGCCTATGGCCAAATAAATTTTTGTAGAGAGAACCATTTCGGAGATATTCCTTGTTACTTGTGTGAGTTTTGTAATACTTAAGCTTTCGTCAATTGCAAAATCGTTATTTAGTTTTATATCTTAGACGTGCAAAGAGAATGAAATCTCAAATTTGTAGAAATGTTTATCCCAACTAACACGAAGAAGATAGAGGTATAAGAGGTTGTAAGAATGGTTAGTACAAGAGTAGAGAAAGTCATATATAAGATAACTCGGATGTAAATGGTTTTACCATACACGTGTCCATATAAACTTTTTCAATATTTCATTATTTCACGCCGTGTATAGTTCCTGTAATATAGGAACAGAAATATTCTAATTTGTAGCTTTATTGCCTCATGCTTTGAGATTCCATGTACATTTTAATGGACATTCCCTTACAAAGCAGTTAGTTACGTTGAAAGAAATGTCTAACAGGGCTTTTTAAATCCAATGTGTATATTTTGCTTCTTATTTCTTGCCTTCCTTCGGAGCAATAAAGTTTTAAAATATTTAATACTTTTCGATGTAACTGGTTTGAAATCTGCTTGGAAATATTATCTTATATATTAATTTTAAGGGGTTAAAATTAGGTTGAGGGGATATGTGTGCCCCTAAAACTATAATTGTGTATGTGAGGAAATATTTTAGAATCTTTTGAGAGTTTCTTGATTAACTCCCACCTCATGCACCCGATTGTACGAAGATATCTGAGAAACAAGTGAAGCCTGCTGCAAGATTTCTCGTAAGAAGTAAAGCGTTCCTGTAACAAGGGAGGGCAAATTGCTCGTCTACATGAAAGGCCTGGCTGGCTGGCTCGCTCGCTCGTTCTCGGCTGATACGGTTTCATCCATCGCGTTGATTAATCGGTCCCCTGGCAATAGCGGCAACTACTCCGGCACTCCTGTCGTGCGGACAGTCTAACCACAGTCTCCAAGGAGAAATGAGAAGTTTTGGGCGAGATTAACGAAGCGTAAACGAGGAATGAGCTCAAAGGACTATGTGTACCGTCATTCACAAGTGTTTTCCATGAATTTAAATGAGGAAGGGCAATTCGAGCAGAAGAAAACGGGTCCACTGTTTCCTTAACATCTGCGTAAGGTGAAGGAGATAAGGTGAAATGTCCCATGCCTGGAAGTTAAAGGGGAAGCCTTGGTCTGCAGCTCAAAGCCTTGGAGTGCCGAAGATACCAGTAACATCTTATAAAATAAGTGTGTAGAACAGAAAACTTCAATATTTCCAATCCTTTATTAATATTGCACAGAAGTGGTATTAAGAAATGATACAATACACCAAATCAATCTAAACCCTTCGCAATAATCCCTTGGTTCAAAACCCACCACGGTCACTTTTTTACTTTCTCTACTGGTAAGTAGGGGAAGTATTGTATTCCACCCAAAAATTTGATGTCAAGATTTCCCAGAAGTATATGTTTACAGACCCCCTGAATCCAGAAAAAACATTTTTTTAGAAAAACGCGCGCTCGGGCGCGCGCGCGCGTGCGTGTGTGTGTGTTTGAAAAGCATAACTCAAAAACTAAAAGTCGGTTAAAAACCAAAGTTAGTATTTAAGTTTAATGTCTTTCAAGCAAGCGACACCAAGATTTTGAAGAAAATAGCCCCACACTAAACTACCCTTGACATAGAAAATTTTTCAGAAATTTTGATTTTGTTGAACATGACTAAGATTTTGATTAAAACGTCATATGTTTGAGATATTTTTATTGACAAATTAAACGTATATCTTGAATTTTCTGGCTATAGCCCCTGTAGTCCTATTTACTCTGCAGGACGTTTGCATAACTGGTAAACCGTTAGACCAAATCATACTATACAAAGAACGTAGATTTTGCTAAAATACACAATTTATGTCCGAATAAATTTTCTTGTAAGGGGAACCATTTTGGAGATATTCCTTGTTACGTATGTGACCTTCGGAAAACTTAAAACTTTCGTGAAATGGAACATGGTTGTTCATTTTTTTATATAATAAGTGTGCAAAGAGAACGGGATCTCAAAGCTTTAAAACATTTGACTATTTATACTGTATTCTAATATTCCCCTTGTCCTACAAGGAAATAAGCAGTAAGATAATTTGTACAAATGTTTATCTTAACTAACACGAAGAAAATATAAGAATAAGAGTTTGTAAGAATGGTTAGTACTGCAAACAAATATGAGTGTCTCAAAGGATGGGGAGGGCCCACGTAAAAGAACCAGTGACATTATATGTGTATGAGAGGATTACGTTAGACTAAAATTGCATGGATTTTTATTTGTGGAAAAAAAGAGAAGCTACGATAATACTGTAATAAATTTATATATCTATGACGTAAACAGCTGCCAGTACCTTTAATTTATCCTTAAGTGTCAATAAAATGTGAAAATAAGACTTTCGCTATATATATTTGCTGCCAAATGGCAAAAACCTAACAGAAATTATGCTTAAAAATGTTTAAATTGTATTCAGAATCTCTAAGGTGACGTATGAAAAAGAAATGATAGTTTAATTCTTTGGTACAAAACTTTCTAACGAATATTTCTAAGTCAAAACATGCTCCGTTATAAAATTATTCAATTCAGTTTACACATGAAAGCAAAAAGTGTGTTTTTATATTTCAGATAATATATTTTCTCCAGTGCTAGTTCAGGAAGGATGAATTTGTAGATCCGAGGAAAGTTTAGCAGAAACTTTGTGACGTACGAAGGCGATAAGTGGACAACAGGGGTCCTGTTTGGAGGTGATAGGACCAAGTTACCTCCTACCTGGTCGCGTCTTTGCCTTTCACGAAGCTCCAACAAAGGGAAGAAAACAAAGAAGTGACGCAAAGTGCTACAGAAGTCGCGTTACCTTTTCTACCTTGAGAAATTCATTAAGTGTAAGAGGTAGTTGGTCCTTTAGGTAATTCTCCTTTGTTTTCAGGGTGAAAGACCAAAGAAAATGTAATTTGTTGCTTAATTCAGCGTTTCCGAAGACGTTTATTTTCTCAGACTCTCGCCTAAGATAGAGGAAGTATTGCCTCCAAAAGGGTAAAGGTAAAGGTTAAATAGTACAGACACAAGGGGTGAAATGAGGGAACCAAGGTGCCGCAGAGTGTCACAGCTAGACAAGCCACAGAGACGCGCGGAGGTCCCTAACAGGTGCTGAAACTCTTCATCCCGGTGCCAGGCCCCGCCGAGCAGCCATCACACCGCGGGCCCGGTGTCGCACTGAGCGCCCCCCCCCCCTCCGATGGAGGACTAGCCTTTAAAATATAACATACCCTTAAAAATATAACTTAGTGACAAATAGCGCGGCTGTTCATCTTTTGTTTTTCCCTCCGTTTACGCAGTCAATCGATGTCACAAACACAGGTAATTTTCACTCACACTCCCGATTGTCGCACACATGTATGTTTACAAGACATATTGAAACGCATCCCTTGTGTTCGGGAGCTAAGCTTCTACGATGATAATATTTAACAGGGAAACAAAAGTAAAATATGTCGCACAATAAATCCCGAGAGGGAACAAGAATGTGCAAAGCATGAAAAATACTGCGGGGAAGTGCGTGAGCCGGAATAGTTTATAAATCAGGGAGGGTGTTACATCCCTACCTGCTTAGGCAAGAGGGCGTTTTGATATACAACCTCCCTCTAGGAAAAACAACTGGCTGTTACATGGGATTTTCATAATCTTAAAGTATTAAGGTCAAGTTGGTAGCTTTGAATAAAAACCGCCTGCTTATGCTTTCAGGGTGATTTGTTTTGCCTTTCATACGTTAGACATTTTCGTCTGTAGCAATTTACATATCCTGTTGATGCTAGATTTCTAGCTACACGTGGAAAGAAATTCATGCAAATATCTTATACTTCCAGCCATAGCTCGTACAATGGACGGTCATAGATCTAGTTTGACTATGGCCCCCAGGGGGAAAGGATGAAATGAAGGAGGGTACAAGCCGCAGAGGTGAAGAAGATGTAAGAAAAACAGTTTATAAGAATGGTTAGTACAAGAATAGTCATGTGAGTGCAGAACATTAGTTCTTTCTCCATTGATCCAGTTCCCCACATTCTAGAACAGCCGCCAGGAACGATGGCGGTAAATGAGATATAACGCGCATGTAGGGGAAAGAGGGGAAGTGCTGCGTTGCAATTGTTTCCCATCTTTCACAGGAAGTATTTGTACACATTATACGTAATTTCTCTGGCTTGGCTGTGAATAACGCAACGTTTGCTGCCATCTTGCGAACTGTTAACGAACTTCTATCACAAAATGAAGCAGACTCATTGCTCGAAATTATTTAATTTCCCTGTTATACTGTAGGCAAGCACTCACACACGGCTGATTACCTTGACGTCTTTGGATATTTCATCTCTGCGCATGCGCCTTCATTCATGACGGTGGTTATATTAAATAATTAATCCACTAAATTCTTTAACTCCACAAGCACGCTGGAAAGCACAAATTTACACATCAGAGAACCTGTGTGTAATATAAGGTGAAATAAAACATCTCTGCGATTAAAATTATGATTGCCTATATCTGCTACAAACAAATACGTCATATAACTCATATCATAACCTAGATACGAACCCGGTAGCTCTTGAATGTGAGGTAGACATTCTTATTCCCACACCACAGAGAGGGCAAACCTTATATTGAGTGTATAACCTAGTTTCTATAAGTTTAATGTCGGGTATATAGACCTTTTTGGTTGTTACTTAATGAATTCTTTTCTTGTTGGAATGTTATGTAAATTTGTGCTTTTTCTCCGTCTCTCACTTAACATTGCTTATAGTGCGTGTTATTAACATACCCTTGCGTTGTTAAACATCAAATTGTATACATTAGCTAAAAATGTGTTAGTTTATCGCTTTATTGATTAATTAAATATTATGTATAGATATTTTTATTTAATTTTCTTTAGTGCTATGCTATATTTTGTGCATAAATTTTTCCTATTCTTACAATATTGTGTTTTTGTTTTTCAGGTAATAATTAAAGGAGCATTGGGATATTCGTAGATGGTATGCATAGTCAAATAACACTCTCATAGTTTATCTTTTTATCTCATCGCTTATTTTCATCGTTTGTACTCTTCACAGCAGGTTATTTTATATTTTAATTATGTTCATATATCCATGCTATAATTCAGTGCATATTTCATTATATTTTTAAGCTACTGTTATTTAGCAGAAAAGACAAAAGAAAGCGTTAGGTTTATTTATAACATAATACATATAATTCTTCTGATTTGAAACAAGAGTGTAAGGTAAATCAGGAATGCAGTGAATCTTACTTAGCGCACAGAAGTGGTAAAATTCATTTTGTTTAGAGTTAAACTGCTAAAAGAAGCGTATTTTGGTGACGCTAACTGCAGCATTAAGTATTTTGTATTTCATGCCGGATACGAAATAAAATAGATAGGTTTTAAATTAAGAAATACCAAGAAGATCGTTGTCTTTGTTTTTGAGTGTGTGGTTTTTGTTTTTGAGAATAATTTATGCTTCATCTTTTCCCTAAACTTCAGACTTAATCGTTTTAACATAGTATAATAGTGTAATAATAAATAAGCTTTTTGATTTCGCTATTAAATTGATAAATGCAGCTATAGTACGAATAACTAATAGAACTTGCCACTTGAATACCTGATTCCTATTTTAGAATTGAGGGATTTGTGTCAAATATTATACATTTACAATTACCAACTTACACAGTTTCTGCTTTCTTGTAGCTCAACGAGTAGAATAGCTTTTTATAATTTTATCAACATTTTTGCCAGTCGCAAATGCTGAACTAAAAGAATGCTTTATGACAGGGAAATCGATTATTTGGTATTAACTCATTACTTTTTTCATTAATAGGATAGCGTTATTGTTTTCTACTTTCGATTTAGCATGGACCTAAATGAACTAGTTATTGCATTAAAACGCAATAATTGCCTCTTTAAAAGTAATGCAAAATTCACTCAATAATTTAAAAATCAGTATGGAAGTGAAAAATGTATTCAAGTGTGAAATTCGCAAACATCCACGCCATCTGTTTAGAACTGCTATAGTCGATGAATCCTAAACGTACATCTGGAAGTTGAAAAGGAAAAGGAATGGAAGCTAAATTATTGGAAATTAAATAATTATTTTGTAGTTTAACGACGCTGCCAATTGCCAGGATCACATCAGCGTCGCCGGTGTGCCGGAATTTTGTACCGCAGGAGTTCTTTGACATGGCAGTAAATCTACTGGCATGCAGCGGTCGTTTTTATACATGTTAAAAAAAAAGGGTAGGATTCACCTTTATTTCTACTGCTTATATTAATATGAGTGGTATGTTTTTCTATTGTAAACTGTTGTTTACTTACTGAACTTCAAAATGGTATAGTAATTAATTTAGCATGAAGATTTTCATGTTTTCAAGAAATCGCTTTTTCGGAAAATGGCGATTAGTGGTAACAAAAAACAAAACGTTTCATAATCTAGTTTAGGATCGTAACTCCAAGAAGTTATGGGAGCTATTGGTCCAGTATACCCATGGGGGCATATTTTGTGTAGTGGAAGTTAAAACTGATGATTTTGTTTGTGAGTTTTGCTCATGATTTTAATTCTTTTCCCTTCTAGTTATGAACTGTTAATGTTTAATTTTGACCTTTTTGATGCGGTTTAAGTGTCTTAACATATGTTTGTAGCAAATAAATTTGCAATTAAGCCATTAAAATGAGCTGATTACAGCAGTAAGAAGAACAAAGTATTTTAATTTAAAAGTTTCCATAAATTGTGAAAATTCACAAGTCTTAAACCCATGTTTTAAAATATATTAATAGTTATAAGCCCTAAGAAATGCTACTGGCAATTAATGCATTTGGAATTCAAAATTTTATGAAAAGGTAAAACATAACTCACATTACCACCTCTTCATCTAATCTCTAGCAAAAAACGCACCTGAAATATATACTACGTTTGTTACAAAGCAGTGAATCCCAACACCATTATTCTTCTATGCAGGTAATTTCAGGAGGTTAATTCTGACAGTGCTTCTACCTTTTATAATCTAATTTCAGTGTGTGAGTCTTTGACGCCTGAGTTAAACCGGTGTGTGAATGAAATGTACTCAGTAACGATTGTCTGAAAACCACAGATACGTGACATGAAGCGTTCTTCCTACTTTGTTCCCAGCAGCGCTTACAGCAAATGCAGGGAATTTGCAAAGGGATTAATACGACCACCGAACCAAACTGAAGAGCCAGCTCTAAAAGAAAATACCGAATGTGATTACTGTGCTATATACAAGCTTTTAAATATGTGTAGGGAAATCATTCTGTACCTTAGCAAAGTGAATAGCAAGTTTAGGTGTCAAATTATTGTGACAAAAACGGCAAAACTTTCTTCTAAACTTCAGTACAAAAACAGTTCTGTTGTATTGACCGGTACACGGTCAATACCAGTACCTAGCGTAACTAAAATGTTTGTAAAACACTATATACCCTTACGAACAGCAATACTAAATATTTCTCTTAAGAACGTTTGAACAAACAGCATAGAAAGCTTGTAAACCTTTGGATACCAGTAGTTAATGAAGTTAAATGATTTACGAAACGATGGTAAATATGCCAGCGACCGCTTTAGGTGTTTTTGAAGGGATTTCTGCCGTACTGCGGTCACTGACCAATGCCGAAGCATATAACTACCTTCTTTTGTTTCTTCTACTGTTAAAATAAATCAGCTTTTCTCGCGAATGTCTTTGAATACCAGCACAGTATTTATACTTTATCTTTAATTCTATCTGAAAAGATAATGGCCAAACAATACAATTGTTAAAATAGACGCGCTTAGGCCCTAAAACCCTAAATAGCTATATATTTATATTTTGTAAAAAACATGAAAATATTTAATTATTAAGATAGTTTATTCATACACACATAAAATACATACTTGACTTAATTTTTTTTTTCCTTCAAAGAATTTGTTTTATCCTATTAAAACATTTCATGACTGTCTGACCTTCAAATGTTTTTAAAAACTGTGTTTAAAGCTTCCTGAAGCAGTTGTTTCTGCAGATTTTAAGTAATTTTTGTCATCTATTCTGGCAATGTTTACCTTAAAATAACGTCTATTACTTTGAATCACATTACCAAGAAGTCTCAAGCTTATATGTGCTGTCTAGCGTTCCCTCCCTGTTTCTTTATCTCACTTGGTCATATGTGACGGATCTGTTAGGAGATACCTCGTAAAGGGCAGTTAGTATTCTGACGACAGATGGCACTGGGATGGCATCCAGTCTATCTGCTTATATTAATTGTGGATAGATGGCACATGGTTCATTATTACCATCTATTTTTCACTTATGTTAATGTTATGGACTTAAAGTGGAACCGTGGATTATCATTATTAAACATCATTAATTTTATATTATCATTATTAAACACATTATTACTTATAAACACCTTCCTCATCGTTGTTCATTATTAAACACATTATTACTTATAACCACCTTCGTCATCGTTGTTTCTATTAAGACTCACAGTAAGCGGATTATTACCTAAGGATGTCTGGGGGTAGTGAACTCCGTACAAATTGTTCTCGAATGATGGACTATTGTTTCACTGACACGGTCACACAAGCGGCGGGCTAAGTGCGCATAACGAGGCACTGGGTGCACTAGGATGAATAGACATTCTGACAACATTCACAACCCAAAGTCGGTAGCAAGCAAGAGAAACCAAACATTATCAAAGACACAAAAGCTTGTGAATAAAGAGTACACCTTCCATATCTCACAGGTAAATCCGTATAAACGGATAGGTACCGGGGAGATCCACTCCACCCGGGTAAATCCGGACGACCTGCTTTTATTATTGTTTTTGGTACCGGTGTTTGCATTGGTAAGCGAGAGAAACCATACGAAAAACTCTAGTCATATTGATCGGCCCACGAATTTAATCTCGGGATCTCCCGAGACATCCCGCTCGGAGACGTTTTCAAATATTTTTAAAAGCTAATTTATTTATAGACATTTCTTTAGGACCACAGGAATTGTTTCATCTATTCTCGGTAATCTACAGAAATTCCATAGCAAGATTTTGCCAGACGTGCCATTTTGTATATCTGCTGAACAAAAAATGGAAAAGCAAAGAGCTTCCTTTACAGGTGTGCATGTGTGAGACAGAGGGACAGAAGGGTAGGACAGTCAATATAATTGTGTAAGTCTTATAGAAACGCGTATTCTTCCTTGTATGTTTCTGTGATTACTGAATATCTATGAAATATATTTATTTTTTATAGTTACAGTAGCCACACTTAAACACATCGGAGAGCCTCGTTTTGTTAGAAGTCTTTTTTATTACTTTGCATGAATCTACATTTATGTTTTAAACCATATGTGAGTGACTATAAAGCATGCTGGAATATTTTTTATAAGGTTGCATTTTTATAAGAAAAGGAATGTATCATATTCCACTTGTGTTCTGCATAATGACCGTTTAAAAATTCAGTGCCGTCACCAGTTGACTTTTTTCTGCTCGTCGCCATTCAGCCAGGCATACAAATGCAAGTCAAAAATGTTAAAACAACCCCCGCAACTCTTAGCAGCCTTTGTATGGAAAATTCTTAATTAGTAGCTATTAACTTTAATAAAAATCTGTAAGGATTTGATAAAGAATTGTAAGTTTGAGTCTTTCAACTGTCTATACCTTTAACAATGTGTACTCTAGAATAAACAGAGAACTATATAAGTACGTGCAAGCAGTGTTGAAGGGAAGCGTCAGTTACGGACAATCAAGGACACGGTACAACCCTGGCAAACATCTTGCAGGGATTCCAGGCGTGAGGAGGTGATTTTAACCCGCCTGAGGATAGGCCACACTCGAGCCACGTATGCACACCTTTTGCGCGGTGATCCGGAGCCTGTCTGTGTGACGTGCACTCCGTTTTAAACAATGACCCAGTAGCTGTAGCTGCAATACTGCGGTTTGTTCCCAAAATTAATTTTAGTAAGCAAGTGTAAGATGTTTTTCATATTGGCGGATTGGGAATTTTAGGATGCTTTACTTCTGGTGTTTTTAGACTTTCAACAGTATTACTAGATTACCTTTTTAGTAAAATAAGTTTTTACTGGCTTTAATTTTTTTAGCTGCTTTAACTGTCATTGTTAGCTCCTTTAACTTCCGTTTTTAGTTATTTTAACTTTCAGGTTTTAACTTTTCAATGGTGAGATTTTATTTTGGACTTGGGGCCCTAGTTGTCGACGGACACTTAAATACCATTACTCACTCACCCTACCTGAGCTCTACTGATTTCTTACAGTTTTAGAAAAATAAAGTGACATAAAAAGTAACCGAACTTTTTATTTTGCACAATACGTTAGTTGGTTATTAAGTTCATGTGGTATATTTATGAACCTGCCTCATTATTATTTCCACATTTAGGACTTTACTTTTAGAATGGCATTATGAACTAAATGGTGACTGAAGAAAAGCAAGCAAACAGCTCACTCAGCACGAGAATCCTACTGACATTGGGTGGTTCAGCAATTTACGAACGGGAGGAAGCCGGGTGACCTTGAATACGACGAGCGGCTATGTATGTGCGTGACCAAGAAAGTCCGGGGCTACAGGACAACTAGTGAATGTGTGTATGCGATGGAATAGGATAACACCGACAAGCTCTAGAAGCTTCTTTGCTGAGTCATGCACACGTGTGCAAGGAAAGCACTCGAAGGAGGTTACCTCACACCGGCTTCAGTATAAATAGGACAGACAGTGAACAGTTCAGGCAGTTTTTAGAGTTACTCAGTTTTTGGTCGAGTACAGTTAGTTTTACTTACGAGAGTGAGTCGGCCAGCCTGTCAGCAAGTGTGTATGTGTGGTCGAGTGATTGTATTGTAATAGTAAAGGTATAAGAGACAATGAAACTGGAGAAAGGAATTGAAAGACGAGAAAGATTATCGAAAAAGCACCTGTGAATTGTAATAGAGAAGAGTATAAACTGTGTTAGCAACGAGAAAGAAAATTGTGCATTTGTAGTGAAATTTATTTATTTATTTATTTTTCTTTATTTCTTTTTTCTTTACTGTTTGCAAGTATTCCGTATTGGGAAACTTTTTATATTACATTCTCATGAAAATTACGAATTGAATCTTCTTGAGTGTAGTGGAATAGCGGAGTGGTAACAGAGGTAATTTTAAAATGGTTTTGTAGATGCCACATAAAATTAAAGTTTCCAGATCTTAATCCTCACAGAACACGATGTCGAGCTCCCCATGTAGGTAAGCCGGATTACGGAGCCATGGCTACACATTTCTCGCCAGACCAAACTAAAGTGGGCATGTGCTCTAAGGGCTTATCATATAGGATATTGTTTTCAGAAGAACGCTACTTTCATAATTAATTCACATTGAAACATTTCACTTAGTAGCACTTTCATATGGGGATGTAGAACGCTACTACTGAGGTAACTAAGGGCATAAAGCTACTTTTATATGCTTACTTGACATAAAAATTAAGTGAATATCATAATCTTTGTGAATATAGGACATGAAACATGTCGTGCGTTTGATAAAGACACGTACAATTTTTTGTAACGTGATTATGAAAGGTAGGACGTCACGAGTTTAATCCAAGGGACTGTAATAAAATGTAGCTGTAGTAAAGGATGGGGAGGGCCCACGTAAAATAACCAGTGAGATGGTACACGTGGATGATGGCGGTGTTACATTAGGCTACAGTTACATGGATTTTGACTTTTAGGGGGAAAAAAAGCAAAAATGTAAAAAAAAAAAAAAAAAAAAAAAAACCAACAAAATCCAGTCCACTTATTTTTCAATTTAAAAACTTTCGCACAAAAAACACAGTTCTCTTCTACTAACGTTATCATAATCTTTAGCATTTTGTGATACTTTCACTCAACTGTTTTCTTCTCGCAAACTTAGCTCAGTCCTCTCTTCGCTTTCTCTATCTCTCATACACTAACTCTGATAATGCACTCACTCAAATCTTATAGTAACAATAAATGGAATACATGAAAGATGTGATGAAAGAGAACTATAATTTTCAATAGCACGTTCGTTTGTTCAATGTGGCATCCGCAGGCGAGATGAACATCTCTCAGCAGTGCCAACATCAGAGAGCATGTGTGACTGCTGGACGTTTATAATAACATCATAAAACAAACAGTGCTGGAAACTATCGAACAAATAAAAGCTTCAGATGCATAGTTTTATGAAACTTCGCTTGAAACACTAGTATCCATGTTGTTGATTTTAACTATGAACTTGTGACTAAAGCAAATAAGTTTCTTGCTGGTAGCGGAAGGAATATTAATAAAACTTGCAGGTCAACGAAAATAAAGAAAATGGAGTGCACACTGTAAAATGTAACCGATAGGAGTTCAAATAAAACCCTGAGAATTGTAACTGAAATCGGATCTTGGTTGGATTAATAGTGGTATTAGGTTGCAGGGTGACGTCGGAGATCTGCCCATTGCCTTGCACAACGACATGCAAACCGTGTTGTTGAGTTGAAATATAGATTAGTACAATGCAAAGAAAAAATATGTTGAAGATGAAAACGTCTAAAATTGAGCAGTTGAAAGAAGAATATGACCACGTGTTTCAGGGAAAATTAGGAAAGTATTATAGGTATAATATTCTTCTTCTTTATCTGATTACCCTCCCCGTATGGAGGACTTACACCCCTAGAACTTAGAAGTCAGTCCCTATGGTCAGACGCCTGTCGGGGAGCACAGGAACCTATGGACCGGACGCAGTGAAGACCTGGAAGCGGGTGTCAGTAAAGCCCCAGGTATGACAGTGAGGAAAAGCATGATATGATGGGGCACTTAGTGGAATGAGTGGAGGCGGATACCGGAGAACCCTGTGAAAACCCAGCCAGACCCGTTTGATCCACCAGAATACCCCATGCGGGTCTCTGGGATCGAACCCGTCCACCTTGGAGCTAATTAATAAAAAATTAGTGGCCCTAGGTCGTGAATACCACATAACTGACCGCTGACCACGTACCACCCTCCAGTACTGCACCCCACCAATGACGCCTGTAGTGGGCCGAAGTGGGGGACGCAGCGGCTGGGGGGTAAGGCTGTAGTGCCGGGGCTTAGCTAAGTTAATTCTATGATTAAAGAAGAGGGGTCAGTGCTCGCGGTAACGAATGTCGAGGTCACTTTTTCCAGTCTAATAACAAACGACGGAATCATTGCTCTTATGCACTCAAATATTTATTATTTGTGTTATCTACAATGTGGAGTCTCATAATAAGAAAGGAAGTGTAAGTACGTTTAAATGAAACATAATATTTCTCCTTGCATTTCCAATACATTTACTGCTTATTTTAATGAATAATGTACGTGCATTTAATGATGATTAGTTTTAGTTCAGCCCGATAATCTACAAAGGAACGCAAATATTTTAGGAAAATATAGATGAAGCCTTTATTTATTTGTGGATTAATAGAAATTAGTATTATTTTAGCTCGTAATGGATAATAGCAATGTGTATTATAGGGAAAATCTGTGTCCCTTTATGTCAATATTCACACTTGTGACATAAACATAAGATTTGCCTAAGATACCGCCTCAGCGGTACGGTAAATGCACTAACTCAGATTACCATTTAACTCGCCAAAAATGAAGATTTTTACAAAAAAGATTAACTCTGCCAAAACGAAACATCCTGTATAGGAATTAATTCGGAACACAAATCAGTTATTAATGCTTTTGTACAGTTCAGAGAGTTTCATACCTTGAAGAACAGTACTATTGACTTCAAATTTAATGCCGAAGGTATACCGGGGCGCTTGCATTAGTAGTTGAAGCGTAGAAACATTTTTTCCTTTATCCCGTCAACCTTTCACTCGCAAGGAAATCGGGTTTATGTAGACAGGTTCTCTACAGAGAAAACCTTTCGGCTTTTCTGTAAACTGGAGTGACAATCTGGCAGGAGGCATCAGGAGTCGTGTGATGGATGTTCTAGTAAAAGTGATACTCTAGGGCTCTTTGGGGCCTTTGCACAAGTCTTAAAGGTGGGCGCAATTTGGAATCCAGATTTCCCAGGTTGTATTTTACTGTACGTGATAAATTATAATCATCGCCATCATTTATTGAATCATAAAGGCCCATATGTCTTTAAAGGCGATATTTCTGTCTTGAAAGAAACCAGCAGTCAATCATTGTTTCTGTACAACTTTTAACAATTTTAATGTCTTCCAATCAATCATTTGTTTCAGTTATAACCTCACCATATCCTTCTATATATCATTGAAACCCCAAGACGGGCCCTTAAACCCTAACCACTCACTCACTCACTTGAAACCCCAAAGTTTTGTCAAGTTTAATTAATAAACATTACTAATAATAGGGAAATCGGAAGTTTTGGACCAAATTTCGGGTGTTTTGTTTTAATTTATAAGCAATTCTTCCCTTGTTTTTATATTTAAAATGGTATATACTTTTTAATTTGGTGTGTCTGCGACAATTTCAATATGATGCACAGTATTTAAATACCCATTGCGTTTTTTCATCGTTTGTGAAAAATACATCTTTCTTCGCATAAAACGTTTTTAGCTCTCCAGTTTTGGTCAGATTGTTATGACATTTGGAATATAAGCCTCTTTGTACTTGTATTTTAAACTATTTAAAAAATAAAAATTGCTAATAAAATGTTAATCTTTTGCTTTCAGCAAAACCTTATGTTCATGTATATTAAAAACATACTTGCCCAATATTATACCTTAGGAACGAAAACTGCTCTGAAAGCATTTCATATGGTACTATACCTTTCTTAATTTAAAAGTTAATTAAATAGAAAATTTTTGAAAGGAAAATTTTACAGTAAAAGTACTATTAATATTTGAAACAAACACCCAAAATTTGGAATCCCTAACTTTAAAAATGTGGAATTTAAGACTGTCCCCCTAAATTTACTTATACAAAAACAAGCACAGTATCCGATGATTGACGGAGCCAAGAAGGGTACACATAGAACGAAATAAGGAGATTTAAACTTTCATTTATGCATGAGCAGGTATTGTTAGCTAGTAAATAGGGCGACCTCCAGTTAACAAATATATTAAAAAACTATACTATGGAAATATCCTGCAACAAAACAAAAGCAATAGTAAAGCAGTGATAGCGATAAAGGGGTAAAATGTAGAACAGGTGAAAATTTTCAAATGTTTAGGATGCCACATAACGAAGAAAAGTACAGAAATATAGCAGGACAAATGGAATTTTAGAAGAAATATGCCAAGGATGAAAGTGCCTCAAATAAGATTCTTCAGATCAGCTGAAAAGGTAACAATAAGAGACAAAAAAGAAAAGCAGCGAAATAAGGAAGAAACTAAGTATAACTAATATTGCAGATGAAATTGAGGACTATGAAAGTAACTGACAGGATAATGCACAACGAATATCCATTGAGACTACTAAGGCAAGCATGTTTATCAACCCGTTGGGAAGCCTGACCTGGGTTGAGTAGAAAGTGAAAGAATGTAATAATTAGCCTCGGAACAGGACAGCAATCACCTATCCTTGAAAGAAAGAAGATTGTCAAGGAACATCGTGCCATCAAGTTCTTCATCACCTAAGTTCTTTGTAGTTCTTTTAGTCGAGTCAAAGACAAGTATACCTGTGTGTGAGTAATGACAAGGAAGTAACTAGATATCGCAGACTGGTTATGATAGTTTGTGTCTGTTGGCTGTCAGCTAGCCACTTCATCAGCCAAGTATGTCTGTCTGTCTGTGTGTAGTGTCTCAATATTCTTACAGTGCCTCTTTCATCTGCACTCTAACAAGGCGCGTGTCTGGAATAGCGGGCTTTAGTGGCGATATCGGAGCGTGCTCTGAATGAGATGAGCGGCGCCTGCTCTGACTGTAATACCCAGGTTCGCTTCCGGCACAGGAACAACTCTGTCTGCCTTACACTTTGTTTTCTTAAACATACACTTGTATAATGTCATCCTTTCAGTGAGCATAACGAGGCGTTCTTATAATTTATTTCTCCTGTATCTAATATACATATTAGATTAGAATAAATTATGAGTTTTAACTAGGTATCTTGATGTAAACATAAGTAGTTATCCATGTTTGAAAGAGGAAGGTAGAGTACAAGTTAATGAGGTTGCAGCTGCATCAGGACGTCTTTGAAAAAATAAACATCTGAAAAGAGAAACCAATACTAGCATCTATAAAACAGCTGTAAGACCAACAATAACTAATACTGTAGAAACTAGACCCAAAACTGCAAAAACAAAGCAAATGCTCAACGTAACCGAAATGAATGTATTACGAAAAATACAAGGTAAAACCAGAATTAGGTTAGTTACCGACCACCCACTGCTAGTTACCTCGCCCCCTTATATAGTAAGGATGACGTAATATGGACCTTTCTCGAACTTCTAAAAATACGCTGGCCGCCGGACACTTCTCGAATAATCTGGAAAACTCTGTTCTTTGTCTCTTGTTTGGTCGCATGAGGCAGCCTGATCTTGAGCCGCGCCGGGTATGTCGGTCGTGTGGTAGCTAGACCCCAACCGTCCTTTGTTGTGCGCCGCGGGTAGTTTCGCAGTATCAACAATTTTGTAGAATAGCGATGACAGCAACAATAATAATATATAATAACAATAATAATAGTATATAATAATATTAACAATAATAATAGTATATAATAATATTAATAACAATAATAATGAAATTGGTTAGCATTCGTAGCTTACAAATATACAATATAACGTTAACGGTTGCAGTCACCGAGGATCTTCCAATGCTCTGATGGGAGCACCATCGTACTCGTTTTATCTCAATCGCAGCATCTCGAAGCTAATGAAGATACAGCTCTGATACGTCGTGCCAATTCCAGTATTAGGGAGCTCGGCAGTTGAAGGAAACGTGCACAAATAATACTTGCTTTCGACGTAAAGTAAAACAAAGCACGTAAACAGCAGCGCTACGTTTAACCACCACAGTAAACCAACAATAAAAACGGTCAAAATACTGCTCCAAAGGATAAAAAAGGTAAATAAAAATAGAGCAATAAAGAAAGAGAAGAAAGTTATTAAGAAGAAAATGGGTATACTTGTGTCGTGTCCAAGAGATAAATAAAATAAGTGGTTGTTGTTAAGGTGGTGGTGTTACTCCGCATCTATCATACAGCCCGCACTGTACGTTGCGACCACAAATCACAAGCAGTCGCTTTTTCTGCGAGGCTCAATGGCGCCAGTAAATCTCAAGTAGGGGAAAGCCTCATTAATTCTTTCTCTCGGCTTGTGTTCCTTCTTTTTTCTTCTCTCTATCTTCTCTCTTTACTCCCCAACTGCTTTCACTCATTCGTCCCTTCTTTTGTCTTATCTTTTACTCGATGTTAATTTTAAACTTCCCTTGTTTTCTCGTCTTTGTCTAGATGTTATAATTTGTAGTTGGAAATCGAATTTGCGCGCTCTGCTCGTGTGGAAAAGTGGATCTTTCCGGGAGAGTGTTTTGGAGTGTGAATTTCCAGAGATTTTCAAAGCAATTCTTAAACATTGTTCCCAAGTTGAGTATTTAATCATTCAGGCAAGGTGTCAAGAACCTGGCTGTCAAAGCTTAGAGTGACGCCTTCAAACTCACTTTTATTATTAATATCCTTTCATATAGTCTCTTGAGAAAAATATATGTTCATAAATCTTGAAAATTACTTCTTTGTCAGCAAGGATATATGCAAGTTCGCTAAATGTATTGTTTCAGAAAAACATTTCTGGTGTTACATCTACCTGGCTCAGGCAGTAATGTCTGTGTCTCGCATTCGGGTGGTCGTGGGTTTGATTCCCACGGCCGATCTCTCTGACCTTGAATTTTTTAGGCGGTTTTCCCGGGCCATTAAAGTGAATGCTAGGGAGAATATTTAACTTACATTCCCCACTTCACTTCTTTTTTTTTTTTTTTTTTTTTTTTCATTCTCCCTTTTCTGACGTGTTAGAGTCAGCAGGGTCGCCAGTGGGCTGCGCTCTGGAAATACGGTGCTCGGCTGAGGGGAAGGACTATGGTCGCCTGGCCGCTCGTCCGTAGTTGTCCCGCCTGTAATGTATGATTTTGTAGTAACAGAGGGGCTTGCTTTCGAAAGAACGCGAGTTTAAATCCTGTGGGCCGAGCAACAGCCTGGAATGTTCTTGTGGTTTCGCTGTCTAGGTAAATACAGGATTGGATATTTAATACCACAACCCAAAGTTCCAGCTAAAGTAAAAAATAATAATAATAAAACTTAAAATGGATGACAATAGAGGATGCTGTGCCATCTATCCACAGATAATGAAAGCAGATAAACTGGACAACACCCTATTGAATATAGCTAGTGAACACTTCTCACTAGGTGCCACTTATTTAATAAATTAATTTTTACTTTCTCTACTATGCACAGGTAGGTAAAACTTTGAATTTCACCCAAAAATTTCATATCGAGATAATAACAAAAATAAAAAAAAATAAAAAATTTGGAAAAAGGTGTTTATGTAAATGTGTCTACCTTCGAGCAGCATAACTCAAAATAAAATGTAGATTAAACACCAAACGTTGTATTTAAGTTCAGCATATTCCAGTGATGCCATCCTTTATATGAAAATTTTGATTTTGTCTAAAATAACAAACGATTTTTAGCCAAATACCTGTGCTTAATATGTAGGCGACGTCGGGGCGCGTTTTCCTCGGGTTCTCCAGCTTCCTCCGCCACTCATTGCACCAAATGCTCTATCATCACATTTCCATTCATATATTTCGCCTGCATGTCATATCGCCCTCTTCCTCTCAATCATACCTGGTACTGGGCTGACCACCCGCTTCCAGGTCTTAGCTCTGTTTAGTCCACTAGTTCCTGTGCTCCCCGATAGGCGTCTCACCCTAGGCCGGGCTTGTAAGTCCTACATAAGGGGAGGGCAATCATGTCAAGAAAGAAAGAAAATTAAAATTTTCTGAAAATATTCCATTTAAGGGGTAGTTGGTTTGGGAATTATTCTTGAGGGAATCCACCTTTTACGTCAAATACAAAGCTTCCCCTGTAACTACGTAGTAAAGAAAATAAAAAGGCAAGGAAATATAGTTTCCTAATTTGCCAACCCACGATCTCGTTTTTAAAACATTTATAATATACCTACTGTAAATCAGATCGGAAGGAAAATCTCTTTCTGGCGAAAATTAAAGGCAGCATATTTTTGTAGATTTACTATAAGATCATTTTCTTCCCGTCCCAACTGTAATTAAAAATCTCAGAAGGGCTAGTATCATTAATCTTAAATACGTCCACCAGTTTTTGCGCCCTGTGTTGGTTCTTTGGCAGTCGGAGTCATTTTTATACTAGAGCCTAAAACTTTGTCATTTTCCCATCTTCCAGTAGGCCCTCCCAAAAAAGTGATTTCCTCGCGGTGCGAAAGTCGTTAGTAACGGACGGACGTGACGTAATTTAGACGAGGGGAGGGATTAGAACCCCACTCCAATAAATTAATTGGAGGAGATTCCTCAACGCTCAGTTATGTCTGCCACAGCCGCACGTCCAGGCATGAACGGAATTTCTATTCTTTAGTTTATCATAGGCAGGAGCACGCCGAGGTTCATGCTGCGAAAATAATGCACGGGCAAGGGAATAGAAAAACAATAAGACCATTGTTTGTTTGTGTTCATAAAGCAGTATGTGTATGGTCTGCATTAAAACAGCCTCCAGTATCCAGAATAATCTAATGTTACAGTCATTTAATATTAACTTTTGAACATTTAGATTACGAGATTTTTATCTATTCACATCAGTTTGAGTACTATTATATGCTTTACAGCAAGTAGGATGGCTCAGGCGGCGGAGCAGGAGTTGAAGATGAACAACATGCATTTCCTGTTAAAGTGAAAAATTTTTCTCGCGCTGTTCCCTTTTAAGTTTCTCTACTATCTACATACAGTAGAGGAAGTATTGTATTCCACTCAAAAATTCGATGTCGAGATTTCGCCGGAAATATACGAGGCCCCCGAATCCAAAATGAAACATTTTTAGAAAAATGACCGTGTGTGTGTGTGTGTGTGTGTGTGTGTGTGTGTGTGTGTGTGTGTGTGTGTGTGTGTGTGTGTGTGTGTGTGTGTGTGTGTGGCTATCTATCATTCTGTGGACGGCATAACTCAAAAACGAAAAGTCGCTTAAAAACCAAATTTGGTATTTAAGCTTAATGTCTTTCAAGGATGCAACACGAGGATTTTAAAGAAAATTGCTCCACCTAAACTATTCTTTACATGTAAAATTTTTCGAAAACTTTGATTTTTTTTTTGAATGGCTCTAACGATTTTAATTAAAACGCCATATGTTTAAGATATTTGTATGAAAAATGAAATGCATATTTTGAATTTTCTGCCTATGGCATATGTATTCCTGTTTACTCTTGATGACTTTTGAATAACTCGCAAACTATAAGAGATACACAAACTCGTACTATACAAAAAGTGTAGTTTTCTTTAAAATACTCAATTTATGTCCAAATAATTTTTTTGCACAGTGAACCATTGCGGAGATATTTATTATTTGTCTTAAATTTTAGAGAACTTACACTTATGTCAACACTTATGTTAACAGTACAAAGAGTGCTTTAAAAATTTGACTATTGCTAAAAGCCTACTTATTCCCATATTCCTCTTGCACCTTAAAGAAAATAAACAATAAGGTAATTTGTACAAGAGTAGAGAAAGGCATGTGAGTGCAACACATCAGAATTTTTTATTGTTTAGTGCCGAAAATTCCAGCTCGCATAAGCAGAAGTAGTGGAAAAATACAACTGAATACTCCTTCGCTAACATCAAAAACTGATAAGTGGTAGTTCATCATATTTCAGGTGAAGTGTTCAGTCTGTCTGAAGTTCTATGAGTTGATCTTCTTCCCCCAGAGAAAAGTCGCAGTGTACTCTGAAGACACAGCAGATGCATTGCTATTTTCGATCGTACTGGAAACATTCCTTCAAAGGTCATTAGATTTATTGAAAGATATTTCTAAATTATGTTTTTCGAATGTCTCTTGTAACTTGCTCTTTGAAACTAATCTTCTCAAGTGGAAAGAATGGCTCTCCCCTATTTTAAAATCAGGTTTTGCCTGTGTTTGCCATTCCTCACAGCAGCGTGAAAGTATGTACTAAATAAAGTGGGAGCCAATGGACATCCTTACTGTACTCCGAGATTGCTTATTTCCTTTTTTCCGTTTATTTTAATGCTTATTTTTGTATTTTTATTCAGTTCTTCAGTTGTTTTAACCAAGTGTTATGGTTATCCTCTGTCATTCTTTATTTTCCAAAGCTTTTCTGTTACTACTTTATCAAAGGCCTTTATAAAATCGACAAGTACATATGTGTTTCCAAAT
The DNA here is from genome assembly GCA_030765045.1 of Tenodera sinensis. Lineage (NCBI taxonomy): Eukaryota > Metazoa > Arthropoda > Insecta > Mantodea > Mantidae > Tenodera > Tenodera sinensis. The sequence continues at coordinate 83,330,130 of CM060972.1, forward strand.
AAAATTATCCTTTGTATGATCTGTTTTAAAATGAATACACCATCAGAACAACATCTACCTCTTCTGAACACATGCTGTAACTTACTCATTAATTTTATGATAACATTTAATTGCCTTCCTAATATTTTAGCGTTTCCTGCATTTCATTCGACTCAGAACTAACACTGGAGGTTAAAGTGAAATGCCAGACATTTTACAGAGTAAAATACCTGAAGCCTAGGACTTATTTAATTACATATATTTTTGTAGATATGAATTCCAAAGAAAAATATTTTTATTTAGCCTACAACTTACAAGGCGAACTATACTCATAGAATTGCAAACGGCGCTTATTTGGTATTAAGCACTTAAACCTCAGAGGCTTTTTCTCAAAACAAAAGAATGAAAAGAGACCTCAGCAACATTGCCAGCAAATCATTAACGCAGCTGTAGACGCCATAATGATATTCACCTTCATCCACCTCTCCGTTTCCAAAAAAGAATGTTTTTTTTTTTCTTTTCTCCTTTGATATTCATCTTGCCTCCTGTTGCCGGAGATGAAAACAAATAGCCACTCGAGCGGTCTTTGTTTATCTTACCTCAGTCGCGCTGCGCCGATAGAAATCCCGGCTGGCTTGGCGAGGAAATGGATTCAAAACAAAATAGTGGAAACAGACAGACACTGAAGCTGCCAGAATATAACGAAATGTTTCACCAGTCATATATCTATGTATATTACAGTAAAAGCAGAGAAGCTATTGTTAACAATTGCTGCAAATATATCCTTTCACTGGGGTGGTGATTTTTCACGTTCTCTACAACGACCCTGAAATTCGGTGTCAAGATTTCACTGGAAATATACCAGGTGACCCACTCCAGCCGGCATTGCGGTAAGTACATAAACCTTAGTACGTTAAAAGAGTTGCAGAAATCACGGGGGTAAATCCAGTTAGTGGCGTGCGTGAACTTCATTCTGCTTGTAAGAGAGCAGTCCGAATCCCAGGCTAGCGTGATAATAGAGAAGAACAGTCCTAGATTGTTATTATTGCTATTGTTATTAACACATTGTTATTATTTTTATTATTTTACTCTCACTAGTTTATGAGTGATATTACTATTACTATTTCTCTTATTATCATTATAATAACAATAATTTTTCTTATTATTTTATAGTTATTATTACTATTATTATCATCGTCATTACTAATCCCAGTATTATGGATGCAAGGGGAGAGATGCTCTTAACAAAGTATATTAGAAATAGGAATTCGACATGAACTAAGCTATGTGATGAAATGTAAGTTTGTACCTGTTTTCCTTGGACTGTTTTCCTTTACTTCAGTAGTGTGATACACTGCCGTCTAGACAGGTGGGCAAACGATTGGATTGAGTAAAATAGCTATTGAAACAGAAATTAGGGGCCTTGGGATGGAAAAGATTTGAAGTGGATTGGAAACATATCCCTAGGGATGATGGGGAAGCCAAATGAAGGAGCAGGGCAATACGAAGGGGGCGAAACTCTTATCTAGCTAGGGGAAAAGGAAAGGGAGGCAGTGAACTGAAAGAAAAATTGATGAAGCAAATGTTGAAGAAGGAAAGGAGGAATGGGGAGATTAGGTATACGAGGAATTTGGAATTTCGATAAGGGGATTGAGATCTAATGAAAATCAATACCTGAAGATGATAAGGGTGGGATTTTCAATTATAAAATTTGGAATGGGATATTCATACCGTTGTCGGCAGCTGGCGAGAAGACAAATCCAGATAGTTCCGTCGTATTTAAAGCTTGTCTAAAAAATTTCCCGTTTATTTGTATACGAATGCCTCAAAATACCTAGTATAGCTATTTAAACTGTACAGGAATCATGCTATCCAGTAGATTACTTCTACAATACTTTAGAACTCACTCACTCACTCACTCACTCACTCACTCACTCACTCACTCACTCACTGACTCACTCACCCACTCACTCACTCACTCACTCACTCACTCACTCACTCACTCACTCACTCACTCACATATTCACTCTTTTCAGCCCGAGGGTCCCTTAAAATAAATGAGATTTATTTGAGATGATCAAGTGGTTTTCTGTTATAACAACAGGAGAAAATTGAACATGTAATTCTTGAATTACGTCCTCCTTTGTTGACAGTAAGTCTAATTTCACTAACTGTAATGAATAAATTTTGCATACGTTTTATAGAATTTAACATTTTCTGGTCAAACCTCTGCGACATAGTATTCAAATATTTTGTATATGAAATTTTCCAGATAAATAACATTGGATGGTCGGATCTTCACAGATGAATTCTCTTGCTTCGCTCGAGAATTTAGCGATTAGGTTGAACGTGTTATGACATTATCCCACTAGCGGAGCGCACTAAAAGCAATATTCTCATCAAACGGGATGCCGAATGCCCCGGATCACCCTGGAACTTCTATCATAAATGAAACAAATTGAATAACCTACCATTATTTACATTTCTAAAAGTATTTCTCAGCATCAATTCTATTCGGAGAAACTGCGCTGAATATTTCAACTGACTTGTCATTTTAAGGTTAAAACATAGTCGCATACTTTATAAAATTAATTTCATTGCAGTTACTGCAATACAGCACATGTACTGGATTTGACCAACCTTATAATAGAACGTGAATGACATTGATCGTTTTACCTAAATAGTCATATAGTTTCCTAATATTTCACTTCATGTTACCGCAGGAAACAAAAGAAGATAATGCAACGAATCGACTAAAACAAAACAGTTACTGGAGACATGGTGGGCCATGACAAGATGTTTTTGTTTCCTTGGCCAATACAAGATAAGTTGATTCCTGAAATGGTTGACTAATATTTATATATATATGTGTGTTTTTAAAAACATCATCTGCGGAAGAAGGAAGCAGATTTACTGAGGTAAGCACTGATATAATATACACTTTCCACGGGTAGCCAGAACGAGCACAATTTTCCCAAGTAACCAAGCCGAGGTTAACTGCACCAGATACTTCAAACAAAATGGAGGCTACTGAGTATAGGAGCCAATATAACCCATCTATCACCCAAAGTAATCACTTTAATGTAACCGAAACCAACACAAAAATGAGTTATGTTTCAATAACACAACCTACTCCCAATAAAGACCAAGCAATAATTATCGATGTAAATGAAGGTATTCTTAAAGGACTATACACATACTAACAGCAGGAAAAGTATTGTAACTGTCACGAATATCGAACTCGCGAATTTACATATTCTTATCATCAAAGGATATTGCACAAGATTTATGTCTGAAATATCCTACAGTAAATATTGATGATAAAGTCTTCACATTAATACTCTTATAACCTCAAATAAACGTATAATACTATCCAACTACATAATAGAAGAGGAGTTGCTGCAAAGGGGTATAACCCCAAAGTCTCCATTTCCCATATCAAAGCAGGTATTCCTATTAAAGGATTCTCACTTATCTTTAGCTTTCGACGACAACTGTACGTCGCAGCAGAAGACTTGGAGTCACTGCCAGAATCCCCCCGTACGTTACGTACGTCGGAACCACTTATTGGATTTACTTATCAGCAGATACGCCTATTTGCTTCCTTTGCAAGGCAGAAGGACATTTAGCTCGACAGTGCACCTCAGGTAGCTCTGGCCCTGCAGAAACTCGCCACCAACAGCAAAACAACCTCGCACAAAAGAAGTTTCCTGAGCTACCGAAGACCAACAATGATTCATATGGTAACATAAGACCAGTAACCACATAATGGAAATGATACGGAACCCCTAAAGTTCCTCCACAATGTGCTACCGTTGCTGTTTGCACTAACGCAAAAGAAATTCCAGCGGGTAAAACCCCTTTAACCTGCGACAATCCACCAGTCAACAGGCCTAAACAGCCTTTAACATCAGACGAGTCTATTAATTATCAGTGACAGTAGAGAAGAATCCAGTTACTGGTCTGTTATCTCTCGTACACACCAGCAGATATCAGCGAAAAAATTAATTTTTTTTTAATTTTTTCGCTGATATCTGCTAGTGTGTACGAGAGATAACAGACTAGTAAGACGAGTCACGTGATGCGTACAACAAGAAACAGCCGGAAAAAAAAAAGGCCAAACGAACACGTATTTGTGAATCCATAGATATCTCATTCTGCCATTTTTATATATTAGGAGATTTTAATTCACATAATATTCTATGGGGCAGTTCTCATAAATATCAAGATCTTAAACTGTTAAATTCCAGTAATTCTACACGCTATAATATAGCTCATGGTACGTCCAGTAACATAGATCTCACACTGTGCTCTCCAAGCCTTGCACCACAGTTTGTTTGGTCTATTTATGACACATTGTTGGGAAGCAACCATTTTCGAATCATTTTACAGAGTCTTCCATGGTTAATTTTGTTAGTCTTCTTAATTTTTGGGGATCCCAAAAAGTACCATAATTTTGTATAGTTTCTTCCTGTCAGCATTCTCGTTGGAAGTCAATAAATTACATAATAGTTCAATAACTTCATATCAAAGCGTTGAAATATCTGAAGTTCATATTTAACGTCACGATATCACTACGAAATTAAGGTAACCTAAAATAAACAGAGGGAACAAATATTTGTTTACCTTCTAACTTCTTTAGGACGTTATTCGTTTATACAAATTGAATTTAAATACACAGTAATGATTGTCTCTAATGCGTCAATCCAATCGTAACATTTGGTTAATCCTGTGTGGGAATTAAGATCCAGTCCATGCTCTGGGGTTGGTACAAAACCAAATTATAACGCAACGTTGAATCGTCCGGTATATCTAAGTGATTTCCATGTCATAAATATTAAAGGAAACATCATGTGCTCAAATGCACGAATGGCGTTTGGTTCCTCTGGCATTTGCTGCACACGAAGTGCTACCACAGCACCCTCTAGCGCATTGCATTTTATGTAGAAAAATGGGAATTTAGTAGTACAAGAAACCTTTGTGATGCAATTGCGCAATACACCTTTTTTATAGAACTTGTAAATGATTGAATATTCTGCTTTTAAAGAAAACCAGAATTGTAATTCCACGCCAAATGCACAAATAATAATAGCAAGGCATTCAATACAAGTGCTAGATTTTTCTTTTCTTTGTTACTAACCACCGCCTGCGAGTTTCGCCTTTCATTCTTCCTTTTTTACAAGATTTGTATTTTCTTTTGTTCCGAATTTCCGTCTTCTCTTTTATTCTGTACGCTACTTACGGCATCATCATAAAAACCGTCTTTCTTCCAGTTTATCTGCTCCTGTACCAAGACTCCACGATTTATCTGCCTCCGTCTTTCATCTCTACTCTTAATATTTTTCCATGTTGTTTTATAAATCTCAGTCTTATCAAGCCAAGTCCCTTTAGGTTTCCCAAATCCCTTAGAGAACATATTATGGTGGCTTTCCATGTATCTATTAAATTACTTCTTTTAGCTTATGAATGCTTATACATCATAAAGAATCTGATGGTGTGCTCACATGGTTTTTTTCATTCACTGCTGTACACAGAACGCCTAATAAAATAATCTCACTGCACTCGCCTATACGTCACATTATTTATCGTTATACGGAGCCTTGATCATTTCATTGGTTGCCACAGTGCAGGCCACGGTGCAACGATATTCTACTCGTTTTGTTAAATAATCTTAACCAACAACAAAAACAAACGATACAAATTGGCGTAGAAACGAAATATAGGTTTACGCTTTCGACCGTATTGGCTAAAAGAGAAAGATGTAGTGAGTGCATTCAGTTTGTCATGCACACTTCTTAGCCACAGGTTATAGTATACTGTAGGGCACGCCTCTGAAGGGATTAAAATCTAAGGGGAAAACTTGATGAGTGTCTAGGTTAGCGAAATGTATAATTTGTATGTCTAAGAAGATTTTCAGGGGATGCAAATTCAAGCTTAAATGGTATTCATTAAATACACAGCAAGGAAGAACTTTATAAGGAAAAAGTAAACATAACATTATACTCACACTCAATGATTGTCGCTGCATACAAGCACAAATAAAGAAATAACAGAATAAACGACAAATGAATACACAAATAAAGAAATAAATAAATTAATTAGCATATTTTCCCTCCAAGACATTCTATAAATTAATTACTTAGCTATTGCTGATACGAATGCATAGGAATACAACAGGAATGTATACAAAAATATAACACAATTTTATTGCCATGACATTCATGCAAACTACTTTGTAAAAAGTTTTATTTCCAGTTTCTAACCATGATTATTCATTTGTAACAAAGAGATCACAGATATCCTTATTCTCACAAATGTGTCATAATTATACATCACTGTATACTTAAAATTGCTGTTTCCAATTTGCTTCAATTAAGTTTTTTGGCATTTGTGTAATGTAACTTTTCCTCGCCAGCATACATATATGACAAGTGTGTGTGTGTGTGTGTGTGTGTGTGTGTGTGTGCGTGCGTGCGTGCGTGCGTGCGTGTGTGGTTGGGTGTGACCTGGATGACTAAATGGTCCTTGACGACCAAAGTGAAAAAATAAATTAACTAAATTAAAGTTCTCTTTGTAGCGACTTTTCTTTTCTTTATTTTTTTTATTTTTGTTTTATGTTTTAACTGTTCACAGACACGCACATATGCAATATACCTTTTCCTGAGTAGCCTTTTTGGAACTCAGGGGACTTGAAAACGCGTATTTTCAGTGAACGTGCCAGAGAAAGTTACCTAATGAGTATAGAAATCCATGTGAATGTAACACATCCGATTTTTACATAATTCTCGATGGAAATGGTATATTTGATCCAAATCCTTTATTACGTTAGTTTTCCTTACTGTGATCTGTGCCACAAATGAAAGGTTTTCTCTTGTTTATTTGCTGCAATAAAATACGTTGAATGATCCGTAACCATTGCACTTATTTGCAGCATCTATCCCTGGATATGCACGTTGTTGCATAAAGCAATTAATGAATAACACATAAACATAATCTGTTTGAGTAACCGATAGCAATAAAAAAGCTTTCAGAGTTTAGCCTATAGCGTATGCATCCGATAATCTCATCAAATACCCCCATTCATTCTCGAAAATGTTAATTATTGTTTGGTCAAGCCTGTTTTAACTCTTCCCCTTCCCCTTCCTCTCTCCAGGGCACTGTGTATATATCTCTGCTATGATCGACGAAATTGATTAATTACAGCGTGAATAAACCCAGAATCCGTGATCAACAAGGCTATTTGAGTTGCGTTTGTTTAATTACCCACCTTAAACTAACCTTATAAATATCGTATTTTTTTACTCATATGGCTTTCTCTACTCATTATTGTACAAAGTATTTTCTGTTCCATTTATATGTCGCCTTTAACATCTAGGTGATATCGACAGATTTTCCTTTGCAACAATTGCTTATAGTGATGATGTTCACTCGTTTTCTGTTGTTAATCTTCCGGTTAGGTGCTAGACAGCTGAAAACGTTAAGTGTATGTTTTATATCTCCTTATACATCCATTTATATCATATTTTTGTATATTTTGTTCCGTGTCTTTACTTGTTTTATATATTGATATTTCACATCCCAAATATCTAAAATTATCCACTTGTTTAATTTTGTTACATTAACTTAGATATGATCTTCCGAAACCGTTAAGAGAGCTTGGTTATCTGCAAAGAGTGTATTATTTATTTGATTATAGTATACATATGAAATATTCTCTTGTTTCCATTTCTCTATGATTTTGTTCGTGTATAACATCATACAGATATTTTATTACATTTATCAAAGTTCATTTTCAAGCAATGCGAGGAGGTTAAAACACAAGAACGACATATTGCAGCCTTCTTATGAGAAATCCTGTGGTGTTGGCACCATTGCCGTCTCGATTCTGATATGACTTTGTCCTGATGGTATGTAACTAACCTTGGCACTCTGCACCATTCGAGTACAAAATCACTTTTTTTTTTAATTTGTCTCTTTGTACCTTTGTAATGTTAAATATCCAAGTTAACTTTCCTGAAGTATAGAAATCCAAGTTGCAGACGCACGTAGTCTGACGAGGATTTGTCAATATGAGTAATTTGACACAGTCGTAAATAGTGCAAAGGCAAACATAGTTATAAATTATAACAGACATTTAAATATAATTAATGTACATACATAACATTTCTGTGACCGCTATAATGTGAAATTAATGTTATTGGTCTACCAGTAATAATGCAACACTGACGCAAGCGGTTCAAACGAACAGCAAATGTTTCCGCGGTAATGTATGTGCCCTGCAGTTGGGAGGTCGTGGGTTCGTGACCCATGGATTTTTCAGGGGTCGCTAGATGATTGCTGGGAAATGTAGTAGAGACATAAAGCCTTCATATTGTATCACTTGTCCCTAATGCATTTGAATTTATATTGACGCCCTAGAAGAAGCATATTTTTATCGGTTTAAAAAAATCATCTCAGGGCTAAGGTACACAGAGAAGAGATCGATGAGGCGAGGGCAATGAAGGGTAAAAGAGTGAGACAGATAGAGAGACAGGAAGAGAGAGGATAAACTGGAAGAAGACTTAGAGTAAAGCCTCCAAGATAGGAACAGAGAACAAAGGACCTTCCAAATTTAAAACAAGTAGTCTGTCTGCCCACCAGAAGAAGATGAACTGTTGGAATATGCTAGGTAATCATCCCTAACATGTTTAGGTACGCTTGTAAGGTAAAATAATGACAATTTCGACGTCCAAAATTAAGAAAATGATAATCAGTAGGAGAACAACGTAAAGATAATGGTTAGTGGTGATAGGATAAAACATTCAGAACATTCTTTTCTGGATCATGAATATAAATAAAACGAAATTGTGGAAGATAAGAAACCACCCCAGCATTAGACCATCAACAGGGAAAGCCGTGAAAAACCGAGGTTTAAAATGGGTGGGAGTTGAACCTTGGACCTCACAAATCCAAGCGTCACACATTACCGTAGAGCCACGTCTACTCTTAATTGGGTCTTTTTTCAACTCGCAAATTATCAAATACGTTCCCAGAAATCCGTGTTCACTTTATCGTGAAATTTAAAAGCTCCAGTATACACAGAGCCATGAAAGGAAGTTGTTGGCCACAGAAAAGGAACTAGGCTCCACTTATCGCTAAATTAAGGAACTGAAGTGGCCCAGATCCGGTACTTACCCGCTGCTTCCTCTGTTGTAGGTGCTGATGGATTATTAGCGCTATATCTCGGAACGTAAGGGTCGACTCCATTAAATGCACTTCCAGGAGCTCCGTCACGAAACCCTTTATCACGGCAGTAAAAGCAGGGCGCTACTTCCGTTCTGAATTCCTCAAAAACAACTTCTTTACCTTTTCTAGCCTTCCACTTGATCCTTTTTAAGGCTCAGCTATTTGAAAATGGAATGGCTTTTTTGGTTTAAAAAGAATCTCATGCATTCGCAAGATTTTTTCTATCCTTGTGCAAACTATTCCTATAAATGCTTGTTTTTCTATTTACTACACGCTAATCGAGATAAACGATTGTATAAATGAACTTCCTTATATGTATAATTAGAGTACTATGTGACAGTTTTGATATTCTGTTCTATTTACACAACCAGCACTAAAAGCACAAACAAAAATTCCCATTTTAGAAAAATATAAGTATTGGAAAATTCAGACATATAAGAAGAAATATCTGCGAAATAGATTACTTCACACAGCAAAAATGCATCTCACAGCAGACAGTCGATGATTGGAAAGGTAATGATGGAGCATTTTTATTAGTATTATTGCAGTTCCTTTTTTCAAAATCAAGATGCATGCAATTGTAGCCTAATGTAGCCCTGTCATTACTCACGCGTACCATTTCACTGATTATTTTACGTGGACCCATCCCATCCTCAACTACAGCCACATTTGATTGGGATTATAATTATAATAATTACAATAATAATTATAAATAGTAATAATAATAATAATAATAATAATAATAATAATAATAATAATAATAATAATAATAATAATAATAATAATAATAATAATAATAATAATAATAATAATAATAATAATAATAATAATAATAATAATAATAATAATAATAATAAATATAGGGAGAAAACGAACAAAAAGCTTGGGTTCCTCTGGAATCTATCAAAGGCTACAGACATGCATTGTGTTCTAACATCAAATTTCTTAAAAATCAACGGACATAAAGCGAGCATCTTAAAGTTTATCTGCGTCTGCAAATAGTGCTGATTGGTTAATTATTTATACGAGAATACTTATATTGATTGACAATATCTTCATTGAAAAGAGTTTTAAAAAAGCGATTCTTCATATTACAAAATCTGGTCATTCTTTCGAAACCACCAACGTAAATCCAGAGAGAATCAAAGTGCTTCTATCTTCAGCAAAAGGACAGTTTAAAGAAGCTTCTAGACATTGAAAATAGAAAAGTAAGTATTTATAAAAGAGTGAGCAGAGAACGCCATGTGAGCCCAGCACGTTCAGATGTTTCTATGTCTGAGCGATGTTAGGCGGCGTGTGTAACCGAAACTTAACTGTAGTAGCTGGTTGATGAGCTACGAGTGGAAACGCCAATCGAAAATCAAGACGTCCTCCAATTTTGTAACTAAGATCAACTGGAGTAGACAATGTATATTTAAGGGCGCTTAACTACTGGGTCATCAACGAACTGGAGTAGAACAATCAGGACTAAGAAGAGCGGCAATTAAAGCCAAAGTGGTGGAAAGGACAATCAAATACTGGTTCAAAATAAAGCTATCAGAAGAGAATAATGAACTAAAACAGTGGATTGTTAGTGACTAGAAAACAGAAAAACAATTTGCGTACTCAAGACACCGGCAGCACGAAAGAAATATTAATAGCGGTAACATGGGCAGAAATAAATAATATAAATAAAGGTTTGCCCATGTTTTCCCTTGCCAAGCATGTTCTCATAACTGGTAAGTTGTTAGGAAACATAGGGTAGACAAGGTTTTGAGGGAGGCCTTGCATCTTGACTGTAAAAGAGGTAGGTGAGTGGGTGGGTGGAGTTTAAGGGGCCATCGACACTAGGTAATTTGGGTCCTAACTCATAGTTTAAAGGCTAAAACACTCATAAAGTGATGTGGTAATAAAGGTGAAGGCTAAAACAGAGGAGAGACGATAACAGAGGGCAAAGTCCCTAACAATTATAGATTTGATCTCCCTCCTGAGGGCTCTAGTTTCCCTGGGGGTGGGGGGAGGTCCAGACTCGGACACCTTCCCCGAGCATTTACAGATTCCCGCCGACACTTAGAACCCTGAAAAATGAAGTAAAACGAGAGGTGGAATGAAATAGGACAGGAAATCAGGGAGTTGTAATTATCCTCCTTCTTCTCCTTTTCATGGATTAGGGCCATTGGTCTGTTCCTGGTATTCCTATCGATCTTCTTCCTTTAGGTTAGCATCCGTTTTGGTAGCCTGCTTCAAACCATTCTACTGAGTTGATCTTTTCCATTTCTCTTTATTATTCTCTATTATTATTATTATTATTATTATTATTATTATTATTATTATTATTATTATTATTATTATTATTATTATTATTATTATTATTATTATTATTGTTATTGTTATTGTTATTGTTATTGTTATTGTTATTGTTATTGTTATTGTTATTGTTATTATTATTATTATTATTATTATTATTATTATTATTATTATTATTATTATTATTATTATTATTATTATTATTATTATTATTATTATTATTATTATTATTATTATTATTATTATTATTATTATTATTATTATTATTATTATTATTATTATTATTATTATTATTATTATTATTATTATTATTATTATTATTATTATTATTATTATTATTATTATTATTATTATTATTATTATTATTATCGTTTGAATCTTCTCTTATTTATACATTAGCTAATCTATTAATCTTGTTACTTCCTCAACTGCTCTCAAAAAGTTCATCTCTGTTCCTTAAATATCACTTTTGTTTTTCTGTTTTAAAAACCAACTGTAAGTCCCGCATAACATTACTGCAAAGGCCATAACTTTACAAAATTGTGTTCCTTTCCTTTATTTTTTTAAAGTTCTTCTAATAGTTCCAGATATATGTTGGTACTTCTGAATCTTATGCAAATTATTGTCACATATTATATAACGTATAACGCAACCAAGATAATCACAATTTGGCACCTGCTTGGTTATTTGATCTTTCACTATTACTTTTTTGCTGAAAATGCCATCACTTTCGTTTTGTAACTATCCTTGCAAGTTTGAACCCACGACCTCCCAAATACGAGTCTGACACGTTACTGCGGAGCCATCCCACACATGTTGGAAAGCTACGCGGTGACAGAAGAATGTCACATGGAACTACTTTCCCCCCAGACTGTACCGATAGAAAGCAAAGTGCTGCATCGCAAACTTTTCTCCTCTAAGCCGCAACGTTATCGGTAACTGTGGCCATAAACGTAACTCTGAGGAAGACAAGGTAAATATTTCACACCGCAGTTTCCTCGTTAATAAACATCTATTACAAAATTTCCCTATTGTTAACATGGCTGTGTAACTTTATGCAAACAATGTGCAGGACCGCATTGCTGTGAAGTTGGGTTTGTGTGCCTGCCCGACCATCGCATCGCCAAAATTTACAAAACCGCTGCCAGCTATTACTGTAATTGCCGCGCAAGTGTGGACATATTTCAAAAGTCTCTCTGGCGACCATAAGGTTTACTTTATCACAGTGGTGAGGATGACCTATTTTCATCACTGAACTTCAACCACATAGAACGATGATGGTAGTAATAATAATAATAATAATAATAATAATAATAATAATAATAATAATAATAATAATAATAATAATAATAATAATAATAATAATAATAATAATAATAATAATAATAATAACAATAATAATAATAAATAATAATAAAAGAAATTTAAAGGTAATTCATTTCTTGTTCACTTCGTTCAGCGAAATGATTAAATATGACTGACATATTATTTTTTTTCTCCTTAATACAAAACTTTGCTATCTATTGACAAAACTGAAACTTGTTTTCTTTTACATTATTCTCGTCTTTCCTAGCCGTGACATATTAGATCCAAATTGTGCACGCTGTGGCTGACACAAAATTTTATGGCGGGTGGAAGGAGTAGCTAGTCAACATAAAATCCAATCAAAGCCTTGCTAGGCTTTGTAATTCTGCATAGTTAAACACTCGTGAAGTATCGCAGTAAAGTCCGAACAAATTCTGGCAAATATGCGTCCTTATCAGGGAGCAAATTATTTACTTGATAACTCACTGAACCTACTAACTCAAGAGTTCTTGAGCACCAGTTGTTCTAAGAAAAGTGCGTGCTCTAATTCTTTATATATGTAACTAAAAATCACGATAAAAAAACACGTGGGTAGAAATCAATAACGGCCAAGGAATTTAAAAAAAAAAGTTTAATAAACGGAAATCGAGACAGATGGCTCCACGGTTACGTGTAACCACATTCGGAAGGCACTGGGTTCAATTCCTGGGTCGGTTACACTGACCATGTGTTTTTCATGGTTCTCCCTGTTTGCAGGTGAATACTGGGATGGTTTTCCCCTTACCACGAATTTACTTTTCCTTATTTCCTATCATTTGGATTCGTTTTACATATTGCAGGTAGGCTTAGGGGTGTATGTACAGTGTCGGTTCGTGTCGCACGGCTCAGCGACAATGGAGTGGTCAAAACAAAGCTTATCTAACTGTTTGAGAAACTGTTCGTAAGGCGGGCTTGTTTATGAAAACGTGGATTTTGAGAAAAATCCGTGCTACGTTACTCTCGGCTGTTGAGCAAAGGCGGTGTTGAGGGAAGCGACTCTTTCTGTTGAACGAGGCAGTTGTTAACAGTTCTTATTTTAGCCTCTCTGAGTGAGTGTGACTGCATCATCTGAACCAGTCGTTTGTAAGTCAGGGAGAATATTACTGAAGTATTCATCAAGGTTACAAGATAATAGAACAGCTGTTAGCTGCAAGGCCAGGACGAATTGCTGGTGGTGTTAACGATAAAAAGGACTGTGTTTTTGTGATTAAATTTTAAGGGAAGTAAAGGGACAGAAACTGTAACTTGTTACAATAATTAAACATACTTGTTTTTCTGCAGAAGCGTAGTCATTCTCTACAAGAAGGCTATCCTTGGATACCCTTCTGATTACCGGAGACAATGGTGCTGACATAGCATAAAATGAAAAAAATAATGAACACAAAGATGTAAGATGCAAGCTGCAAGAATCTTTTTTTTCCAGTGATTCAAAGGAAAACCCTCTGTGATGTATGTTGCACAATGAAGTTTTTTTACTTCAAGTACAGCGCGAGATAAATTAAAAAGTTCTTTGCAGCTTTTAGAGTCACGTCCTGAACAATTATTGCAGCTCCCTGAATATTCTCTTCCTTCCAGCGCCTTCTTTGATCCACTGTAACATGAGTTTGGTTTGGGCGTTGTAACACACTGACTCCAAAAATATTATAATATCCGCTCGTCTACAGAAACGCGTTTTACTTTTTTACTTTTTCTACTGGTAAGTAGGGGAAGTATTGTATTCCACCCAAAAATTAAATGTCCAGATTTCACCGGAAATGCATGTTTTTAGACCCCCTGAATAAAAAAAAAGCATTTTTAGAAAAAGGTCCGTGTGTGCGTCTCTGTGTCTGTGGACAGCATAACTCAAAAACGAAAATTCTGTTAAAAACCAAAGTTGGTATTTAAGTTTAATGGCTTTCAAGGATGCGACACGAAGATCTTGAAGGAAATAGCCCCACCCTAAACTACCCTTTACATGGACAATTTTTCGAAAATTTTGATTTTCTTGAAAAAGGCTCTAACGATTTTGATTAAAATGCCATATTTTTTAGATATTTTTATCGCAAATGAAATGTATATCTTGAATTTTCTGGCTATAGCCCCTGTAGTCGTATTTACTCTGGACGACTTTTGCATAACTTGTAAACCGTTAGAGATAGACCAAATCTTACTATATATAACATGTAGACCTTGCTAAAATACACAATTTATGTCTTGATAAATTTTCTTGTAGGGTGAACCATTTCGGAGATATTCCTTGTTGTGTGTATTAGATTCGGAAACTCGAAACTTCCGTGAAATGAAACATCGTTTTTCATTTTTTATATGTTAAACGTGCAAAGAGAACGGGATCTCAAAGCTTTAAAAGGTTTGACTATAGCACAAAGCCTACTGTATTGTAATATTCCCGTTGTACCTACAAGGAAATAAGCAATAAGATAATTTTTACAAATGCTTATCTCAACTAACACGAAGAACATACAAATATAACAGTTTGTAAGAATGGTTAGTACAAGAGTAGAGAAAGTCATGTGAGTGCAATGTTTAGAAATACTCTCCAGTCAACAGGAAGTAATACTTCATAGTCGTAGGTGTATTATATCTCGAACCTTTTAGGAGGTTTCGCATTTGCTTTTCTATTCAAAATAAGAAGTTAATGAATGGAAATAGTAATTTCAAAACTTCTGTACCCTTTTGACTACATTTCCAATTTGTTCACTGGGAGTCCTGGTTTCTGTATGTCCTTGTATTTTCATTCCGTGTAGCGTAGCGCACCACTGTTATTGACAGCTCGTCACTCGGAAGAAAAAACCGATTGTAAATATATTTTGTTAAATTCAACAGATTCTGTTTCATTTCTATAACCAACACGCACAAAGCATGCATTCTTATATATAAAAATGCTTATTTATGAAAAAGACAGTCGCGTGAATGTGCTTCGCTTCTAACCGTATATTGCAAGAATTAATTTGCTATATATGCCACTCTGAACCGGGTTTGATATCCCAGTCACAGACACTTTAAAGGAAATAATTCAAATAGACCTGATTACTAAAGACCAAATGAAATGGACTGGTCATTCAAAGGCGAACATCATGAGTTTAGTCCCAGCGACTGCAATCAAATGTGGCTGTAAAGTAGAGGATGAGGTGGTTCGACGTAAAATAACCAATGAGATGACGATGGGGTTACATTAGACCACATTGCATCGATCTTGATTTTTAGAAAGGAAAAATAAGGAATTTACGGTAATATTGAAGTAAATTATGAAATAAATACCTTCCAATGTATTTATTTTATTTTTAAATATCAATATAATATTGAAATAAAAAGAAACGCTGTTACAGAATTCTAAAATCTGACTAAACGTCTTTGTTACCAAATGGCAACACTGTGCATTAGAAGGTTAAATCTAAACTACTCTTATGATTTTCATACCATGTGTTTATATTGATAAGCGATAGTATGTTGGATCTTTCATTATTAACTGAATTCAAATATTCATGGTTGATGCTCGGATTTTTATGTTAAATGGGAGAATGTTTTCCATCCTTTTTATTCTCTAAGAGTCTAAACCTTCCTCCTTCACATTTATACACATTACGCTCAATCTATTTCTCTTAATCTCCCTTTTTACTCTCCCTTCCTCCATAGACATCATAATTTTCTCTCCTCTCCGGGCAACTTATATGCTGTGACATTCTAAACCTCAGTAATAAAGCTTTTTCTAATGGAATGTTGAGAACGTATCTCCCACTTGATCCGTCGTTGTTTAATCAGATTCCTACAGTGAGGTTATGTGTGGATATGTGGTCTGCTAAAGTGGTTATTTGAAGCGAGTTGCCGACTGTTTGAGAAAAGAATTGGCGTGTTTCTAAATCTTACTACTGGAAACTGTAACTATTGAAGTATGATATCTCCAAACTTCTGAAATATCAATACATTTACTGTTTAAAATAACTGTTTCCATAATAACTATGACAAGCTTAGGTTAGGACTTCTGCGTTTTAATGCAACGCTGTGATAGATGCTGAATTTAACTACCAAATCAACTTCTTTACTTCTCCCCATGTTTTCTCCTCTTTAGTAATTTCTTCAAGAAGTGTTGTCTTCCATGTATTTGTTGGTCTTCCTCACGCTCTTCTACCTTGAATATTTCAGTCCAGAGCCATTCTTTCTACTGCTTTGCCTTCTTTTCTTTGTGTATGTCCCATCTAATTCCACCTTCGTGTTTTGATTTGTACTGTAATTTCTTTTTCGTTTGTTGTATTCTATAATTCTAGATTTGAAATCATATCTGGCCATCTGATTCTTAGAATGCATCGTAGACGTCTATCTTTGTAATTATTTTTGTATAGTTTTGCTTGTTTTCCATGTTTTACAAGCATGTAATAATGTTGATTCCACATTACTGTTGAAGATTCTGATTTTAATAGATCTATACATAACATTTGACTTACAGATTCAATATAACAGGACAGATACATTGTTTCCTTTATTTATTTGGTTTTTAAATCCTCAAGAGCTCCATCTAACTTATCAATTATGGTACTCAAATATTTACATTCTTGAACAGTATCAATATAGTTATTGTTTAATGCTATTTTGTTGGTCTTTTTACTATTTAATCGCATTTCTTTAGTTTTATTTACATTTATTTTCATATGACCCCCCTTTACTACTTCCAATAGCTTTACATTACATATCATCAGAACTATGGGAGGAAAGCATATTTCGTCAGCAAAATCTAAGTCTTCATAGGTATCGTTTAATACCTATCGTATACTTCTGGGACTTCCAACAGGCCTTTCCATGTTATCATTGATAATAATCAGAAGTATGATCGGAAAGGGAATGCAGCGTGTTTCACTCCATATTAATTACCTAAGCTTAGAGCTAATAGATTTCTTGTACACTCAGTTTGCCAGAACACCTAATTACCTTGGCTACTCTGACTTCTAGCCAATTAATTTGCTTTGACACGAAACTCACCTGGCAAATGAGTTCCTATCCACTAGCAGAATTATAAGCAATGTTACGTTATGCATTTATTTTAACATGTGAAAATATTTAATAAATTTATCTATCTCCCTATCATTTATTAGTATTTTAGCCTAACAATTGGTGTGCTCCTTTAGTTCTCTAAAACGCAACAATGTTATATGGTTATTTAAAATGTTGATTCTTATTTGTATTCTTAAGTTCTAAACCAATTAAAATTAAAATGCAAATCCACTTAGTTTACAGGTAATTGTAATATCAAATGGCATGCATCTTACTAATATATCGGCTAGGATTAAATTAATCTCCAACAGTAATACGTTAGGTTTGTTGTGACACAATTCAAAACGCCTAGCATCTAGTGAGAGCACGGATAGGAATAGCAAAGGGGTGTTACAGCAAAGTGATAGATAAAATGGACAGTAATAAATCAGATAAGAATTTCTAATAGGTCAGTGATTTATTGTGCTATTCCAGCTGGCACTTTAGACAGCGATTTCAACTAATTGACTTCGCTATCTCGAGATGTTCGTCGGACATGATGTCGCCGCTGGTTACGGCCATTTCTCGTTCACTCTGACAGCTATTATAATTACTATTATTGCAAATGAATTCTAACATCCCTATTAGCTCACTTTCTACCATACTTGTCTTAATCCATATAAATGAGAAGGCTGTTTCGAAATCCTATTCCAGGGTAAAGTGAAACAGTACCGATGAAAATACAAATTAGAAATTGCTGTCACTTTGCTTACATTGACTTACACAAATTAAGCACCAATTTCATTTAATCTCATTAAACTACTGTAAGCATATTCATCAAATAAAATATCCACATTGGGGTGAAATTCTTCCGCTATTGGAGTATTCCTACTATTCTCATAATACTTTATCAGGTTTATGATTAGGTACTATTCCACCCAAAAATAGCGATAATAATTATTGTTAAATGCCAATATAGTACCAAAATAACAAAAACATTGTTGCAATACTTTAAAACTTTGTATAAAAATCTTTGTTGGAGTATTACGACATATTCTGTTGTTAATTTTTAAAGAAAAACACAGTGAAATTATTTCGATTATCGTAAGTTCTTAGAAGTATCACGCTACCCCTAGCTAAGCTCGCGGCATCCTACTGTGCCGCGGTACACCCATTGAGAACCACTGTTCTAATGGACATCTGCAAAGAGAAAATACATTGCAGTTATGTCAAATTGTACCTTAGGTGAGCCAAAGCAAATGCATCACTTAAGACAAACACATCATATATCTCTGGAGGGACTACCGCTCTGATTGTTGGATTTGATCCTGTAAGGCAATAAACTGAAGCAGCTATTGTCTCAGTGTTTAACTAATACAATGTCAACCACACACACAATATGATTTACTGTACTTCATCTCTCCAAACAAACTCGCTGAATTCTCGAGAACTCAGGGATTGCAGTGTAGAATTTCGATACTGAAACAAAAAATTTTACTTTTCCGTTTTGAAATCACAATACGTTATGCAACATTAAAGGAAAGTTATAAAATAAAATATTCACAGTGGCAAATCTACTAAAATACAACGAATTGGATAGCAGAGTTTGTATTACTGTAGAATTTAGTTTTTAATTTTAACTCCCTTCGGCAGGGAGCTTGAAATGAGATAGCAAAGCAAGGGTCGCAGAGGGCAAGCCTGTTGAAGTCATTCAGATACTGAATCTAGAAGTATATACCTGCTTGTTTTTATAGTCAGTTTACAAGAATTTCACAACTAAGCGTGCCCCATCCGAGTTAAAATTTTGTTGCTGGGAATAAAAATGTAGGTATTCTAAATTGCGTGGAGAAAACTCCAGTAGGCCGGGCCATAAAATTTCGAGTTCTGTGATTTACATATCAGTTATATAATATCGATTTTTTTTATTTTTTTTTTTTTTTAACTTTCGCCGTTAATATCGAAACTTTTGATTCTGCATTCTCCATGTTAAGATTAGGTTCAAGATTGCCTAGTGTATGATTCAAATCTTTTGATAGAGTACATTAATGGTGTAATTTCTTTGTTCATGAAGAAACTTCAAGTGTTGATATCGTATAATCAAATAGTTTTTCATCTTGGACTGTCCGCTAAATCGTACTAAGACGCTGTCGAAGAGCTTTCGTAACTATTTAATAAAATATTGTCTTGAAGAAGATATCCATAACAGATATGCTCGATATTTATAAGTTGACTTAAACATTTTAGTCAAAGTAAAGTAGCAAAGCCGTGTAATGTTTACATCCAACATATGAAGAAAATTTTCGTGAGATAAGTTAAGAGAAACGCCTACAGTTGTAGCTATGACTAAGAACTAGATATAATTTTATATATATTAATGTACACCTAATACTTTTATAGAAGAAAACATGGACATAAATTTCACCTATCTTTGAACTTTGTTGAACTCGTTCATTAAACCCTAAACTTTTTCGTACTGATTAGAAATATGCATGAAAGCTATTCCAGAATGAGAGTAGCGTTATTACGAAAATAGCAAATACTCCACTTTCGTTTGTTAAATCTGCCTTGACTGGCTTCAGTTTTTATTTTCAACTGTCCTTAATTTTCATTTCACAATAGGAAATTTAGTACTCAGTCCAGTGAATATTTTCATTACTTAAAACACTACTAACAGTGATAGAAAGCATTCAAAAACATGAGAACAAACAGGAGGGTACACAGCAGGTAGGAATACATATCAGAGAGCAAACAAAATTGCACTCATATACTCCCAGTACTGTTTCAGTTTGTGGTTCTTTCTGATCAGAACAATTCTGCTATTTTACTTTCTCCACTACGTATAATAAGGGAAATCTATATTTAACCAGATATACTCTACGTTTTGAGGTCCGCGAACTCCATGCGGGCCAAGGCCTACCGCCCGGCCGCAGCATTCCCCACCTCTGCCACCAAAGGCGTCATCAGAGGGGTGAAGTACTGGAATGTCTATGTTCAGCATGTCTCAGAAAAAATAGTCGGTCAAAAACCAACTTGGATTTAGGTTCAGCGTCTTCTAAGTATACGACATACATTTTAAAACAAAGATCCCCTACCACGAAATACCCTTTTCATGATAGGTTTAGAAAATTCTTATCTTCTCAAAAAGCCTATGACAATATTGATTAAAATACCACATATGCAAGATATTTTCATGACAAAGTTAATGTATATCTTTAATTTTCTGGTAAAATATTCTGAAGCTTTCTCTTTTGTGAACGATAATGGTAAATCATAAGACAGACGACTTACTGGAGAAAAATTGTGGATCTCGGGTACTCAACGTGTGCTATAAATTTTTTGTAGGGTTAACCATTTCCGACTTATTTCTTGTTATCAGTTTAAATTTTAAATTACCTATACTTATCCCAAACGGGAATTACCAGGATTTTTATTTTTATAGTTCGTGCAATAGTAAGTGCAGAAAGTATTGTATTCTACCGAAAATATGATACCGATGTTTCACAGCAAATACACGTTTTGAGACTTCCTGAATCCAGAAGAGAATTTTTAGATGAAAGTTTATATGTGTGTGAGCGAGAGAGAAAGCAGCATGATTGAAAACCTAAAAGTCGGTTAAATACCAAGCTTGATATTTAAAGTGTATTTAAAGGAAACATGGTGAAGAATCTCCCCAAAGTGCCCCTTTCCTCCATCACATTTTATTCACGCGAATGTTCCAAAAGTTTTGATTTGTTTAAAAAAATCACTCAACGATTTTGATTAAATTACTATAAGTTTATGATATTTGTATGCCAACTGAAATGTATATCTTGAATTTTCTAGGAATGACCTCTGAATTTCTCTTTATTTTAATGACCTTAGTGTAGCTGCTAAACCGTCAAGGGCAGACAAGGTGTTTCATATTAAAATGTAGAGCTCATTAAGACACGCCATTTATTTCATATTATTTATTTTAGAGTTAACCATTTGTAAGATATTCCTTGTTATGGCTTTGATTTTTAAAATTCCCGACTGGTATGCTACTTTCCTTTTGCTCAGTAGAGAGAGTGGAATTTCAAAAACATCGCACACTGAGCTATTCGCCAGTACCTATTGTATCTACAAGGAACTATGTAATAAAACCATTTTTAAAAATGTTTATGTCGATTAACATGAAATAGAGAGTAAAATAAGTTTTTTATAGATTCTTTGTACTAGATAATATAATGATAAGGTAATGTAAGAGCAGCACTACATTTTTATTTCCGTACTGTCACATTTTAAAACCTTTCTATACGTAAATTATCTTCAAATCCTGTGGTAATGTTTAAATTAAAAAAGTATGAACGTGTCAGAAGTTCATCTCTTGAGGCAATGGGAAACCAATATTCTGAAATTAACTGTGAATGAATATACTGCAGGTATAAGAGAGAAAATACATTTGAAGGGTAGGTAACGGAACAAGATTAATAGCCAATATGGTTTAGTGCGGAAAAACTAATTCTGTGTCACAGATCGTTAGAGTGATGTATGAGGTCCGTGACACTGCAGGCGAAATTTCAGTACTTTATCACTTTCTTCTTTTTTTTCAAGACGTACGTAGGAACAGATGTGTCCAAGAAAATCGAACACAGAAAGTAACTGGTGTTTGGATATCTCAGAATTAGTAGAACATTAAAATACAGCGTTTCCTCTGAACTTCATTCCACGAAAAGGCAAAAAGCTCTGGAAATAGTTTGCACATAAAATAATAAAGTCACTGTCAGCAAAATATCTGATATTATAGCATATATCGTACTTCATGAACGTCATTACCTTTGTCGCAAATTAGAGGATGGAGTTTATCATATAATGAACATTTTTTCTTAAAACATTTTTAATAATGCAAAATGTAAAAGTGTCATTTTTATATTAATTATTTTTACTTTCTCTACTGGTAAGTAGGGGAAGTATTGTATTCCACCCAAAAATTCGAAGTCGAGATTTCACCGGAAATACATGTTTTGAGGCCCCCTGAATCCAAAAAAAAAAAGCATTTTTAGAAAAAGGTCCGTGTGTGTCTGTGTGTCTGTCAGTCTGTCAGTCTGTGGACAGCATAGCTCAAAAACGAAAAGTCGGTTAAAAACCAAAGTTTAATGTCGTTCAAGGATGTGACACGAAGATTTTGAAGAAAATAGCCCCACCCTAAACTACCCTTTACATGGAAAATTTTTCGAAAATTTTTATTTTCTTGAAAATGGCTCTAACGATTTTGATTAAAATGTCATATGTTTGAGATATTTTTATGACAAATGAAATGTATATCTTGAATTTTCTGGCTATAGCCCCTGTAGTCGTATTTACTCTGGACGACTTTTGCATAACTGGTAAACCGTTAGAGATAGACCAAATTATACTATACAAAACATGTAGATCTTGATAAAATACACAATTTATGTCTCAATAAATTTTCTTGTAGGGTGAACCATTTCGGAGATATACCTTGTTATGTGTGTGAGTTTCGGAAAACTTGGAACTTTCGTGAAATGGGTCATCGTTGTTCATTTTTTTATATGTTACGTGTACAAAGAGAACGGAATCTCAAAGCTTTAAAAGATTTGACTATCGCACAAAGCCTACTGTATTCCAATATTCTCCTTGCACCTACAAGGAAATAAGCAATAAGATAATTTGTACAAATGTTTATTTTAACTAACACGAAGAAGATACAGGAATGAGAATTTGTAAGAATGGTTAGTACAAGAGTAGAGAGAGTCATGTGAGTGCAACACATCAGATTTTTTAAACTATAAATTATAACCAATATCAAAATTCCAACTGACATTTTAGTACCCATATTCTGAACTTTATTGAAAACATTTTTAAACTGTAGTTATATTTTTGTACGAGAAGATAGATTTTGTTCATGAGAAAGTAAGAAATGATTGTTTCCGAGAAAAATAAGTTTAAAGTTGAAACGGAAGGTATAAGCCCATTAAAAGTCCGAGACAGAGGCACACCACTTTTAAAATGGTATTCAAAAGATGTGTTCCCCTCCCTAGGGGATTAAAACTATTCAGATATATTGTTCAAGGTATGAATAGTTTGCAATAAAAACAGGCTAAAATATCACTTCAGTCTTCCTTTAAGCTAAAACATAAGTTGCTCTACCATTTCCTGTATAGAATGTAGTCGAATAAATAAAACATAAAATTGGTTGAATTTGAAACCAATTTGTAACAATTTATTTGTCGTTTACTTCTGCAATTAACATAGAAATGTAGAACTTCGAAAAATGCGTTATTTTTGGCGTTTCCTTTCTTGCTAAATTAAGTCTTTTAGCCATTAAATTAAATATATAATTGGATTCCAGCGTATCTATTGGATAAATTAGTAAACATACGTTTGGCAAATGCACAATCTTGGCATGTGCGTAAACCCGAAGGTCAGGAATGTTGACAGTAAATACTCTCTGCTCAGATCTTGTAAGACTGATTCACCATAAATTCCACACGCCTAGGTTCTAACCTGGGCCACTTCGGTGAGAGGCGAATTGTGTAATGCCTCGGCCAAGATGTGAGCAACCCATATGACGCACAATATAGTGGCTGAATATAAAAGTTCGATCCATTTCGGTGAAAAAATATACTACAGATTGAAATCAACACAGAGAATGTAGAATTCACGCGCGGTATCAGGTTGAAATCGCGTGACTTGCCTCGATCTGTTTGCAATGTTGCCTATTTCTACAACCACATTGCGTCTGCAAAAGGGTGTTCCAAATATCCTTTTAAATTATTAATTATTTCAAAACTTTAAGAATACCGTATAGTTACTACCGAAATTACATAAATTGGTTATTCTACTCATCTAAAATCTTCATAAATTCTCGGTTGAAGTTTAGGTTATAGCTACATGATCAGTAGGAAGGTAAGCTTCAAGTGATGTCCCAGTTGTAAACAATGCATGCCAACAATCACTCAACAACGTCAAGAGAGTGCATTTACCTTAGCACTTCCGGTAGCATAAACACCACGGCCGATTTGCTACACAGCTTCATTAGTTCTAGGTGAGTTCACACGTTCAATAATTAGTGATGCAGGACAGGCCCTTCCTCCCGCTTATGTTTGTTTGTAGCGTGCAATTTGCTGACCTAACAATGTTGCGATCAGAAACAAAGCGCGATGGATGTTATTGTTGAGGACGCCCTAGGGATTTTCGGCGTGTGAACCCCCCTGCATTAGTAATAATCTTGTCCAACCACTAAATCATCCACGTTTGATGCATGCATCTTAACCTGATGCATACAATAATACTGTTATTGTCCATTAGCAGAAATGAAGCCCCAAAATAAATGAAATATTGCCTTATATGTTCCCGAGGACATGCAGTAGCTAACTCTCTCTTATATTTTCCGGTCAATGAACTCATCTAGGCTCTTCTCACTGGAAAAGCACGCTTAGGCATTTTTCATTGCTTTAAAGATAATGACAGGTAATTTCAAGCTTCATGGAGCTTAAATCTGCATTATTGATGGCTTGTAGTAAAGGAATTCGGGGTTAAAGTTAGTATCCAACAGGTCTGAAGCATTGCTGCTGCAAACCAATTAATCTCAGAGAGCACTTCCTTCATGTAATTATGACCCCATACTCACATATTTGTTTGTTCATAAAATATATTTGGCAGGAAGAAAGTATTGACTTGCACTTAATAATGCGTCCTAATTTACCCTCTAGAGGGAAATAAATATATAAAGAAAGAGAGACAGAGAGAAAGAAAGAAAAGGGAGAGAAAGAAAGAAGGGAAAAGGAGAAGCTGATAATACAGTAGATGAGAGAGAAATAGAGAGAATGGAGTAAAGAAAATGAACAGGCAGAAAAAAACAGAAATAAATAAATAAAGATATGGAGAAAGAAAAAATAGAGGAACAAAGAGGAAGAGAGAGAGAGAGAGAGAGAGAGAGAGAGAAAGGAAGAGACGAAGGGGAGGATAATGGAAGAAAGAGAGAGAATGAAAATAGAGAGAGAAAGCAAAGAGACAGAAACTAAGAGAGAAGAAATAAGAGAAAGGAAGGAAGAAGCGAAGACAGGGGAAAGACAGAGAGAGAAAGAGAAAGAGAGAGACAAAGCGAAAAAGGAAGAGGGACGGTGAGAGGAAACAGAGGGAGATAAAGACATTTTGTAACAACCTCAACAAGTTAGATGGTAACGTGCAAGGCTCCCATTCATGAGGTCCTGAGTTTTAATCCTGGGATTCTTCACTCTGACCAAAGATATTTTCGTGATTTTCCCTTGTTCTCAGGGAACTACCTTTTTCAGTTTCGAAAGTTATAAACAACAACAAGTAATATATCGGCATTAACTCCGTAAAAAAGAAAATGTTGATGTATAATACGTGCTTTAACAATATCTACTTTTTGTATAGTAAGATTTTGTCCATCTGTCACAGTTTACGTGTTTTGAAAATACATTCGGAAAGAACAAGAACGTATGTTTGCGGTGATATCTCAAAATGTAGGGTGCAATAAATACTCCCTGTGCTCTACTGTAATAAGTTTGCATTTGAACAAAGTTGTTCTAAATCTTACATTGTGTCATCAATTATTGCTTACTTTCATTACACATAAATCAACTCTATCAGTTTAGCGTGTCAGGAAATAGATACGTACTACGGAACTATCTAGCACTAGAATTATCTAGAACTACCTAGCACTTCTAAACTATAGACAACATGTAGTCCTGCAGAAGGGAATGTGGGAAGTACTCGAGCTGTTTATCTTATCAAAGAGGAGAACTTTTTACTGGTGTTTCATTTCTCCTTTTGCCGCTTTTCCACTTTTCTTTCTCTTTGAGAGAAGTTAGTTGGTATCTTATAAATGAGTTATGTGCTCCGTAGCGCCATGTTATGCCAAACAGTCTGCCACTTCATTTTATTCTCTTTGAGCACATCTTTCCCAACTACCTATTGCCACAGAAATATTCCAGAACATGAAAACAAATCGCAACAGATGTCATGTTGCTGCTTTCAGAAAATTCAATTCTAAGTTTTCGATCTCTTCTCCGCGGAAAGAGGCCAATTCTACAGTTAAACTGGGAAATTAACGTTTTCATGAATTAATTTATTAATTCTTCTATGAAGTTGCTTTAATGATTTATTTATGATAGAGTGACTTTCTCACCGTTCACTCCCTTCTATGTCCAAGGAAATGAATGGATTTAAGAAGCACTTGAAAACAAAAGATACAGACAGGTGAACCAAACCAGCTATTTGTTAAGAAAACTTTTAGTACAGAAAGAACTGCTGTAGTGACGCGATCTGTAGGTAATATTTGTTCAAAACAACAAAGTCACGAAGTAGGTTAACCTAACGAGTGTGGCAATCATAGGAATAAATTGTTTTGTGGTACTGGATTTAAAGGAAAACGAGGCAAATGGCAGTTCTGTAGTAAACAAAGGGGTATAAGTCATATTACAAGTAACAGAATATGGCAATAGGATTGAATACTTGCTGTTTTATTTCTAGAAACATTTTGATGCCATCCAGCTGCAATTCATTTTTATGGTAGGGGTGTAGATTGTTTTTCGAGATGCACTTCCATTGGTGCACAGAAACCTTATGGTTGGATTGATAATAAGTTCCTTTTCCTTCTGTCTTCTTTGTGCACTATAATGTCGATCCGACGTATGCTGCCTGCTGTGGTTAAACCGTCTACCTCTCCGTCATTCATTGTTTTGTTTCCGTGTCCTTAAATTACGTTTACATACCGGCCACATCAGTCTGATCTGGGCGCCTCCTTCTTGTGAATTTATGGTTTATCCTATCCTGGCTAAACCCGAGATTCACTCTCTGATGGTTAATGTGGCCCTTTTTGAGCACCCCAGATCTACACGAATGGGCCACTTTTTATGCCCGTCAGTGTACTTGTAAATGTAAAGATAGGCAACTGTTCCTCTGCATGGATTTTTAGAAGAAACGACACTAAATGCCGCCTGCTTGAAATACATTTATTCATGAGAGATCACGTCACACACAAAGGAAGTATGCCAACATTCCACCCCCTTCTGCAACAACCCCAAGGTAATTTCATGCTTCGACAGACTCCTGTCTCTCGGAAAACAAATTAATGACGTTTATTTCAGCAGGATGCATGATTAATGGAGCCGTTGTCAAGCATCCATCTGCATATTTGTGATTGTGTACTTTTTTCTCCCCCAGGGCCTCGCCGTGCTGTTTGGGGCACGCATAATCGACCACATGACAAAGTATACATGGAAATATGCCGCACTTGGGGACTAGAGATGTTCTACAGTTACATAAAACGTACAAATACAGGAGTTTATCTATCAGCAACTGTAAATTTCACTCAGCGCATTAGAGATGCCACGTTTACCTATTTCAACCCTTCCTCTGATGTTTAACTATCATGTGAACCTTCTCTGCTCATTGCCAGATCACTGTGATTGTATCGATTGCAACACCAATTTGATTTTAAATAGTTTTCCCCTACTTAGCTAGATGGTAAATAAGATACTGCTTTCTATTTATATACTCGATTTTGAGATTTCACTGAATTTCACCGGAACTGAAGCCTCCTGTATCCAAAAGAAAATTTCTGTGTGTATATCTGCGTCTGTGAAAAACATAACTCAGAAACGAAAACTCGGAGAAACATCAAACTTGATATTTAGTTTCACAGTGATCCAAAATGTAACAACACGAATATTTCAAAGAAAAACCTCCACTCTGTACTACTTTTATAACGAAAAGTTTTCGGAAAGTTTTATTTAGCCAAAGGTGGCTCTAACGATTTTAATCAACAAACCCTATATGTAAGACATTTTCATGGATTTCTTGAATTTTATGGTAATAGACACAGAATGCCCTTAATTTTAAAGTAATTTTGTATAATTATATTGGTCCTTTAAACCAAAAATGAATTATATTTCTGAAACTTCAAAAGAAACAGACCCTTGACAATAATTTTTAAAACTAATATTTTATTTAAGCACCCTTTCATATTTTGTAACCAATATTGGGTCTGCCTAGAACGGGCCAAGGAGTCCTGTAGTCCAATAGAACGAACTTTCTGGGAGAAGTGTTACATTTTTAGCCCGGAAAGTACACTCTATTGAATTAACGCCAGCCATGAATAAAAACCCGCAGCATCGCTGGCTCTGCCAAAACCCACGAAGCCACTCAAAGATGATAAGGAAATGTAATGAAAGGAAAATGATGGAAAGGAAATCATCTAGAGAAACAATTCCAGTATTCGCCTGTTGAACACTTCGCATGGTTTTATGCAGAAATAAAAAGCAATGTATCGTAAATAATTACTCTGCACTTCATACTTAACAATAAACAAATCTGACTTCAATTCCCGGCTGGGGGAATTATTTTACATCCTTCCCAGAATCTGAAAGTGTCAGTGAGAATGTAAAAGTGTCTGAATTTAATGTTGATAAAGAAATCCAACGTTAAAATATAAATAAAAGAAAACCTTTACACAACTTAGATAGTAAATAATAGCACTTCATTGCCAATGAGTAATTATTTCAAAGGAAAGGTCGCTTAGATGTTAACTGTGATATAAATGGAGCAAAAAGTTAAAAATAGCTACGTAAGGAGAAACAATTAAAAGTAGATAGATTCCCTTTCTCGTTGGAATGAAAGGAAAACAAGTAATAAAAGCTATCCGATCATAAGAAAATACGCTTATAATTAGATACTATACATCGCTATAAGCCCGCCAGTTTAACGAGGTACCAGGCTGCAGCCTTTGTAAACATAGGCTTGATTATATCATAAGCGTATGAAATTTACATCGAGAAGGAATATTACAAAACTGAATCCTAAATACACACACAGCATATTGATACCGAATGGCAGAAGCATAAATGTTTACTCGCTAATGCATTGGAAAAGCATAGAATAATTTTGTTTTGCAATTCATCAAATCGCTATGTATACATATTAAATAATTTGCATACTTAACAATTTTTGAAGAGATTGTTTTTGAAATATGCCGGGCGTGAATGTATTTATTTTAGCATTTTAATGGCGGATAGTGCATTAAAATTACCATGCTCATGCATATCAAGGGCGAAACGAAGAGTTTTTAATTTTAACTATCATAAGCGAGTTATCATGCATTGAAATAAAACCGTTTGATGTGTTGGTATAATGAATGTCTAACTATGCATGCAGCCATCGTCCATCACTGTTCCTAGTGATGAAGTGAACTGGAAAATAAGGAAAAAATGAGCAGTGGTTGGGTAAAAAATACACACAGGGGAGCGAAGACCTATTCAGGAAAGAAGGAAGTTGAGGTCAAATTAGTGAGACGAAAACAGAAGAGGAAATTTATAAAGCAAGGGAAATGGTGAATAAACTCGCAAAATAAAATCAGAGAACAGATAGAATGCATTTTATTAACCTCAGTTTCTCTCACTCTTGTACAATCTATTGTTGCAAATACTTATGCCTACGTCCCACGCTGCAACGTTTTGGTTCAAAGCATTGTGTATAACAAAAGTGTATCGAGTGTATAACAAAAGTGTATCGAGAGACATCGAGAGTTGAACACAATATATCCGATTTTTTTGTATCCAACGCGAATGAGTTGCATCTAATTTTTTCTGGAAGATTCATTAATGATTTCTTGTGACCATTAACATATACTACTGATATGGTTGTTTATACATAACTATATTTCTTAAATACTAACAAATCCAGTTAACAGTATGTTTAAATGTAATGTTATGAAATGAGTTCAAATCTCCTGTTCATCCATATTAAGATTAAAACCATTATATTTGTTCCTTGCCTCTTTCGCGCTTATCTCATGCTTGTATCCTGGTGTGTAAGTTTGTCTTCGACACGATGCAAAAGGTTGAGAAATAAATCTTGACCAAGTCGTACAAAATGTCGATAGTTTTCCGGGTCCTCTAACCTCAATTCGTTTCGTAGTAGACCCAATATACCTTAGCCCGTGTCCTGTTCTCATGACCGTGTCCACCATCGTGTTTTACTTCTAATACATATTTTCTTCCTGCTGAGACAGACTCGTGTAAATATATCCCAAACCTATACTTAATATAGCAATCGCTAAATTAATATTTGCGTCCGCCATGTTTATTTCTTAACGCTTCCTATCTGAACTGTCATTTGTATTGGACCAAAATGAATCATACTGTGACAGACACTGTTTTTTTTTTTTGCGTGCAATTCCATTGGATATAAAAACTGGTAAAAAAAGTTGGACCGTGGAACACCAGTTTGATTCTTGTTGCTAGTTTATGTTAATAAACATCGGTATTTGCAAAAATCTACTACTATAATTAATTAATGTAGTTCGTAGTTACTAGATAACGAAAGGTAGTACGCTTTATATTCTAGCAAAACACCAAATACACTATCAAAACATAAAATACACTTTAATAATGATCATCTGCATATTTTCTTAATAATAATGTGCATTAAAACAGAAACCTTCCCCCTGATTGATAGTTATTCTGATATTACAACATTAACATTTGTAATATTTTTATTTCATCGTCATTTCTTACTATAATAACGTACAGATTATCAGTTAAAGTGCCTTTAATTTTCCACACTCACCGATATCAGTATTACCATTAATCAAACAATAGAATTTATCTCACCATGGAATATTTACTCTAAAGATTCGAAGATTTACTACTTTTCAGCTTCTCATAAAAATAATCCAACGAATAATTTTCGTTTATGTGTGCTTCAATACCCAAACAACAGTCCTTGAATTTCGTATAGCTACATAAGTAAACCTTCCTTGTCTTTTCTGTAAGTATATCAGTAGCTGAATCTTAAACTGCTCTTAAAATTATTCCTGATGAACCGTGAAAATCATCTTCTTCCATCCATTTTACTTTAAATTCACATATGAAACTAGCATCCAAAATTGCAGAGTATAATAGCTTTCTTTTCCACAGCTCACATTACTATTCTAAACATATTGTTTATACAATAAATAAATTTAATCAAATAGACTAATTATACAAAATCGACTCTCCAGTACTGCACCCCAACTTGAAAGCGGCAACCTCTACAAAAACATTCCTTCAGATCTACATTCCTTGTGTTATAAGGTTTTGTGCATCTCTTAAGGTTTAGCAGTTCTGCAAACGTCATACAGGATAAACAGGACTTCAGAGACCATTTCCAGGAAAATCAAGATATACATTTCATTTATTATATTAATATATTCACACATGGTATTTAAATCAATATCGTTAGAACGATTTTTGAGAAACTCAAAGTTTTCAAAATTTTACCGTGTAAATGTTAGTTTGGGTCGGAAATGTTCTGAAAAATCTCCGTGTCATATCCTTGGAAGACGCTGAACTTATGCTATTCACCTACAGGCGCGTGCGCTTACACACACTCAGGCACGCACGCAAGCACGCACGCGCGCGCGCACACACACATACACACACACACACACACACACACACACACACACACACACACACACACACCTTTTTTCAAAAAATGTTCTAGTGAAATTTAGAATGCATAAAGTTTGTCAGACAAGAGAAATTAAGGTATAAGAAAAGAATTAGATACTATATGAAATCTGAACGAAAAAAAGAATAGAGAACGTAAAATTGAGTGGATAAGTCATATGAAAGAATGTACAGAGAGTGACTACAATGAACAAATTACAAACAAATAGCAGAAGGGGAAAGAAAAGGCAGTACGAACAAGATAAGTAGATTGCTGCAGACAGAAATGTCTAACGCATGAGGCAAGGAGAAGAAGAACAACAAGACTTATGAACCTCGCGCATTTCACTAGACCACAACTCACAAGCCCGGATAAGAACTTTTAAAGCTACCGGGCATTAACGCCTAATAGTTGAGCCAGACAGATCGAGAGTCCTACTTCAACGGGGTGGCTTCTCGCCGTGGTGACAGTGTCGTATGGAAAATAAAATATATCACGACTTTCTAGAATAATACACGAAGTTTTTTCATTACAAATAAATGTTCTATAATAGTGCATAACTTGTAAGCGATAAGAGATAGACAAAAGTTGGTGCATAAAATAATATTTAGCTCTCTTTAAAGCAACAATAAGCTTTTCGGCATCAAGTATCCGTTATGATTAGTTTGACCTTTCATTGCTTACATAAATTTTTAAGGGTCATCGCTATCAAGTACGTTTAATATAATTTAAGTGTACGTAATTTGAAGGCCAATGTATAGCCACTCGCTTCTAACAATATAACCATCTATTTGGTATCCACTATGCCGCTTAAATGTGTAATGGAACTATTTTTACAAAGGTTTATCTGAATTAAAATGATGCGCATAGTTAAAGCTGTCGTAAAAACACCATATAAAAACGATAACAAAGCAAACTATGGCACCAAGAATATTAGGTTTCTTCACTGTATCTTCGTAAAATAGCCTTAAGTGAGCTCTTTTTTATTCCAATAAAATAATTTTTTACAGTTTTTTTCTATTATTGCTTTCTTAATTCATTATTTAAACTTCATTTATCCTGTAAATCTATATGAAAATAAAGAAAACAGTGTCAGTTGAACGCCCAATAATGTTTTATTAAAAATATATAACCAACCCATTAATTGGGTATAGAAGATGGGGTTGTAATATAGGAAGTTTTTGTTCATCGAAAGATGAGGCTATCGTCTTTCTTGCGAACCGTTTTATGATAAGATAAGAAATCTGATGTGTTGCACTCACATGACTTTCTCTACTCTTGCACTAACCATTCTTACTAACTCTTATTCCTATATCTTCTTTGTGTTAATCGAAATAAATATTTGCGCAAACTATCTAATTACTTATTTCCTTGTAGTGCAAGAGGAATAAGCAAATACAGTTGGCTTAGAGCGAGTCAAATCTTTTAAAGCTTTCAAATTCCGTTCTCTTCGCACGGCTAACATATTAAACAATGAACTACGATGTTGCATTTGACGAAAGGCTTAAATTTTCCGAAACTAACACGAATAACAATGAAATACTTCACACTACAAAAAAATTGTACATTGTGTGTTTTATCTTGATCTACATTTTTTGTGGAGTAAGATTTGGTCTATCTCTTACGGTTTACGAGTTATTCAAAAGTCATCCAGAGTAAACAGGACTACGTAGGCTATAGACAGAAAATTCAAAACATACATTTCATTTGTCATAAAAATATCTGAAACATATGTCATTGTAATCAAAATCGTTATAGCCATTTGCAAGAGAATAAAAATTTTCGAAACATTTTCCATGTAAATGGTGGTTTAGGATGGAGAACTTTTCTTGAAAATCTTCGTGTCACATCCTTGAAGGACATTATACTTAAATACCAACTTTAGTTTTTAAAGGACTTTTAGTTTTTAAGTTACGCTGCCCACAAGGTGACATATACACAGATCCTTTTGTTAATTTTTTTTTTTTTTTTATTCCCGGGGGGGGGGGGGCGCCTCAAAATATATTTCTGGTGCAATCTCGACATCGAATTTTTTTAAATACAATACTTCTTCTATTTACTATACGTAGTAGAGAAAGTAAGAAAATGGATAAGAGAGTAGTTAAATTAATTTCAATTCTCAGAAATAAGTGAAGTCTGGTTTCCCATAGGTACTTCGTGCTCGTGGTATCGGCCACAACCTTCCTGCAGTATACACGTTTCAGACACCTGATGGAAGGACCTGGTGGAGAATGCGCGTACTACCTGTGTGTTGAGGACATGTCCAGGATCGGTCGATCATGACGCTGCTGATGGAGGTCCTTCAGCAGCTCTCCATATTCAGCTGTGTGTGTCAAAAGCATCACGCTTTGGATGTCCTGAACGCCTGTTTTGCGAGGATATAAACAAATCTCTTGGGAGGGTATTTTGAGACTCTTATTTCCTCTTAACTTAAGGAGCTCCAATGTTTTCTTTGACAAAGCCATTTTAATACCTTCCCCTCCTTCCAAATGCATCATGTCACGTGGGAAGTATTAAAAACTGGCTCAGCGTTTGGACATGGCTGTTAAAGTGGATTATTGGCCTTTTATGAAAATCATGCCATTAACGTTTCCTGAAACAGCTAAGTACATAGTACTAAGTCTACAAAGACATAAGACAAAGTGTTGACCTGGAAGCGGCTGGTCAGCCCAGCACCAGGTGTGAGAGTGAGGAAGAAGATGATATGAAATACAGGCGAAATCGATTATTGAAAAGGTGATAATGGAGTAATTGGTAGAATGAGTGGCGGGGGAAACCGGGGAACCTGGAGAAAACCCACCCTGACACCGCTTCCTCCACTACAAATACCATATGCGGGTCCCTGGGCTGATGGATGGATTGGGAGTGTACAGAGGAAAATAAAACTTGAAAATACGCAAATGCGGTCCACCAGTTGTACCAAAGTCATTCAGAATGAAGAGGATTTCTGAAGACATTCCTAGGAGCTTAAAGATATACGTTTCATTTTTTTCAGAATATCAACAGCTATTTTTGAGAAATTCAAAATGTTGGAAAAATGTTCCATGTCAAGCGTGGTCCTGATGGGGTGATTTTGTTAAAAATCATCGTGTCACATTCTTAGAAGATACTGAAGCTAAATAATGATTTTAGTATTTAACAGACTTTTCGTTTTTGAATTATATTATTCTCTCTCTCTCTCACTCACGCACGCAGACATACACAGGCCCTTTTCTCAAAAGTTTTTGAGTGAAATGAATAAGCAGGCACTTCCTCTACTTACTATAGGTGATGGTGGGGGTGGTGGCGGTGGTGGTGCAGTTGGTGGTTGTTTCACATGCCAGCAAATCTATTGACATGGAGCTGTCGTTTTTAAGCACACTTAAAAACCATCGGTCCAGGCCGGATTTGAACCCACAACCTTGGGATCGGTACGCCAGCGTCTAACCATTTGAGCCATCCAGACCGACCGGAGGAGAGGGAGGAGGAGTAGTAGGAGTAATAGTAGTATGTAGTTGAGTAGGCAAAAGTGTATGCTGGTGTTGTTGCCGCATTGGCAAAGAAGAGCTATGCAACGCTGAATAATATGAAAATAACAAAAACACTGTTGCAATATTCTAAACCTTACACTAAATATCTTAATTACCAAATGGCAACACCGCATTAGCGCGTTAAAACCGTCATCGCGCAGTCGGGAATCAAACCACAGACCCTTGGGACGAGAGCCGCGAACGAAGCCTGAGCTATACCGCGCCCTTCGTTTAGTAGTTACTTTAAATTAAGTTCTCTAATATTACACGAGTGTATATCATTACTTTCGTACAGATATTTACTTTAAACATTATAGAGTTTAAACACTTCTGTTCACCTACTGTCATAAAGATAAATTTTTACACTTGGTAAATAATAATTATTAAACTTTTCATTATTTGATTCATGAAGTACAGTTGGTTAAGATGGATAATGTCATTCATTTAAAGTATTAGTGGTTGGGGAATAAGTAAATATCTTCTCAAACCACCAGTTAAAGTAAATGAGGACAACAAGTTATTTTCAAATCACGCCCCAAAGATTATCCTTGAAAATTGGTAATTTTTATTAGCAGTTATTGAAATTTCATCACGTTCTTCAACTACATACTAAACGGTGATACTAACCTCCTTAAATAGATGCTGTGGAATGGATTACTTCAGAAAGATACTGTGCTTTATAACACAATGTAAATTCTCTTTCACGATTTATACTCGCGCTATTCTATTCTTGGCTCTTCTGGTCCTTTTGGCATTCGCCAATCCTAAATACAAGTGGCCATCTGCGTTTCGGCGCCCCCTTTCCTCGGATCCCACAGCTGTGAGGTGGGCTCATGTGTTTTCGGGTGCTTTCCGGTTGTACGTCCTCCCAAAGCCATTTCGGACGTATTAGTAGCTACCCTTTAGGATTTGTCTTGCTTTCGCTTACCGCTCTTGGTACAATTCCTAGAACTCGTGTTCAAAATACTGCTTTACGGTTTACACCCCATAAAGTTTCAGTTTGTGTGTTTCACTTATCAAAATGAATTTGAGAGCTCTAAATTTTACCTTAAGTAAAACAGTACCCTTTGTGTATTACAGTGTTGTAAGAAGCTCGCTTATAGAAACGCGCTCTTACAAACAAGCTGGTATATATCAGTTAGAATTTTCCACAGAACGTTCTAGAATGTTCTGGAGGCGCGGAGAAGGGAAGTTTTCATTTCTGTTGCTTATGAATATGCAACTTCGATCAGTATTTGAAGAGCTACTTCGAACGTTTGATGGTGCATTCATCTTCGACTGCACCACTGAAGATGACCACCGCAGTAGTGAACGAAACGTCTAGAACATTACCTCCAGCAGACCATGGCTTAACAGCTTGGAAATAATCCCGCTTATAATAAATTATAAACTTTTGGGGAAACTAAAAATTGTGGGGAAAAAAAACGTTTTATAGTAAATTTGCTGTATAACCCGAATTTGTAATGTGGCTATTTTTAAAATTCTTTATGTGGAGAGAATCATTAGAAGAATGCATTTAAATAATAAAATATCAGATACCACCTGGAAATTTGAAACTTACTATTGTTAGGTGTAATAATTGCATTAACGTCAATGAGAATTGTTGCATATTGTGACTTCCAAATTTGACAAACACATTCATTTAATATGATTAAGAATTTATAGACTATTGTCAATATAGATTGAGTGATATTAAACAAAATTTTAAGGTGGTAAGTAATTAAACAACGCTCGTTACCTCTTAAAGAGTAGCTTTTTTTTTTTTACTTTGAAGTGGAAACTTTCGCGGAGTAAAAAATAATATATTTATTATTTTTTTTTTTGGTAAATATTTATTTAAGGTCGTTTTGACAGCACGGTCTTATCACGACCATACATAGTAATACATTGTGGATATTAACTTACAATTATACATACACACATTACATTATGTTGACATTTACAGTAAATTTGAATTTAATGATTAATTTCAGTCATCCTTTTGAACCACATATTGATGGAAGAAAATTTACTGCATAGACTTTTACAAGGGCTAACTCTTAAAGCAGATGTGCTAATAATCAATACATCATATAATTATAAAATAATGCAAGCAATTGTTTGCCTAAAAACAGACTTGCCAACCGTGTAATGTATAATTAAAGTATATATTGTTGGAAAAGTTGGTGAGCAAAATGTAACCTGTGATGTAAAGTCGATACGCAAAACCGAAACCTCAGAGCATTTAAAATATTCACGACTTATAAATAATGTATGCAAATTACAATACTCTATTTAACCCTTGAGTGCACACTAGCATTTAAACTGGTTATTCATAATGAAATTTAGTACAATAGCACCGAGTAAGGGGGGATCAGTGGTAAAGCTTTCGGGACGTCCCAGGTTCGACTACAAGCACCCTTGCCTTGTATCTCTCGTGTAGTTCCCTTGTCGATAGGCGTATGTTGGTGCGGTTTATTTCCCATTTCCCGTCCGTTTCCTTTCAGATGTACTTCTAGGTTTCGTGGCGTCTGGCAGTATATAACAGATGGCGCTGATACCTGCTCAAAGCAAAGAGTACACATTTTTGACACTAGAGGGCTACTTAATCAATGTGTCGTTCATCGGCCTATCTTAGGCAGCTCTAGGAACTTTAATAACTTCCGCGCGTCTCTGAGCTAGATTTAAGGGCGTTCAACTGCTAGGTCATCAGCGCCCTTGCGCGTCTCTGAGACCTGTCTACTTGCGACATATGACCTCCTGTGATTCCTTTACTTCATCTGGGTATGGTAGTCACAGTAGACCTATGTAGATGGCAGTGAGCGAATAATTCCTCTCAGTTGTGTGAATTAAACTAAACTAGTAAAATCACGTAATGTAAACATGATGGGTTATTGTGAATCGCAATAATTATTTTTGTACCAACGCAGACAGCATGTTGTAAAATGTACGTGATGGTACAATACCAATTTTATAACTAATTGATGTTGAATGAATAATGCAAGAACAGACCAGTTACATTTTCATTTGACATTTTTAAGACTAAATCGTAAAGATAGTCCTCCGTTTCCTCGGGAACACAATTTGCAACTCGTGATGTAACTCACGGCTGTTCTGTCCTATCGCAACCTTGGCACAAATACTGCTCACTGTTCGCATCTCGCCGAGGATTTTGTGTCGGCAACTTCTCTGGAAATAGCTTCTCGAAAAATCCGCTTCGAAGAATCTCGAACTGTCTAGAAACAGCCTTTGTTGTGGACCGCTTACTGTCGGGTGTTGTATAGCGGCGCGCGGCCGCCGCCACAGTATTTTAATGAGGCTAAAAGCATTACCACAAACTATTATTCTTCACCACTGAGGTGGGCAGAAGTGGATTCGTGAATCTCTGTGATTCATGAACCTTTAGCCGCGTAATTATGCAACACAACGGTTCAGACCCCCTTCCTTATTGGATTTCAGGAGTTCAAAGGTCGTTTTGCGAGCGGTTATCAGCAGAGAAATAATGCCTATTTCGCGTAATATCTCGTTACAAATAGTTTTTTTCGAGCCAACATTGACCGGTTTTATTGTATAATATCATACCGCACACAACGAAAAAACTGGCAGGTGCTTTCTGATCTATACTTTATATATGTGGTATACATTTTGTTGTTTATTACTATTATTATAATTGTTGTTGCTATTGTTGCAATTGTTATTATTGTTATTAATATTTCTTTGTTATGATTACAGATTTAGAGTGCGCCAAAATTCTAGAAGGTTTACAATCTAAACATAACCAAACATACCTTGACCTGTGACAACTCTCTTAATCAACAAATCAAATTATGAATTATTTATTTCAAGTGTATAAAATCACTTGATACTGTGCCAGAGGATAAACTGACGAGTTGTAGTTCCATTCTTGAAGAGTTAAAAACCGAGTTTACTTCACATAGATTCCATGATTTCAAGAATCTTGAGAATGACATTTCAATGTTTTAACCCTTTTGCTGTAGATGTTAAATGTAAGAGTTAACTTGCAATGTAAACTCACAGATCTAAAAACAAATTAGTGAGAAAGATAAGTGCAGAAATTTAGCTGACACAGACGTGTTCAAAGAGATAATATTCGTATGTTGGTTTGAAAGAATGTGATCCTTCTGTTACACTATTTTGCTCCACTTGTGTCTGTGAACATTTTTTTTTTTTTTTTTGCTCTGACGAACATAGAAAAATCAAAGCTGAGATCTACGTCAGCGTCTGAACGTCTTCTCGTATGTTCGGATGAAATGTGTGTAATTCCGATTTCACATGGTAAAAGTATAACCACATCTT
Organism: Tenodera sinensis; assembly: GCA_030765045.1. Taxonomy (NCBI): domain Eukaryota; kingdom Metazoa; phylum Arthropoda; class Insecta; order Mantodea; family Mantidae; genus Tenodera; species Tenodera sinensis. Next base: position 83,370,170 of record CM060972.1, read on the forward strand.
TTCTGTTTTAAACAAACGCGCTGCTCGGTAGCTGTATCAATCCGCCACTGTTAACAGTTTAAGAAGCCAAGAGCTATCACTCTTCCAACCAGCAAGAATGTTACACAGGTTGCGTGCACAGTGGATTCGAAGCAGACTCTATTCTTGAAAAATAACATAAATGTAAAAAGAAAAGGAATGGAGATCACAATTGCGGAAATTCTCATGTTTTACATGGATCAATTCAGTCCAAAGTCACTGAAAAAATGGGCTTAAACAGTGAAAGCTCGGTTTTTGTGTTCTTGCGTCATACAGGTGCTCTAATGTGAAAATGTCCTTGTAACTGCTTTTATCGGAGAAGAATTTGAAATTAATTTGAACATTACATGCGACCATTGTTTCGAAATACCAAGACTCCTCGTTACATTTTCATTTCTTGCACGTTGTTGTAATTGTTATATATAGAAGGGAACACACATGGACATTATAGGCTTCGCTGCTACAGATTTATAACCCCACATTTTCCCGATAAGGCTCGCTCGCATATGTTTTTCTTTGTTTACCCTTTAAAATAAATAAACACATAGCACCCTTTGCAGCCGTCTATGCCCCTCCAACCGGAGTGCGTGTAATAATGCTAACCCCAAAGCTCAGTTAATGAATCTGGGTTTCAGAGGGGTGAGTATGTAGCAATTTTCACAGGGGTGACTCTGATTTTTTTCTCCCTTTGTCCCATTCAAACCTCCCTCTTTTAAATGTGTTGCATATGTATAAAAATTTAATTTCCCAGGGATGTTATTTTTATGGGGGCAACGTTCGCCCTCATCTTGTGTGGGGAGCGATACATTCCAATAATTTGTGGTTTGCAGCCCTTGCCCTCCCAGAGCACATGTTGCCGTGTTTGTGGATTGATTTAACACTTGGGCATACCAGCATAGAGCAATAAACTAACAGGCTAGGAGGTCTAATGGGGGAAAAACCGTCCGGCGCAGACTGTAGATTTTATAATCATGACAGCAAACGTTGCACTGCGATGGTGGTAGAACGTGTCTATGCTGATGGTATGTGCAGGTGCTTGTTTGGTCTGCAACAGTCCCCATCATCTACTGTGATGACTATTGCTTTACCTGGGATCCATTTGTCCGTTACCCATTCTCGCATATATACCGAGTAAACATATTGAACTCAAAGAAAAAAAATCTGAGCTGTGTCCTTACGTGCTTTTCTCTACTCCCTCTTGTACAAATTAGTCTTATAAATCTCTATAATTGTATCTACTTCATTAGTCGAGAAAAACATTTGTAGAAATTGTTTTATTAAGTTCTTTGTGGGTAAATAGGAAAAGGGGAATACAGTAGATTTAAGCGGTAGTCAAATCTTTAAAGAGCTGATGGCTTTAAAATTCCATTCCCCTTGTATGATCAGGACATTTTAGATGTGGATAAGAAGCTTCAGATCTAGCTGTGTACTGCCACGGAAAAAATGTTTGATCACATCAGGAGAGCAGAATATTTCTAAATCCCGCGTCGTGTTGCAGCGCGGTTTACACAAGTCGATATTTTCAACATGCAGCTCAGTTTAATGTTGCACACACAAATAGGTTATGTCCGACAGACGATAACAAATGGAACAGTGACCGTCAATAAGCACAACCGCATACTGGAAATATCAACTTGTGTAAACCGCGCCTCAACACGGTGTGCTCTTCTAATGTGCTCAATTACTTTTTCCATGGCTGTACAAGAGTATATTGTAGAAACTTTGGTGGGGTACTCGTAAAGTAGGTTAGACTTACATATATTGACAAACAAATGTCTATTTCTAAAATTGTTTCACTGAGATCGATTATCGGCAGTCGCTAATGCCTGAAGACCGCGTTCGGGTAGACGCAAAAGGATTTGCCACTTAGCATTTCAGTGACTCATGGCAACTTATTTTTTTTTTTTTTTTTTTTTTTTTTTTTACGGAAACAGTTGCATATGTTAAACCGCTATTTTCTTGTTTTATGCACCTGAAGTTAATGTATACAATACTTCGTTAGTCACAGTTTCTAGTGTTAAGATTCATAAACAGTTTAATTCTACATCCTTAATCGGCAACTTGCTTCAATCGCTCATTCATAAATTTCTATTAAATTTATAGACCTTTTTCATACACAAAAGCGTTAAATTATCGCATACAAATTAATAATTAGCGTATTTTTCTAGAAGAAACGTTATTTATTAACTTTAAAAAATAAATTAGATTCGTTTGAGATTATAAACTGATTTTCTATTATAACAATTCCTCAATTGGCAGTGCTGAGTAAATCGAACTACACTAATCGCAATGAATATTTTAAGGTTATTTTTTATAGAATGTAACATTTTCTGGTAAAATGTTTGCGATATAATATTTAAATTAAAGTTTTATTTACGAAATAGTTCAATAAATATCATTTGACGGTTAAACCTTCCCAGACAATTTCTCTTGCTCCGCTCAGAATTTATCGGTTAGATCAGACGTCTTATGGTATTACAACTTAGCTGATGGCTAATCTCAAACCCACCCAACATACCCAAAGAAAGACCCCATAGTTCATCAGTGTAGCAGTTGGCAGACATTGCAGACGGATATGCTGGGGACGGCAACTAAAGCGTCACACATTGTGGTACCGTTATCAATTTTGAACAATCACAGAAAGTACAACAATAAGCTATTTCGTTTGAAACTATCGACGTTTAGGGAAGATGTTGAGGAAAATATTAAATGTTGGATACGTGCCCAACAGCGATCTGTACGACAGGAATGTGCAAAGGGTCGTTACTTTCTGGATGAACCTCATACTGGAAGGAATCGGTGAATTGCAGTGAACATTCGAGGTGGAAAAAGACATTAGGTGATATAAAATATTACAATAAATAATTCTCACGTGGAGAAAAAGATAAAAGCGATAAGGAGTTTGGAGGGAACTGCCCTTTAACAGAATTCATGAATACGTAAATAAATGTGCCCAGCAAAGCATACCAAATGAAACATCCAAATGAGTTTCTGATAAATCGACCTTGAGAGGCACGCAAGTGCCACCCAACGTCACGCTATTACACAATTAAAAAGCAAACAAAAAGCACATATACAACACAATTAGGCGGACACGTAAAGGGATTCCCCCTATTCATCCCAGGAGCAGTGGCGCCGCGGTGTGTTGACGCTGAGAAGAAGGGCAGGGAGGCAGGCAGTCCGCTTAATCTAGCGCTCCAAATTAATTGGGTTTAGAGCAATTAAGTCCCTGGTAGATTTGTTCCTGTCCCTCGCCGTCTCAAAACAGTGGAGAATTAGCTCCGGTCAGGATGAACTTCTATGTGTAGTGGGCAAACAATGTAGAGTCCAAGAAAACAGAGCTAACCATACCTTGTCCTCCTCGTTAGCTTTTGTTGGCACAGGAACCAAACACTACAGCTCCACCACTTCTCTCAGAGAAGTCGTATCTTCTCTTATATTCAAGTGGTGCTTCCTCTACACCTTACTTTACGTCCAAATGACCTGCTGTCCTCGGGTCCTTAAACCCCACTCAGTCACTCACTCACTCATCCACTCACTCAGTCACTCGCTCACTCTGTCGCTCACTCACTCAGTCACACACACACACACACTCACTCACTCACTCAGTTACACACTCAATTACTCACTCAATCTACACCTTACTCCAGACACGAAAAATTGTGACAAAATGACAAAAGTCTAGTTCAATTATACACAAATACAAGTTCTCTTCTATTAAAGTTAAGACAGTCTATAGTCTTCCGTGATATTACAACTCACAATGTTTTCTTCCCGTAACCTTCACTTTCTCTGTCTCTCGAACAGCAACTCTGAAGATCAATCACTAAACATTCATTAAACTTCCCTTCATCGCGACGTATCAGTAACACACATGCACAGCTATCTCACACTCATTGACTCACTGACCGGTTCATGTCTATAACCGTAACTAACCCCTCTAGTTGCCTCGTCTCGTTATATAGTGAGGGTGACGTAACACGGATCTTTCTCGAACTTCTACAAACACGCCGGTCGCCAGATACTCCTCCAATATTCTGGAAAACCCTTTGTGTTGCCACTCGATTGTTAGTAACGTCCTTGCTCGCCTGAGTGGTGTGGGGAAACGTGATCGCCTTTGTTATGAGCCGCGCAAATGAGATGGTGTGGCCCGGCATCAACCGTCTTTTGTTGTGTTGTCGCTGCCGTGGGACGGCGTCACATTATTATATCAGCCCATAGAATTCGGGATAGAAACTGGTCGAAATGCAATTTATGTCTCCCTAACCCTAGGAGTAACAAGTAACTGCGACAAAATGACAAGTCCACTTACTTTTTGTGGCACTTTATTTTTCTTCTAAAACTGAATCACAAAAACGCAGTTCTGTTTTATCACTAACGCAACCTACAATTCATCCTGAACGTGCAACTTACAGCTGTTGTCTGTTATCGCAGCTTTGACCCAAAATGCTAATATTGTTCGACAAACAACTCCGACGATTCATTCACTAAACAGTGTTGTTCCAACACTGCCTTCTCAATACCTGCCGCTTCGTTTTTATAGTCAAGGCGAAGTGCCGGCGACTTTTCTGGAAACTGCAACTTTTCTCGAAACCTCCCATAAACAAGTCGGTAGAAAGTCTCGAACAGTGTAGACTCGGTCTTTGTGTCGATCCGTCTATTTTTGTCCTTGTTTATCTACCGTGCGTTGCCCAGCAACGTCATGGTGTGAGGTAACTCAGTCTTGAACGTCTCTTTCACGGGTTGCGGATATCACATTATTTTACCAACCAAGGGCAAAACCTTCCCATATTACAATAGGGTATAAATATTGTAATATGTATTTATTTTAAGTGATTGTATTTTCAATGTGAGATCACTTTATTAACAAAGTGCTCAGTGACATACTTAAAAACGTAATGTTTGGAACATATAGAGGTGTTCAACAATGTATAAGTTATTACATTGTTTTTCTGTGGTGAAATTTGAACTATGAAAATTTGTATAAACTATAAGCATAAAGTACTTCAATATACAGGCTGCCCAGAATTGTTATGCACTCTTTGATCTAACAATTGAATAATACATTTTTGCACTTGACGAGACGTTTCAAAAACAGAGGTAGAGGCAATTGCACAAATATAGTTACGATATATTGAACCTTCAATCGCAGAGAATACTTTAATTCACAGACGGAGAATATTCATCTCCTGCACGCAATACTGCAGGCCGCAGACAGGTCATTGATGCGCAGTCACCCAGTCACCACACCCACGGAGAACAGGAAAATAGTATTTTCTTTGGGCAAGCAGTTGCTACGTCTGGCGCTGCCTCACGCTGCAAAACCTGACTGTATACCTGAAACCGAGAAGGAAATAGAATGAAACGGGCATTACAGGAAGGAAACCGTAGAGAGATAGAGTAATTACGGAGGGGATTCCACACGGAGCCAACTGTTGCGGCTATTGTATGACAGACCGCGGAAGGAAGGGATGAGGCTCTACGGGCGTGTTGGAACCCTGTAAGTAGCGCGAGCTAGCCTGAGAGTCCATAACCTATGCTGGAGATTTATCATCTCGACACTAGACTTCGCCAAGCGCCACCGGTCAGGCGATTCCAACGCTACCTATCTGTCGAGAATAGCAGTCCACAAGTCGACATACAGCAGCGCCAAACTCGTCCATTGCCAACGACAAAACCAGGAAATATAAACTGAATGACTAAGTCATATCCCTCGAATACCAGAAGAAGGACTTGTAGTACAAATCGATTGGTGGTAGAGAAGTTGGAAGAACACGGAGACGCTGGGAAGATCCCTTCTGAGTCCAAAGAGGCCTATCTGAAGATCGATGATGATGGTAACTATTCTTTCCACCATTTGCCTGGTGACCTGGGAAAGCTCCAAAACATCCTATGGGTTAGGAAGGTAATCGAACCTGCGACCTCCCGAATGCGAACTTCGCACGTCACCGCGGAGTCATCTTGCTCAGTAAACTGATAGATTATTGACCGATATGTAGATATCTTTGATAGAATACGTGAAATCAAAAAATGAGTGAATTTCATATTCAAAACAGTTATAGTTTGTCGCTGTACAAGTGCTTTAATTTCCCCTAAAATCACTATGCAGATACGTATGACTGCGACTCCATTAATATTCATATTTCTGCGTGGCTTTTCCTCTCATTTTTAAACCAATATTTATGACATAATGGAAAGGCAGCTCGTGAAATTATTGTCTTGGAGCGGTAGCAGGGAGGAAAGCAATTATTTTATAGTGGTTGCTACGGTATTTCTGACTGAAAATGTTATTAAATCGTGGGTTTTGGAGCTATTACGCACCTGAATGGCACGCCGCATTTTCACTTCTCTTTGTGTAGTAAATAATGAAGCGACAGTATTTAAAAGCTGTCACACTCTGTGGTTTTCGATACGACTAAGCCGTCTCTGGTTCTTACGGTGACTGTAGAATGTAAAATTAATTTATAAAGGTCCGAGTCTCATGCTGGAAACGTGCTTTCTGAATGTGATTATTAAATTCTAAAAATAATTGCTTTTACGTCAGAAACTCGGTTTAAAGAAAACGCTTGACTCGGTTGAACAAGACTTTAGCGAGTTTCTACATGTTAATAATAAGTACTTATGAAAAGAACTTGAACCTGAAGCGTACATTTGTTTCGAAGCGCACATTCCTTCGTCGGCGTTTCACTTGACTATCCGTTGCACTATCATGGCTTTCTCTACTCTTGTACTAATTATTCATAGAAACTCTTATTCCTCTATTATTTTCAGCTTAGTCGAGGTAAACATTTGAAACATTACTATTGCTAATTTCCTTCTAGGTGCAAGGAGGATATGGGAATACAGTAGGATTTGAGCGATAGTCAAAACTTTTAAAGTTGGTCGCTATATGAAGTCTTTGAAATTGCGTTCTCTTTGCACGACCAAGAGATAAAAAGGTGAATAAAGACCTTCTATTTGAGAAAAGTTTAAGCAATGCAAAACTCACACAAATAATGATGAATATGTCCGAAATGGTTCACTAAAAAATGCATTTGGACATAAATTGTGTTTTAACGAGATCTACATTTTGTGTATAATAGGACTTGGTCCATCGGTTTACCAGTTATGCAAAAGTCATCAAGAGTAAACAGGACTACATAGGCCATAGCTAGAAAATTAAAAATATACATTTGGTTTACCATAAAATGTCTTAAACATATGGCATTTTAATCAAAATCGTTAGAACCATTTCCGAGAAAATAAATATTTTAAAAAATTTTGCATGTAAAGGGCAATTTAGAGTGGAGAATTTTCTTCAAAATCTTCCTGTATCCTTGAAAGATACTAAATGTAAATACCAACTTTGGTCTTTAACCAACTTTTCGTTTTGAGTTATGCTGTTCACAGGCTGAAACACACACACACACACACACACACACACACACACACACACACACACACACACACACACACACACACACACACACACTTTCTGACTCACTGACCGACTTATTCCTTGCTATCTCATATATATTTTATACTGGGAATGACGTCACACAACCTTTCGAGAAACTCTCCACACACCTGCACCGGAAATGATATAGTTAGAAGTCTCGGGAAAGTGCTGAACAAGTCCCTTTGTTTCTGCCGCCCATTATGACGGTCATGTACGGACAGACAGCTCCGAGAGGGAGTCCAGGAGTCCAGGAGTGAGTACTAGTCGTCTGGGTTAACCCAGGCGGATGGTAAGGTGGCCACGGTACCTATCCGTTTAAATACGGATTTACCCGTGTGGTGGTATAGGTTGGTATATGTAGCAGGCTTTTTGTCTTTGTAATGTCTGATGGTGCAGGGTGGGTTCCTGTATTGTCACTGGCGGCGGGTTCTGTCGGATCTTGGATGTCTAGCCATCCAAGCGACCATTTCCCTACTGATTACTTCGTCAGCCATGGCCGACGGGCAATGCAGTGCCAGTGACAGGAAACCGAGGGGAATAGGTGATAGGTGTGGAGGATGATGAAGGCAAAGCGGTACCTACCAGCCAAGGGCGTCCTTGGGTAGACGGTAGCTCTGTCTCCGCCTAGGGAGGCGATGGTCATATTGCCCCAGGCTGTTCACCAGCTGGTTTGGGTGAGGTATGAGTTTGTCATACATTGTGCGAGTCCTGTCCCGCACTACGTCCACAATGTATGGGATGCCGGAATGAGTATGAAGGATGTGTGATGGAAACCTACGGTCGGTACCGTAGATCATCCTAAGCGCCCTGTTCTGCACAGTCTGCAGCCTGCGGATGGTGGAACGAGCCACCGTACCCCAGACCTCGCACCCGTACAGGATCAGGGGCGGGACGATCGCACGATACAAGCGTAGTTTCAGGTATGTGGGCATGGTTGATTGGAGTATGAGTTTGACCTTGAACGCTTTGCCTATCGCAGGTAGGTCACGTGATGTGAAGTAGCCTGTCCAACGCCGCGGCGCCTCCACACAACTCTCTAACAATCAGGATAGCCTCTTGTGTTTCCATCGCTGTCATGGGCCGGCGTCACAGTATTATATCACATAATCACGACCAGTTTTATTCACACTTTCACATTCCCTGAGAGTATTAACTATCGATGGCTGCCACACGAATATAAACAATGTGGTATGGCAAGACTTCATGCTGTTTGCTGTTGTTTTTGTCGTATCGAAAACCAGGGAGAGAACAACAACCTACTAAGTGGATTTGGATTTGGATTTGGATTTTGTTTATTAACCAATTGTGTCTGGTGCTGGTACAACGGGCCCAGCTTACAGACTAACATTATCATTTTTATATACAATTGTTTGGTTTGCATGCTATATACAGTGGTTTTTCTAGGAAACCCATACAGTGGCCATCTTTGGGCCACCGAGAACAGTTCCCTCTTGTAATGTCTTGGGTTTTTAGTTTATAGTGTTTTTGATATTGTCTTTTGTTTATATACATATTTACACTTTGTTTACACGCATTCACTCCCGCTTTCACTTTGGCATATCGTGAGATATGCCCTCACACACACACACGCATACACACACACACGCACATTAAAAACACTATTTACACACGCTATACAAATTATTTACAGACACATACACGCACGCATTCACCCACGCACACTCTCACACACATACACACATCTTCACTGGGCACACCAGAGATATGCGTCCCAGCGCACTGCACTATTCACACTATGTATACTGTCCCACGGTGGCAGCTCCTGAATATTTTCCGAGGCGAGGGCCTCTGCCGGAACATGTATGTGGCTTAGGGACGAGGTTGCGTGGACGCGCATTAGTCGGCGGGCCGAGCCGCTTCTAGAACATTTTGATCCTAGTATGCTTGCGGTGCTTCGGCTCGCCTTTGCCAATGTTGGCGATCACGTTGTTTTCGTGGCTTCTAATGCGCGTCCATGCAGCCGTTGCTCGTTTTTCAATTGCCTCCGGGATGAACGGGATCTGGGTTTCAAGGTGTAGTGGTTGGGTACTGGTGAGGAGTGGTGCAGACAGGATTTTTCTGAGGGAGAGGTTTTGGAGGGTTTGGAGTTGTTTCAGGGCGGTTTTGGAGGCATTAGCCCAGGCCACACATGCATACAGGACCACCGAGAGAATAAATGACTTATATAATATCAGTTTTGACTTCAGTCGCAACTGTTTACTACGGAAGATGGGGGCGCACAACTTTAGCCGCTGTCTGCCTTTATTGGCGCTAGTTTTTATGTGGGTGGACCAACACATTGTGCGGTCCAAGGTGACACCTAAGTATTTAACCTGCTGACAGCAGTGCAATATTTGACCACCGACCGTTAGGTCCTTTGCCAAAGTGTGACGCCGCTTAGAGAAATGAATTAGCTGGCATTTGTCGGGGTTAATTTTGATTTTCCAGTCATGTTGCCATGAGAGGAAGTTGTTAACATAACGTTGCATTTCTGCAAGGCCGAAACGTGGATTTCTATGGTGGTTGTATATTGCAGTGTCGTCAGCATACATGGCGACCTTGCATCTGGCGTCCACTGGGAAGTCATTAGTGAATAATATGTACAGAAAAGGGGACATGATTGCCCCTTGTGGGACGCCAGCCCGCATCACTCGCTCCCGTGAGGAGGAGCGGCCCACTTGGACGTAAAACTGCCGTTTTTCTAGAAAATTGTGCAGCAAGTATAGATAATTTTGAAGAGCCGGGAAATTGTGGTGCAGTTTGTAAATGAGGCCATTGTGCCAGCACCGGTCAAATGCGGCTTCTACGTCCAGAAATAGCGCCAACGTTGAAGCCCCATTGTTAAATTGCTCTGTTACATCATCAGTTAGTCTGAGGAGCTGTAGTTCAGTGGAATGTCCTTTTCTAAAGCCAAATTGTGAATTTGAAAGTTCATGTGTTGCCGAGACTTGTTTTTGTAGTCGAGAAAGGATACATTTTTCGAGCAATTTACCAATAGTAGATGAAAGACTAATGGGGCGGTAGTTTTGCGGTTGTCTGGTGCTTTTCCCTTGCTTTGGGAGCATGATAACCTTAGCTCGTTTCCAAGTAGAGGGGAAATAGCCTTGCTGCAAACAGGCGTTAAATATCTTTGTTAGTTGTACCAGGGCTTTTCTCGGGAGATGCTTAAGTTCCTCATTAGTCACTTTGTCTGGGCCGGCAGCTTTCCCATTAGGCAATTTCCTAATGAGCTTGAAAACTTCCTGCGGTGTTATGATGGGTAGTTGTTGCTCTTGCTTCTGCGCCACCCAGGTTTGTACCCATGTCTGGACCTCCCGTTCTAAAACACGGTTGGTAACTGGATTTTCGCTGAATCTGTCTTGGAGACAGTCAGCGAAGACCTCGGCTTTCTCCTCTTCGGAGAAGTGCAGGCCGCCTTGAGTGTGCAGCGCCTCAGTTGCGGAGTTAACGCTCGTGGAAACTTTGAAAGTCTTTAGTAATTTCCACAAAGAAGAGTCCAAATGGGTAGTACTCAGCATTTTGTTTTCCCACTGTTCAATTTTGTTGATTTTAATTTGTTGCCGAATGACGTTGCGTAGCCATTTTGCTAGCACTTTATATTCAGGCTGTCGGGTGTATCGCCACAGTTTTGTCAAGCGTCGTCTCCGCGCAATGAGTTGCTCTACCTCGGAGTACGTGCAAAAACCGGGTGGTCTTGTGGTGTATGTGGTAGCGCTTCTCTTGGCTGTGTGTAGCGAGGCAGTAAAGTTTTCAATGGCGACATCTATGTCTGCCTCGCTATAGTATGACAGTCTGGGTTGCGCCATCCCGTGCATTTCAATGGTGAACTTATTCCAGTCGGTCTCAGCTCTACTTTGAGGGCCAGAGGCACCGGCTGAAATGCCACCCTGTATGTCGAAATGCACAGGAAGATGGTCGGAGTCCAGGCTGTGATACACAGTAAAGTTGTTTAACAGTGTCGCATTTTTTGTGAGTACGATGTCCAGAATCTCAGGATCAAAGTACCCTGATCGATGCCAAAAGGTCGGTTCTGAGGGAAGATGTACCTCAATTTCGTCATTATCAGTTATAAGTTCAACCAGGAGATTTCCCGCCGCGTTTGCCCGGCGTGAAAACCACCAGGGGTGCCGGGCATTGAAATCTCCTGCAATTATAACATGCTCCTCTAAAGCGAAGATTTGTTCGAGGTCTCGTATGAAATCTGGGGAGTTGGGGGGCCGATAAAGTGCTACCAGCATAACCGTTTTGCTATTAACACGTGTTTTAAGAGCCGTGCACTCTAACGCTGCCAGTGCAGGTAGCGTGACAGGAGCATGAGCAATTGAGTTTCGCAGCAAAATAGCAGTCCCTCCCCCCTGTCTGCCAATTCTGTCATTCCGGAAAATTTGGTAGCCCTGGAGCTTAAAAGCGTGCTCTTGTCTTAATTTTGTTTCACAGATAAATGCGACGTCAATTTTGTTACGCCGTAGGTAGTTTTCAAGTTCGTGTTGCTGCCTGTGGATGCCATCTGCATTCCACAGGAGTGCGTGGGTTAAAGTTGTACCTCCCCTTACATAGGCCATTTACTCTAGGAGGGTTGAGAGGAGGCATATGATGGTTTCTATTTTCTCCATAGTGCTTGTGCAGCTTCTGAACTTAATCAGGAAAGGCTGCAGTTTTGCTAAGAGAGCTGGGAGGTTGAGCTCCCTGAACAGGTTTACGATTTCCCTTAGACTGCCCAAGTCTCCGGTGGATGTATGTGGGGTTTGAGGTAGTGGAGGGGGACCATTTGGTGGTGGCATGGAAACCTTTTTCCCTCCGGTGGCTCCAGCAAAGGAGACGCCTGGTTGAACCGGGGCCGGGTGTTCAATGTGTCGGGGTCCTGGTTGAGCACTTGGAGTGGTCCTGGCTATGGTTGCCAGTTGACGGCGATGGCGTTCGTTTCTGAACGTCTCGCACCCCCTGTAACTGGCAGGATGCGCTTCCCCACAGTTTGCGCAGTGGGGTTGAACGTCCTGCTTTGCCTTTTGGGGGCAGTCAGCAAGGCGGTGGAGGCCACCGCAAAGGACACACCGGGAGGTCATCTTACACATTCTGTAAGTGTGCCCCAGCTGTTGGCAGTTATAACACTGGGTGATGTTGGCATTAGTTTTCAAGACCTCCACGGTGACCATCATATGGCACACCTCTCGTTCTTGAAGAATTTTTTGGTTGGTGGTGGTCCTGTTGAGACTTACTTGAAACATTGGCAGAGGCCTGCCGCGGGAAATGAGCTGACGTACCTGGACGCCGGTGTACCCCTTCTGCTCCAGGTCCTCCTTGATGTAGTCTACCTCCATATCCACTGGGAGACGTTTGACTACACATCGCAGAGGCTGGTCGTTCCGGGGAGTGAAACTGAAGTTTTCTACTCCGGCATCCTTCAAGAGCTGCATGGTTCGGTTGGCGTCCTTCTTGTACTGGAGGAAGAGCTTGAGGCAGTCCCTCGTGGTTTGGAGTTTATAAGCTCCAGCTGGCAGGGAGTCCCGGAGAAGCCGGAGGACCTTAACTGTTTGGGTTTTGTCCGGGATTATTATCCTCGGTGGTTTCTGGAGCTCGGGATTTTGGGTGGGGTTCTGCGTAGGAGTGGGAGTGGCAGTGGAGGTAGAGGGTTGTGGTGCGTTTTGCTTACGTGTCGTTTTTGGCGATGGTGGTGGTCTAGTTGATCGTTGTGTTCCGGGTTGTGGTAGGTTTTGGAGTTTAGTTGTTGCGGGGGGTAGGTCCTCCGCCTCATCTTCGGACTCTGCATCCTGTGTCGCTAGGGGTGCATATTGGTTTTTCACTGCAGCTTGTGGTGGCGTCCTTTGGTGGTTGATCCGCTTGGCGGGCTTCCGGTGGTGACTCTCGCTGTCGGAGTCACTGTCCCGGCTTCGGTTGAGTTGCCGCTTCTTTGAAACAGGGACGGTTTTCCAACCTTCCCCTAGCTTCACAAGGAGCCTCTTCTCTTGGGCATGCTCCTTGTAGCAGAGTCCGAGGGCCTGGGCGACTTTTGGAAAGTCGCTGGACTCCCCATCCATCTCGCTGAGTAATTGCTGATAGAATATGATCTCATTACTGAGATCAGTAACTTCTTTCTGTAGATTATAGAAAGCCTTGGCCTGTCGCTCCTCCTCCTCCAAGTTTTCGGCGTTGGGCGCTGCGACCAATGATGAGCAGGTGGGCGGATCGTTGGCAGCTTTGGCTGGACCAGCTGAGGTTAGAAATACAGCCGGCAGAGCTGCGAGTCCGCTCTCGGCGGCCGGCATGGCAGGGGTGCTTGTGGCAGTCGCCATTCCCCCCTTCTTGTCTCTGCTCCCAGTCGCAAAGTTTTCTGGGAGCTTCCACTTGGCATGGGCACGTTACGCGATGCGCGCCAAAAAACTAGCGCACACACGCTTGGCCCACGCTAGCTCGTAAAAATAAAATTACACTTCTTTTAGTGCTAAACACTGCCTCTGTAGAACACTGTAATTACTCTTAGTTGCACAGGGGGGGAACTATATACACGGGACACTTATGTACACTTCATGACACATCACTCACTTCTCTCAGGAGAAGTTTGGAAAATCCCGTCTGGATGTACACAGAGTAATTGTTATTGAAGCACTCTTCACAGTCACAGTCACTTGTTATTTGAACACGCCTTTCCCGCGAGAAATGTGGCGGTTGTATCCCCAACAATGATCCCGCCAAACTGTTACACGTGCTTGTTTCTCGTGCGCGCTAACAAAGCACCTCCTCATTCACTCAAAGAGCACTGGAAACCAAGCCCTGATCACTCGCTAGTCAAATTTTCCCTCTGAAGCACTCTACTCACAGTCACTTATTTGAACACGCTTTTCCCGCCAAAAAATCCATCCCCCTACTAAGTGGGAGGCGCCCTCTGACTCTCGCCATTCCGGGATAGAATCCCTTACTGGCATAAGATGGTGTTTTAAAAAGATGGTGGTTCAGCGGTGGGATTTCTGTCTAGGATTTTTTTTTTTTTTTTTTTTTTTTTTGGTTATACTAATGATGTTGGGGATGATGAGAGTCTATGCAGTAGTCAAGGGTTTGTCAGTATTAGTCTGGGGCGTTTGTAAGTTTCGCCGGGGTCTAAGTCGTACTCCCCAAGTCCTCGTATGAGCTGATTGAAGCTGTTGGGAAGTTGTGCATAGAACTTGTTTGCAAGGTCCTTGATACGCTCAATGAGTGTCGGGAATGATAAGTCAGTGTGGATATTTTCATTGGGGATGTACCACTCGGCTGCTACTGATGTCCTGAGGTATCTATTTTGTAGTACCTGTAGCTGGTAGAGGTTTGTCTTCGCTGTAGCGCCCCAGACTTGGCAGGCGTAAGTTAATGCAGGCCTGATGACTTGCTTGTATATGAGGATCTTGTTCCTCAAGGACATGGGGGACTTTTTGTTGTACAGTGGATACAACAAAGCCATTCTCCTATTCACTTTATTAGCTAAAGCTGAGATGTGCGCTTTCCATGTTAGACGCATATCTAGGAGTACTCCCAGATATGTTGCTTCTGTGGACCATGATACTCTTTCGCCTGCCAGACGAAGGTCATCAACATCCTGGGGGTGGCGTCTGGAGAAAGTGACGGCTTTGGATTTATTGGCGTTGATTTTGAGCCGCCATGCAGCAAACCATGCTGTCAGCATATTGGCATAACGTTGTAGTCTCTGTACTGCAATACCATGATTTGACGATGCTGTGGTAATTGCAGTGTCGTCGGCAAAGAGATACAGGTTGCAGCCCTGGAGAGTTGGGAGAGTGTTTATATATATTAAAAATAGCAGGGGGCCCAGGACACTGCCTTGGGGTACTCCTGCATTGATGAAGAATGTGTGAGAGTTTATGCTTTCCTTTGTCACAACAAAGGTTCTGTTGGTCAAGAAGCTGTGTATAAGATGGACCAGATATTTCGGGGTGTCGTAATTTATAAGCCGATGGATTAGGCCTTCATGCCATACTGAATCAAAGGCACGGGAGATGTCCAAAAAGAGGGCTGCAACGTAATGCCGGTTGTTAAAGCCGGTTACCACCTGGTCCACAAGTCGAAGCAATTGATGGGTGGTGGAATGATTGCGCCGAAATCCGAATTGCTCGGGGCGAAGGATGTTGTGCCTGTCGAGCATATTCTGTAGGCGGTACTGTATGACCTTCTCAAATAGCTTGCTGATGGCTGGCAGTAAGCTGATGGGTCTGTAGTTGCCTGGGTCTTTGGCATCCTTTCCCGGCTTAGGCAGTGTGATGATATGCGCATGTTTCCATGCAGCCGGGAAGTGTGCAAGACGAAGCAAGCTGTTAAACAGGTGGGCGAGTAGAGCCATCCATTCTTCTGGGAGTACTTTGAAGGCTGCATAGGGAAGGGTATCGTTTCCCGCAGCTTTGTATGGCCGGACAGAGGCTACAATGTTCTTAAGTTCCTCTACAGTGGTGAGGCTTACTTCTTCATTGTCAGGAGGTGTTGCTAAGTAGTTTTGAACCCTGGCCTGAATTTCTTCAGCAATTTCAGCGTCGAGAGGTTCCGCTGGATGGAATGTTGAGGCTAGGTGTTCAGCCATCATATCGACCTTCTCCCTAGTGGACTGGGCAAGTCTTCTGCCATCAGTAAGAGGTGGATCAGAAGTGGGAACTCGTAGTATGGCCTTTGCCATTCTCCAGAGGGAAGAATCTTCCGTGTCTAGAGTGCTCAGGCGTCGTTCCCATTCTTCATTGCTGTGGTCATTTAGCTCCATTTTGAGAATGGACTGTAGTCTGTTCCACTCTCTTTTGTCCACGGGGCTGCGCGTGAGTTGGAATTTGCGGCGAGCCCTATTCTTCGCCGAGATGAGCTGACGAAGCTCGCGAGGGAGAGGTTTTTGGCCAATTGAAAATTTGGAGCGAGGAGGGGTAGCCTCTGTCATGGCTGTAGCCATAGCTGATGTGATGGTGGATGCAAGATGATCTGCATCCATTATGCTGTCGCAAGGTTGGAAGATGGCTGGTTGTTCGGCCATTAGTGCACTGTACTTGGTCCAGTTTGTCCTCCGGGGGTTTATGGTACTTGGAGGGACTTTGTGTGATGGCCGGTCTCTGAAGAGTAGAATGACCGGATAGTGGTCCGATGAGAGTTCAGGGACCGAGAAGATTTTTGGGTGATGTCGGATGTTTTGGAGAATGGCGATGTCAAGCCAGTCAGGTGGACGACGGTCACCATGGGAGATGGTTGGGGAAGCTGGAGCAAGTGCGACAAGGCCTCTTCTTTCGAGGTAACTTTCCAGTACCATGCCTCTGTGGTTTCTGATGGTAGAGTTCCAGTATGGGCTCTTGGCGTTGTAATCGCCCATGGCTATGGTGGTCGAGCCTTGTAGGAATACGGCATCCAGGTCTCTTTCGCTGATGCGTCTACTTGGTGGAATGTAGACGGAGTAGAGGTTAAGTGGACCTCTGTTGGTTGCCACTTGTATACCTGTGCCTTCCAAGCCATCAGTGGTTGTAAGGTTAAGGCGATGGTGCTGGATGTTGCGGCTAACATATATGGCCGTGCCACCGTATCCGTCGTCTCGGTCGCTCCTGTGGCAGATCATGCCAGGAATCGTAGCTTTTAGGTTCTGTGACAGGTGGGTTTCCTGGACCAACAGAACGTTGATCTTATTTACTGCAACGAAGTTTTTGACTTCTTGCAGCTTGCCGCGTATGCCGTTAGCATTCCAAGAGCAGATCTTGATGCCGAGGACGTTGGTTAGTGCTTCACTCCTGTCTGCCATACTGGGTCATGAAGGTAAAGACGGTGTACACCAGGACGGTTTCGGAGGCTATAGAAGTTGGCCGCTGGGCAAGGGCCTCAGCAAGAACAGTGGCGAATTCCGCTTGTAAGTGTAAGGGAATCTTGGCCATCAATTTGAGGAAACCTTCATCAGGGATAAGTGAGTTGTTCTGCGTCGTTTGCAGTGTTGGTGGGTATGCCAACAGTCGCTTTTGCGCAGGTTGACGAGGTGGCAGTGGCTTAAGTTGAGTGGCCACAGATGACTTTCCACGGTTGGTCGTGGGAGCAACTTCAGTTAAGTTGGCAGTATTGGGTGCGCAACTAGGAGCAGGCTGTTGTGATGGAGCTGCTGTAGGAGCTGGTAGTGATGCTGGCATCTGCACTTGAGTAGGTACTGCTGGTGTAGCAGTATGTGTTGAAGATGCATTGAGGGCTGCAGCATAGTTCTGGTGTTGAACTCGCTCAAGAGGCCCCAGCCCTGGGAAACGGGCACCTCTGAATGCCTCTTTGGGAAGACCCAAAGGATTCCTACTTACTGGAGCAGCGTCAAAACGGGTACGCTGTCCATTTTTGTTTAGGTGCATCTCGATTCTGGCCTCTTGCCAGACCGGACACTTTGCATACCTGCAGGAGTGTTCTCCCCCACAGTTGTAGCAAGTTGGCTTGGCACCCTGCACACCAGGTAATTGGCAGTCGCTTCTTTTGTGGCCTGACTCACCACAGAAGGAGCATATCGTTCTCAATCGGCAGCCAGCTGCGCTGTGTTGATATTGTTGACAGTTGGTACACTGCAACGGTTTAGCAGGCGGGCGATATGGTTCAACCCGTATAAGGGCGTTGAACATCTTCGTCTCCTTATATATGTTCTGGGCGTTGGCTTCCTTTTTAAGTGCCACACGGAAATGAGGTAGGAACTGCGGTGGTTGCCGTCTGTTGGAGCGTAGTTGTCCTACTCGCTCAACAGGGTATCCCAGTTCTTTAAGGTGTGCTGTGACCTCTGCCTCTGTGACATACATGGGCAGGTCTTTCAATGTTACGTATAGTAACTTCTCGTCGGGCAATAAGGTGGTCAAGTACTGCACCGAACCGTCGCTCAGCACTTTCCGGATTTTACGATGGTCTTCCGGAGTGTTTGGTATAAGCGCTACAGTCCCACTCATGTTTCGAACAGTGAACGCCACGTCGGGGTGAGTACTGTTGAGGTGGTTTGATATTTCCCGAGCCTTCATCGGGTCTCGAAGGAAGATTGGGGTTGCCTTCTGGGACTTCCCTGGTGCGGTGGTTGGTGTAGGATTTCCCTGTACACTGTCAGAGGTATCCATGTCTGGCTCATCTACTGTGGGAGCCTGTGACGTGGTTGCATTTTGGCTGGTGGTGGCCAGTGGCTGAAATCTATTAGAAGATTTGGTGAACACCTTTGAAGAGGGTTCCAAGTTCCTCTTCCTTTTGGAGGTAACAGTTTGCCACTCTTGTTCCTGTGGGCTGGCCCTGCTGTGCGATTCCAGATAGTTGTTGATTGCTTCAACACGTAATCTGTGCGCAAACAGGGTCTTGTAGAGCGTGGCAACTTCGTCTCTTGGGACGGCGTTGTTTGGTAAGACTTGCAGGATATGGTGTTCTGCCTGGGCAATGTAGCAAGTTCTTGCCTTTTTCTCGCTAGTGAGTACGCTGTGTACTTCTGGCGCGAGAGGTATTTGTGGATTTACCACTAGCGCTTTGTCCAAGAAAAGCTGGAAGTTCCCACCCTCGAGGTAGTACAGAGTGGGGCTTGATACAGGTGCTGTGTTTGTAGACCCTTGGTTAGTGTTGGGTAGCGGTGCGGTTCCATAACTGCAAGTTGCAGGAACATCAGTAGCATTTGAAGCAGTCTCAGTCATTTTAGTATAAAGTCAAGTTAGTATAGTAGGGTGAGTGCTGGTTGGCGCAGATAGCAGAGGACCAGGACCAAAAGGCGCCTTATCAGTCTAAGACTGATGGCTAAGGCCTTGCTATCCTACTCACCGGTAAGTTAGTCACCTAAACACGTGCTTAAGAAGCACAAAATAGTCTCTTGGAGTAGGTGAAATTGGTGCAAAATCTAATGCACCAATCAAGCGCACGAATGCAACAGCCAATCACTTGGCTGCAGTGAACTGGAAGTTCTCAGCAGCAAACTCGCGATGTGATATTGACGAGCAAACGTAAAACACGTCCATCCACTATGAAGCTTCAGGACGAACTGCGAAAATTTTGCCTACTAAGTGGATATCAGTTGTCATAGGTAAGTGTAAAAGTAGACTCTTTAACTCCCTAATCATTGTTTTGAAACAGCAACCGCCATCTATGCGTCAGGTCCGGTACTTCTGGGATAACCCTCGCAGCAATGCCAGAATAAGACATGAAATGAGTTTTTTTAGCTTTCTCTACTGGTTAAGTATTGTATTCCACTCAAAAATTCGATCTCGAGATCTCACCGGAAATACATGTTTTGAGGCCTCTTGAATCCAAACCAAAGCATTTTAAGAAAAAGGTGTGTGTGTGTGTGTGTGTGTGTGTGTCAGTCTGTGGGCAGCATAACTCAAAAACGAAGATTTTCTTGAAAGTGGCTCTAACAATTTTGATTAAAATGTCATATGATTAAGATATTTGTATGAAAAATGTAATGTATATTTTGAATTTTCTGACTATAGCCTATGCAGTCCTGTTTACTCTGGATGACTTTTGAGTAACTCGTAAACCGTAAGAGATAGACAAAATCTTACTATAAAAATGTAGATCTCCCTAAATTATCCTTACAATTTTTCGAAAATTTAATTTTTTTTCGAACATGTTAATTTTCTTGAAAATGGATCCAACGATTTTGGTTGATATGCCATATGTTTGACATATTTTGATGGCAAACTAAATGTATATTTTAATTTTCTGGCCATACCCCACGTAGTCCTTTATACTCTTGACTACTTTAGCATTACTGCTAAATTGTAAGACGTAGACCGAATCCTTACAAAAAGGTCGGCCTTGTTAAAACACACAAGTTATGTCGAAGTACATTTTTTATGGTGCGAATATCTGGTTATTTGTGTGAGTTTTGGAATACTTAAACTTTCGTCAAATGAAAGGTCGTTATTCACTTTTTATATCTTAGACGTGCAAAGAGAACAGGATCTCAAAGCTTTAAAGGATTAGACTATCTCTCAGAGTCTACTATATTCCCATATTCCCCTTGCATCTACAAGAAAATATGTAATATTTTTTTCTATAATATTAAGAAACTGCACACGCCACCATAAATATGAGTTTTAGTTGATAGCCCCAAAAAGGCCATATGCTTCACCACATTCTTAAATGCCATTTCACTTTCGTGATGTATCGGGCATTTTACTGTAACCCTCTGGAGGACAATGTTGGTACTTGTAATCAACGCCACTGTTCAGTATTTTATGTTCAGCTATAAACGACACTACCAGCTCTCCCTGGTGGCGCAGGTGTAAACTACTGCGTCATGTTCGACAACTTCGGCAATATACGGAGCATACGGTATGGTTCCATAGCGATGATAATGCGGCCAATATAATTTTATCATTTTTTGTTACGCTTGTGAGAGTTAGGTACCCCTTAAGCCCCTGGAGCAGTAGCGTGAAACATACACCATGGAGAAACTGCTAACAGGTAAACTTTATACCTTTTCGTTTGCGCTGCTGTATTATACTATCAGGTTTCGGAATAATGTATTTAAAAAGTTTATATATAGACGATTAAGGAGCTAAAATTGTCATTAGTCAATGTTTTCTGTACTACAATCTGCTCAGTTTATACCATGTGATGCAGTACGGTCGTGTGACGTAACACCGTTTCTGGATTCCTAAGCAAGGGGTGTGGGGAGGAGTGACTTGCACCAAGTAGGTACACACATTCTCTCTATCTTACTAGTATACTTTGCTAAGAATAGCTTCGTCTTTGTTCTTATGTTCTAATTTATGAGCATCTTGGAAAGACCTGAACCAAAAACTTAAATGAGTAGGTAGTGGGATGACAAACGAACGAAATGTATGAAATAATGCTTAAGTGAGCCCAAGGTCCTTAGAGTTAAAGTTACTCAACATTCGTGCTGCCGAATTGGGAAAGGTCCTAAATAAAGCCTCATGTATAGTTCCTTTACTTTTTGTTATGGAAAACACAGAATGCAAATGAATTAGGGATAAAGACCAGTGAGCGGAAAGATGGTCGTCGACTTTAGCGGAGTGCCACTTCTGGTCAGTGTCATAGTCATCCCACGGGATGCTGAAATATGATAAACTTGCTCCGCAGCAGAAGAAATAGAAGAAACAGGGTCTCATGTATGCACGAGGAGAAATTTAACTCCATGCAAAAGTTATAAATATAAAATCTGAACAACCATTATTTTAAAACCCATCTTCTGAGGATCCTTTTCCCCAACATGCCCCACGTATCAAATATTTTCAGTTAGGTTAGCGAAATTTACACGATAAATGCATAATATGTAAATAAAGAAATTCACATTCTGCTTTTCTTATAAATGTTGGTGTTTTGTAAATTATACAGTGTTGAGGTATGAAAAAAATTACTATTTTCGAAAAAGTTTGGGGTAGCATAAGAAAAAATCTGATGTGTTGCACTCACATGACTTTCTCTACTTTTGACTACCCATTCTTACAACTCTTATTCCTATATCTTCTTCGTGTTAGTTAAAATAAACATTCGTACAAATTATATTATTGCTTATGTCCTTGTAGGTACAAGGGGAATATTAGAATACAGAAGGCTTTGTGCGACAGTCAAATCTTTTTGACCTTGAGATTCCGTTCTCTTTGCACGATTAACATATAAAAAATGAACAACGTTGTTGCATTTCGCTAAAGTACTAAGTTTTCCGAAACTCACACACATAACAAGGAATATCTCCGAAATGGTTCACCCTACAAGAAAATTTATTGGGACATAAATTGTGTATTTTAGCAAGATCTACATTTTTTGTATAGTATGATTTGGTCTATCTCTAACGGTTTACCAGTTATGCAAAATTCGTCCAGAGTAAATACGACTACAGGGGCTATAGCCAGAAATTTTAAGATACACATTTCATTTGTCATAAAAATATCTCAAACATATGACATTTTAATCAAAATCGTTAGAGCCATTTTCAAGAAAATCATAATTTTCGAAAAATGTTCCATGTACAGGGTTGTTTAGGGTGGCGCTATTTTCTTCAAAATCTTCGTGTCGCATCCTTGAACGACATTAAACTTAAACACCAACTTTGGTTTTTAACCGACTTTTCGTTTTTGAGTTATGCTGTCCACAGACTGTCACACAGACACACATACGGACCTTTTTCTAAAAACGGTTTTTTTGGAATCAGGGGGTCTCAAAACATATATTTCCGGTGAAATCTTGACATCAAATTTTTGGGTGGAATACAATACTTCCCCTGCTTACCAGTAGAGAAAGTAAAAAGAACAAATGGTAAAATAATGTTAAAAAAAGAAGAATGTGGGTCTGCTCCTTATAGTCAAAAACAGAAATTTAGTTAAAAATATCAAACCTTTTGATGCGTGGAACAATTTATATAGCTAGTAATTTTTACAATACTTTCACACAAAATAATAACTACTGAAATATTTTGTGTAGGGAGATGAAAATTTGCATGATGTTTTAATTATGTTAAATTATGTGGTTAGAATTTTAAACACAGCCTTGCGTTAAATTTTGCCATGAAATTTTGAAGCAAAGTTAAAACAAATTGTGGAGCACTTCGAATGTCCAAATATGGAGTAAAAAGAGAATGCGAGAAAATCGACTTCAAAGTTTCAAAGGACTGCTTGCCAACAACAACAAGAACAACAACAACAACAACAACAACAACAATAATAATAATAATAATAATAATAATAATAATAATAATAATAATAATAATAATAATAATAATAATAATAATAATAATAATAATAATAATAATAATAATAATAATAATAATAATAATAATAATAATAATAATAATAATAATAATAATAATAATAATGGTATAGGTAAAGGTAAAATATATATTTTAAAGGTTTTTCATCTATGTGTACTCTTAATCAATCCACTTCCTATTTCTTTCGTGAAAAAAATACTCTACACTGGGCCAAGGGTAAATGCTTTTGTTAAGGTGGTCAAATGAATACGTACCGTTAGCTGTAGCAATATGGATTCTTCCAAAATTATTGTAGCAGTAATATTCCTTATACGAAAGTTAAAGTAACATAATTAGATGAAAACATTGCTGCCTGTGCTGATATAATGCCCGAAGTTTTAACAGTGATCTGCAGAGCGTAACGGCTCTGAATGTATACCATACGCACAACTGTGAAATCTCTCAAACGTATAAGCCAATTTGGGAATCCGCTGTCTGTAGGCGTGCATAGTTCGGATGGCTGGATTCCACATCTGAGGACACAGTTTGCAATTACTCTATTTACAAAAGTTTCTCATTGCCTACACCCTTTGATTTAAAACTAACGTCACAATACAAAAACATGTTACTTAAAAAAATTTAATTTTGTGTATTATAGACTGGAGCTTTCTATTTTACTTTCTCTACTACATATAAAAAAGTAGAGGTATTGTATTCCACCCAAAAATGTTATGTCGAAATTTTACCGGAAATATATGATTTGAGGGCTCCTAAATAAAAAAAAGTATTTTTAGAAAAAAAGTCTGTGTGTGTTTGGGGTGGGGGGGGGCTGTGCACAGCATAACTGAAAATGAAAAGTGGTTTAAAAACCGAAGCTAGTATTTAAGATTAATGTCTTTCAAGGAAGCCACACGATGCCTCTATTTTCATTAAAATGTCATGTGTTTGAGATATTTTTATGGCAAATGAAATATATTTTGAATTTTCTGGCTATAGTCCACATAATCCTGTTTATCTTGACGACTTTTGTATAACTGGTAAACCGTAACAGACCAAATGTTACTATGGAAAATCTAGATCCCCTTAAAACACACAATTTATGTCCCAATGATTTTATTGTGGAGTGAACTATTTCGGGGTTTCCAGTAGGTACTTTAACTTTTCTCAAAGGGGTAGTCATTGTTCACAGTTTTATCTCTTGGCCGTGCAAAGAGAACGGTATTTTAAAGCCTTCATGTAGCGACCAACTTTAAAACATTTCACTATCGCTTAAAGCCTACTGCATTCCCATTTTCCGTTGCAGCTACAAGAAAATTACCAGTAACATAATTTTTATTAATGTTTAACTCGAGTAATATGAAGATAATGGAATAAGAGTTTTAACAAAAGTACAGGAGTACCTGGATAGTCAAGATGAATTTTCGTCACACATTTTCCTTTTAGGTATCAAATACAGCAGAGTAAAATGATAGATTTTTTAAAAGTGACTCACTTAAATGTGTAGCTCTTAGAGACCTTGCCCTCTGTTACCTCCTTCCTCCGGTCCACCACTGTTAGTATTCTGTCACAGCACTTCTCCCTACCGGGGGCATAGACACAAAACATATTTCACATGTCGAGGTGCTAAGTCTCCTTTCCGAACCTTGTACAAAGTTAAACATGGCAATATTTTTTATCATACCAGAACTATTCTTCCTCCTGGTAGTCCCAAATCTGCACGAAATTTTGCTGTAAGATTTCCAAACGGTATAAACATTGATTGCGGCAGGCCCAAACGCACTGGACCGCTCTCATAATGGGCAAGGGGGCACTTGCAGCAGTCGGGCGGCCGCCCAAAATTGTTCACATTTAGTCAAACTCTCTATGGGTTGGCAGAAGAAATGTTTTTTTATATACGAATATTATATATCAAGGAAAACTTAAGCGTTACTTTTGAGTTGCTGATTAACAACTTCACCCATGCATCTGATTGCGGCAGATTTAAAATGTATTTATAGATAATTATCTACAACTTCAAACTAACAAAACAAAATGCAGTCGCACTTGGAAGAACATTACCAGAAACTCAGTAGAATTGGTTGTTGTAAAGCAATATCAATTACTACTCTTAATTACTTATCCTTTGTCTGTACCGAAACAAAACGTACTTAAAAAGAATACCACAGAAGTCAAAGGATCCTGTTTGAGCATCAGCGCTCTCTGATGTTACACATTCTGCTCATTAGTTAACAACGAACGGCGCATCTGTTGAAAAAACAAAAAAAGGAATGCTACGCGGTTCCCATGGCAACCAGCACCGCTCATTAAAAAAACATCTGCCAACAAACACAGTAACTCAAATTGGATTAGTTTATGGGGTCCAGCGTCATTATTTAATGCACATGATTGGTTAAAAATATATGAGGGCGAGTTTTAATCATTTCGCACCGAGGGTCTGTGTCCCTTAATTCAATTTATTGTGACATACAATCTCGCTGCGAGAGCGACTATTAAATTTGGTAACAGTGAACGTCCTTGGGAATATAACGTGGCGTTTATAGCACTATTTTATCACTGCACTGGAGCTATTAATTTCTTCGTAGAGTAAGCTTGTTACATATAGATACTCAACTTCAGTTCGCATCATACAGTTTCATTGCTGAAACTAATTTATTAATGAGTTGTTCATGTCAAGGCTGAGCAATTATATCGAGATAATGCTATTCAGGGGAGAATTTTTATACGTCGATTTTAACATATGTACAGGTGTATTACTTTCTCTACTGGTAAGTAGGGGAAGTATTGTATTCCACTCAAAAATTCGATGACGAGATTTCACCGGAAATATACGTTTTGAGACCCCTGAATCCAATGCTGTAAAGTGAATCATGTAGGCTTATTCCAATGTACGCAAGGACTGTTTAGGAGTTCACAGAGAGCTCTGTTGGCCGTAGGAGTATACTCTGATACAAGAACACTTTCTTTAAGCGTAAGTTCTTGTCCATAAGCACTCATCATAGGTGGAAACTAGGAATGACTTACAGAAAATGGAGCATGTTAACATCAGTGGAACAATATCAGAGGTTTTCTGAATTTACTGGGAATGGAGTCTGCTGTCAGATGGAGTTTGGTCATACTCATCAAAACCGGACAACGGTGCACTGCACCACAGTTTTCACGGATGAGAGCTACTTCTGCTTGAGGGCACCAGACGACAGGGAGAGTGCTTTGAGAAGCTCATACTCTCTTAGGTATATCAATGACCGAAAGTTCATGAAAATCGAGGGGAAAAATCCTTCTTTATTTACTATTTCATATCTCTAATATATTTGAAATCTTCCTGAATGCAAAAAATCCATAATTCTCCTGCGGATGCCATGTTTAATGCCTTATTGCATTTTTAGTGCCGTGTGGATTTTAACGTGCGCTGTGCATTCAAATGTTTCATCACTGTTTTCTGTTGTTGAGTAATTTCAACATTTTCTTGCTGTAAAATGTTCCATGCGCAGTAGGGTTTGTACTGTACAAGTTCACAGATTCATATAGGAAATGAAACTCCTCCTAGACTATATTGAACCATGTATCTAATCACATATTTTTAATTTTCAAAAATAGAGATAACAATTTTCAGGGAAAAAGTATATTTGTATGTTTAAAAAATGTTGGAGCTTGAACTGAAAGAGCCCCAGAAGGTAGAGTTTGGACCTCGAGTTAAAATCGTATTAGACCAACGTTTTGAAATTTTGTCGCGAGGGATTTTCTAGTGACGTAACAAAACAAATAAAGTCAATCATGATAAGCTCTAAACTATATGAGCAAAATGAGCGAACATGTTTGCATTATATTACACGTATTGTCTAAATTTAAAAAGGTAGCACTATTTTTTTATTGCATACATTCATTTACTACTAGAAAATGTGTGCAGAAGCTGTAGAAAATACATAAGCTCCTATGACACCAAACGCTTACTATGTCAGTTTAGGGAAAGTTTTCTGTGGCAGACACGAAGTTTAATGACGAGTGATAGTTGACCACTTTATGATTAGATTATTCCCTTCCCTGTTGCGCAAATAAATTTTGGGGGCGCTAATGATACTCACATTACCACTCGCCATTAAATTTTGTACCAGCTTTGACTCAAAATCACTTCCGGAAGAAAGTAGCAAGTCCGCACTAGATCTGCACCAGGCACCAAGTGAAAATGTTTAAGTCCGTGAGCGAATGTATGCAAAATGGTGCTGAGTCCAAGTTCATGATATATCTGGCTGATTCTGACATAGCAAGGTGCCTTCAGTATACGCCTTACAACTTCATTTTGAAAGACCTGTTGAAGATAAATTTTCCCTGCGGCTGCCCCTCCCCAAATTGGATAAACATGTGAGTAAAGGACGAAAAATTTCAACCATAGATATTGCAACAAACGAAAGTGTAGTTTCTTTTCGTGTCACTTTATCTCCCTTTTAAAACTGAATCACATTCCTGTGCTTTACACAAGCTTTGCTGCTCACTGTGTACAACAATCAACTCCCACGATTAACTGTTTGAAATTGTCTGACGATACACACACTCAAACGCCTCCAATGCTCGCTGGCTCACTGCTTTCTCTGTCCGTACGATTCGCTTATATAGCCGAGAATTAAATGCCGCCGATTTCTCTGGAAATAAGCGATTTAGTCGAAACTTTTCCTAACAAGTCGACAGTCGAAAGCTATTCTAACCATCTATAATCGATTTTTGTTTCGACCCGACTATTGTTGCCCTAATTTACCAGTCGTGCGTTGCCTAGCAATGTCGTGGCTTGACCTTGATGTTCGGCGTGGAGGTTGATAATAATTTGTCTGGGATCAACGGAAGTGATGCTCATTGGTACTTCGAAGTGATTCATGCTAATTTTATGTGGTAACTTCAGTACCCGTTAAAGGCGTTATCATTATCTTTATGCATGGCAACCTCGTTCATTCGTGCGGGTGCTTTTCGGAGTTCCTGTATGCTGTTGGTACTCAGCCCACACTACTGTTAGCACGCAGTCACCTAAACCTGAACCTGATAGAACAAGCTTGAGGGCTGTTTGGGAGGCACGCCAAGGGTCGATTCTCCGGCTCACGACAGATCTCACCTCAAGCGGAATGAGAACCGATACCGCAAGTAGAGCTTGGAGATCTTATCCGGAGTACGCTTGATAGAATCGCAGTTGTAATTAGGGCCAGGGATCACAACTCTTTAATGAGACTTTCCATATACAGCTAATGAACCACATAACAATTAAAAGTATATATTTCCAATGTTCTTTTTGTTTTTTAACATTATTGTTTATTATGAAGTTTGTTTTATACCGCTGTGGATTAAAAACATTAATATGCTGTCAGTTGCGCTTAAAAATATTTCTTACCCATTACCTGAACCACAAAATATTGTAAATTAATTTTTAAAGGCATCATATTTCAATATTTATGCCTTAGTAGCACTAAAAGTAGATTTGTGTGTTAAGTTACATTTAAAAATGTTCCCCCTTTTTTTTCATTCAGAGTATGTTTATGTAGAAGCATTTTGATAAAGTGCGCAACGAGGAAAAACCTTTTATTCTCTATTTATATGTTGCCTTTAAAACCCATATCATACGGTCTTGCCTTTGGAACACTTGCTTATGGCAATGATGTTCACTTGTTTACTGTTTGTCTGGCTTATCTTTATATTCACACACACACACACACACACACACACACACACACACACACACACACACACACACACACACACACACACACACACACACACACAAAAGCATATACACGGACATTCTCCTTAAAATGCTCTTTTTGTATTTATTGAATTCATTGGTGAAATGCAATGCTTTGCTTTGCTTAACCACTGTGAAATGGCCTTTGCGCGGACGTGTGGGGCGTATGTTAGCCCGCGGTCGAGGAGAACGCCTAAATATTTGGCGGAGGTTACCCATGGAATATTTCTCCGCCTGAGCCGAAGTGTCCGTTCTGGCCGCCAATGGTGAACCTTACCAAGGAGGAGTGCGGAGCTTTTCCCTGGACTAATAGCGATTCTCCACTTCTCACTCCAACGGCTGACGGCGTCGAGTTGTCGTTGAAGGGGAGGGAGGCAATATCTCACATTCTTGTTTTGTGCCATGATGAGGACGTCGCATACTGGCATGTCGTAGTGTGTTGTTCCGTGGGGAAATCGGACATGTATGCTGCGAAGAGTAGCGGGGAGAGTACGCTGCCCTCTGGGACTCCTTCAACTATGTATCTTAGTGTGGACAGTCTTCCTTCCATTTTCACTCTGAAAGTGCGATCCTGTAGGAAGCTGCTAATCAGTGTGATATATGGGGGAGGGATGTTTGACTGCTTTAGTTTGTACAGTAGGCCTTGGTGCCAAGTTGTGGCGAATGCTTTTTCCACGTCCAGCAGAACTAAAGTTGAAGTCTTGAAGTTTTCCTGGAAACCTAGGGCAACTTTCTCGGACACACGCAGCAACTGCATGGTCATGGAATGACCCCGACGAAAACCAAACTGGTGGGCAGGTGCTGGAGCATGAGCGCCGTAACACCGTATGCAGTTTAAATTCAAATAAATGCTTTGAAGATGACGCAAAGGAAAGTTTAAAAGGTTAGTTATAAGCATTTATCCTTAGAATAGTCTAAGCCCACAACATAGAGTATGATACCGAAATTTAAATCGAATGGGCTTGATAAAGACACGTTTTAATTTAATTGCCGGATGTGAGATTTGTGATAAGTGTTGAGTAATAACATATGTAGATAATAGAGTAGGAAGTGTTGTAAGGTGAGCAAGATATGAGTAAATAATAGTCGTTAAATTTGTAGGATAAACACATTATTGGTTTGAAATTAACGAGTCATGACGTCATACCATATAGTTTGAAATCAGTCAAAATTCAGGTCTGCCAACCTTAAAAGTCGCGCGATATATTTAATAAAATATAAAGAAAACATCGTTTAATCATAAAAAGGTAATTATATATTCGAAATTCAAAAAAGAACATGTTATAATAGAAAGGGACATTTATAAATTGGGAAAAGGAATAAAATAGCATTTTGGATACGAGGCTTTCTTTTGGATGACGTCATGACATTTAAAATTGGAGAGAACGTTTTCTTAGCGTGGGTACGCCAGAAAGCGTCACTACTCAGCCCAGACTGGTGCTGCACGTTGTGGAGTGCAGACGTGAGTGCGATTCCTCTGCGTATAGAAAATCGGCATAACTCCCGAAAGTATGTAAGAAGTAATAAACAATATATAGAAGTTTTCTTGGGTAATCTATAACACCTACGCATACCCGAGATAAAGAAAGAGATCTCATCCTGACTAGCCGGAGCGAACCAAATCAAAGGGCGACACAACGTGACCAACGACATTTACGCGTCAAATGGCGATCCAACGAGAACCGACCAACGACATTCCGCCACAAGTATTTTGAAAATACCTGAGTTCAAGAAATAACCATATATTCGTTTTGACATAGAAATGTGTATCTATATTTATACAAAATTACATGGTATCCACGACCTAAAATTCCAGCTTAAGTCTAAAACAAAACTAAAAGTGTAAAAACAGGTAGCAATAGCGGGTGCCCTGCCATCTATCCACAGATAATGAAATCAAGTAGACTGGACGACACCCAGTGCCATCTGTTTGCTGTAGGAGCTGGTATATCGCTGCATAGTCTATATGGGCACGTGATGAGGGAAGATGGTGTGGTAAAGGGATGAGACCTAGAAGGCTGTCTACCACTCACCAAGTATCTCCTAAAGGATTCGGTGCCCTATATGACCGTGCACGAACAAGAAGGCACTCAGTATCGTGAAAAGCAGTCACATTCCACGGATGTCATGAGAAAACTAAGAAACTGACAAAGAAAACAGGTAGATGTTACAACGCCATGTTTTACTCCACGTGGAGTTAAGAACTCTCTGTTATTTGATTTTGTTGACTGAAGTGACACGCTCATTGGTGCAAAGTGAAACGTCAGCGACTTCCGAGAACAAACAATGCATGCATGCATGTTACCTGAGAGACTTCTAATGATCAAAGATAGAGAGCATGTTAACAGTCAGACTAGCACAGTAATAATTGAAGTGTCGATCTATACACTTGGCGCTACAACCCGTTGTGAGTTTTGGCCTCCTTCACAATTCTCCTCCATTCATCTCGATCCTGTGCTTTCCCCTCCCAGCCTCTTATTCCCATTTCACTTCCATATAATAAAACTGGTGCTGTCTTATACAATTTCAATGTTGTTTCCTTTCTCGACTTATATTTCCGATATTTGTTTATTGTTGCACAATTTTGTTGGAACTTATCAATTTTATCTTTCTACATCATTGTCTCTGCTACACTTACGTCGCGGTGCAAATGCTTAAAATGTGGAGCCTGTGCCAGAGTTTTTCGTTGTGTGTTTATCTTCTGTGAACGGACAATATGTTTTTCGTTGTGTGCGATTATTTTAGTTTTCTCTTGTGATATTTTAAAATTATACCCTTTACTTATTGTATGCAATTTAAATAACGATTTTGTAGACTTTGTTCAGCATTGCATGCAATCACACTATCATCTAGATAAAGCAAAACACGTATAAATTTGTTTTTATCCATTTTTACTTTCTCTACTGGTAAGTAGAAGGAAGTATTGTACTCCACCCAAAAATTCGATGTCGACATTTCACTGGAAATATATATTTCGAGACCCCTGAATCCAATAAAAGCATTTTTAGAAAAAGGTCCGTGTGTGTGTCAGTCTGTGAACAGGATAAACTCAAAAACGAACAGTCGGTTAATAACCAAAGTTAGTATTTAAGTTTAATCTCTTTCAAGGATGCCACATGGAGATTTTAGACGAAAATAGCTCCACCCTAAACTACCCTTTAGATGGAAAATTTTTCAAAAATGTTGATTTTCTTGAAAATGGCTCTAACGATTTTGACTAAAATGTCATATGTTTAAGATATTTGTATGACAAATAATATATATATTGAATTTTCTGACTATAGCCTAAGTAGTCCTGTTTACTCTGGATGACTTTTAAATAGCTCGTAAACCGTAAGAGATAGACAAAATGTTACTATACAAAAAGGTAGATCTCAATTTATGTCCAAATAATTGTTTTTTCTATAGCGAATCATTTCGGAGATATTCCTTGTTATTTGTATCAGTTTAAGAAAACAAAACTTTCTTGAAATGGAACATCGTTGTTCATTTTGTAATGTTAAGCGTGTAAAGAGAACGGAATCTCAAAGCTTTAAAAGATTTGACTATCGCTCAAAGCCTACTGTATTCTAATATTCTCCTTACACCTACAAGGAAATAAGCAATAAGATAATTTGTAAAAATGTTTATCTCAACTAACACAAAAAAAGATATAGGGATAAGTTTGCACGAATGGTTAGTACAAGAGTAGAGAAAGTCATGTGAGTGCAACACATCATTTTTCTGCTTCCATATCAAGGATTGGGTTTCTCCGGTTCCGAAGTCAAAGTATCACTGAAACTGTTGCTTCCGTCTCTTTTTGGGCCGTGCTATACAAAAATGCTTGCAGCGGCAGACGCTCAAAGGACATTCTTTGCACATGTTCATACCATCTGTCACTTCTGTTACCATACTATTTTGTGTCTTCAATTTTTCTCTAATGTCTTGACTTCTTCTTTGGTTTCTAAGGCTCACCCCTAATACCGACCTTAAAAATCTCATTTCATCTACCTCAATACGTCTTTTATCACCGGCTCTTAGCACCCATGTTTCAGTTCCATACATTAAGGCTGGGTTTGAGGCGATTTTATGTAGTCGAATCTAGATTTCTTTATTTATGTTTTTCTCCCCAAATATCTCCTTATACATCCATTTATATTATTGTATTGTAGTATATTTTCTTGCACGTTTCTGTTTTATAGGCAATATTGATATTTCACATCCCAAATATCTGAAAGTATTTACTTGTTGTATTATATTATTATCTATAACTATTTTAGCTTTAATGTTATTTTTCCCTCTCATTGGGGTAGATTTTTCTTCCGGTGTTGTTTCCACTTCGTAATTATGCGTATAAATGTTTATCTACGTGTCAGTAGAACATAAATCTGTATAGATATTTTAGCGCGGAAAACTTAAAGCATTTCTCGCATGAAGAGGAAATGGATTCAACGTTGCAATTACCCTGTGTTGTAGCCTTGACCGATGGACTTAAATGCAAAGGAAAAATCTCCAGAGACACATAAATACGGAACTAATTATTTCCTTTGGGTTAATGAAGTGCCTACTTTAAAATTCGTTTTAATGGGTAGTTGTTGTACCCACCATTGGTGAACGGCATGGAAAGTAGCGATTTATATACCTCTTGGGTAGCATATTATAAGTATAATAAAAATATACTGCACACCCTCAGCGTGTGCTGACGTCACAGGTGAATCCAGAGACCGTGAAGCGAACGCAGAAACAGGAAGCTTTGCCCTATTTTTTCACTGCTTCAAATGCAAAGCTTGCACAAAGGTTTTAAAAACACAACAGCAGCACTCAACTTTTCCTAACAATGCCATCAGTAACACACATTATTAACTGTAAAACTAAAAATGTCGTTTCCTGTGTCTTAACCATTTGCACCGCCTATGTCATTTCTTCCACCACAATTATGATATTGCAAGTCGATCAAAAGAAGCAGAAATAAGCAATACAAACCACGGTACCATAAAATTGCTGAAAACATCAGTGAAAGGGAATCAAGGTTTCAGAAGGGGTAACAGAAGTAGGAAAATCTGTTTGAGATCCGTACTATTTTAAAACTTCTTTTTTTTTTCACTATGGCGTACCTTCGGCTATATGCTTTTGAAATGTGCAGCATTTGTTAAATGTGTGCTGTTAATGTCATGTATATTAACAGCAAAATAAATAAACAAATTAATTAAAAATATTCCAACATTGTAAAGGTTATAACATCTGTTTATTCAAACTTAATCATACGGTAGTAAAATACAGATATATTCATCATTCCATATCCTTATGCCACGCACTCACAATTTATCAATTAAGAAAAATAAAACTGTTGACTAAGGGGTATCTTATAGAAGAAAATACTGGAATTCATTAATGATACTCGATATTGAATTTTAAATCAAGCTCCAAAAATAGAAAATACTGCTTTAAAATATGTATGCAAATTTATATTCCCAAAGTGTATATGCACAAGTGTGTGCAAATAGTGCCTGCAATTTTGAAGCTTGACTTATAGTATTTTATCATTTAAATTGTCCTGCATAGTGCAATTTTTGCTAAGTTTCTTTCAGTTTCAGTATACACTATTTTTGAAGATCGAGAAAATATCTAAAGATCGTTTTTTAGTTATAAGTATAATTTAGGATATACAGTTTTAATAATCCAATATATGACTGATTTTTAGAAATTTAAACATACTTTTCCATATCTTTGTACTGCAATTGAAGTATGTATCGAAATAGCTTTGAACATGTTTCTCCATTGCGTTATATTATAGTGTAATTTCTGGTTTCGAATGAAGGTTTTCTTCTAATATCTATTGTAAGCAGGACTTATAATGACATTAGGTTCTTTGTTTCAGTAATTTTTTTTTTCATTTGTATAGCGCTATTTGAGTTCTTTGGTCCTATCGGGGCTTTGACTTCAGAAACAACTGAGAGTTACTGTTGGGTTTCTTAATACTGATTAGTTATCATTTTTAACATTAAACACAGTCAGACTGCTGCCACATTTATACCTCCTGACTCTGTGGGAATCTGTCAGAAGTCGAACCTGTGACTTCTAGGTTGACAAGCCAGAATAACGCTAATCACTTAACTAAAAATTTAGCCGTGGAAAATGCAGCACATTAGGCAACCACAACATAATAAATGTGAATGTTAAGTAAAATTTAACCTTGTTCGTCCATAAGACCTTCACATGTTAAAGTGGCATGTAAAAGAACTGCAGGACGAAATTCCACACACCGGCGGCGCTGTTGTTGTCTGATAATTGACTGCGTCATTAACAAACAAAATGCTTTACTTCATGTGTCAAGAATGTTCTCATCCGTTTCAGCATAACTCCGCTCATTGTAAAAGTAGACTGGATTTTGCTTCTCAGTGTCAACGGTAGTCTCACTAGAAATTATTATGAAATGCATCAAAGCGAGGTTTTCATTTGTACACATCTCCAACAGTTTAATTAACGGCATTGTAAAATAACAGCGCAGAGTAATCATAGCTGCAACTCGGCTATCCCCAAAGAAATACTGTTTGGTAACGAGATGTATTAGGGAATATCATTACATAGTAATTCGGTAATCATGCAATCCTTGTTGAATGACAGTGCTGGATTATTCATCTGCCATATTGTGTAATTACGGGCATTTACACCTCTGTATCAACGGAACTGTAATTTATCTGCCCGCAATATGTCATTTCTAAGCTCTAACTTATATCGAAATATTTGCAGACGCTCATTGCTTTCTCTACTATGTGTAATAAGCAGGGTAAGTATTGAATTCCAACAAAAAATTCGATCTAAAATTTTCGCCTGAAATATACATTTTTTTCTCTCTCCTCTTTTTCTATTTTACATCACTTTAAGCATGCATGGCGGCCAGTTAGGGCGGGTTCAAACCCGGCCCAGGCCGATGGTTTTTAAGTGTGCTTAAAAACGACAGCTCCATGTCAGTAGATTTATTGGCATGTAAAAGAACTCCTGCGGGACAAACTTCCGGCACACCGGCGACGCTGATGTGATCCTGGCAATTGACAGCGTCGTTAAACAACAAAAAAATTTTAATTTTTTTTCAAGGTCTCATCCCTGTACCATACCACCTTGGTTCTTCACGAGTCCACAGAAAAACCACCACATGACAACTGTACCTCCGTCTTTGTGACGGCAGATGGCTTTAGGATCCCATCTGGACTGTCTGCTTTCATTATCTGTTGATAGATGTCACAACATATGCTATTACCGTCTATTTTTCATTTTATTATTGTTTTATGCTTAAAATGGAAGTTTGGGTCGTGATATTAAATATCCAACCCGGTATCTAAGGGAACCAACGAATAAAACACCAGTAAGGTTAAGTGACCCATGGGAATCGCACCTAAGACCTCCCGAATTTGGGTCACAGACCATACCATCTGAGCCATTCCGCTATATATGTTTTGATACCTTGTCAAAAAAACTTGTTGGATATCTGCAGGATAACGGTGAAACAGTGAGCAGCAAAGATAGATATATGACAGAACTAAGAATTTCGTCTCGCACCGCTGAACACGCTCGTACTAGAGACCGGTTCAACGTGTGACGTCACTGTGCTCTGCACTGCTAAGAAAAAATTTGGAAGATGCGGGACCAGCAATGTAGGAAACACGGGATACTTCTGATGTTAATTACACAACTAACGTCTCGGATATTATAATATTGATGCTGACTGTTTTGATTGCACAATTGATCATAGATCGTAAAAAAAATAACTTTATGCTATGAGAAAACATTAGGGGAGGTTAATCAGATAGTGAAGAAGAGAAAAATATTCAGCTTACTAAGCGATCAAGCTCACCAAGTTCAGAATTACGTGCACTCAAATGGCAGAACAGAACTCCACGAGCTACTTCAAGGTCGCTCGAGACCAGACAGACTTAGAAAAGAGCTCATACGATACATACAATCTCAAAGGCTACTATCGAAATTATATGCAATTCGTTTGCCGAACTGATTCAGATGAATGCAAATAGTGTGCGATCAGCATATCAGAGTATTCTGTTTTATTTGGTCGAACTGCAGTGTGCAACTCTATTGACCTTTTGTTTACATTTTCACGGGGAAAAATACAAGTGTAGCTGCTTCTTTGTCAAAATGCTCGTTTTGTTTCTGGTAAGGCTATTGTACTATGAACAGGTGTGCATCGTTTTTTGTCGCTCAAACCGTATATGAATTTGCTTTATGTTGGCAATGCGTCATGTGGGCAGATCTGTCAATGGCAGATGGACGCATTATTCAGACGCCCTAAGCGCTTCACACAACTGCGCTCAGATAATGCACATTTGTTTCTGAGGGGCAGGTCAATAACTTATCGCAGAAAATGCGTGTAGACTGTTTTAATTGCAAAGTAGAAATGTAACAGTTATTATGGAAAGGCAGAGTGTAGAATAATTGATTCGCAAATATTACCTTTGGAAAATCCTAGTGTTGCCTTCATAAGCATTTCTCTGCTCACTTTTCCACAAACTGTTTTATAATAATAATAATAATAATAATAATAATAATAATAATAATAATAATAATAATAATAATAATAATAATAATAATAATAATGTTTATTATTGTTATATGATTTTTAAGTTTTCATCAAGTACCTGTTGTTTTTAGGATTGTTGTTCCCCTTTAACCAATATGTACACACAGACTCTCATGAATAAAGCTAGGCGCTTATGCCAGCCCAAAAATAGGAACCGTGGCCTACCTAATGCACCAATGTATAATGTTGCCATTCGGCAACAAAGATGTTCAGTCAGAGTTTCAGTATATTGTACCTGTTTTTACTTTCTCTACTGGTAAGTAGGGGAAGTATTGTATTCCACCCAAAAGTTTGATGTCGGGATTTCTCTGGAAATGTATGTTTTGAAGTCCCATGAATAATGAGAACCTTCTTTAGAAAAAGGTACGTGTGCGTGTGTATGTGTGTGTGTGTGTGTGTTTGTGTGTGTTTGTGTCTGTGGACAGCATAACTCAAAAACGAATAGTCTGTTAAAAACCAAAGTTAGTATTTAAGGTTAATGTCCTTGAAGGATGCGATACGGAGATTTTAAAGAAAATTGCTCCACCCTAAACTACCCTTTACATGGAAAAGTGTTCGAAAATTTTGATTTTCTTGAAAATGGCCCTAACCATTTTGATTAAAATGCCGTATGCTTGAGATTTTCTAATCACAGACGAAATGTATATCTTGAATTTTCTGGCTATAGCCCATGTAGTCCTATTTATTCTGGACGACTTTTGCATAACTGGTAAACCGTAAGAGAGAGACCAGATCTTAGTATAGAAAACTGTAGACCTTTATAAAACACACACGTTAGGTCTAAATAAAGTGTGTTTTTTTTTTTTTTTTAAGAGTGAACTATTTCGGAGATATGCCTTGTTATTTGAACAACTTATACATTGTCAAATGGAACATTATTAATTTTTATATGCAAAGAGAACGGACTTTCAAAGGTTTAAATTATTTGACTATCACTCAAAGCCTACTGTATTCCCACATTCATCTTGCATCTACAAGAAAATAAGCACTGTGATAATTTGAACAAATGTTTAACTCAACTAGCACAAAGAAGATATAGGAATAAGAGTTTGTAAGAATGCTTAGTACAAGAGTAGAGAAAATCATGTGAGTGCAACATATCAGATTTTTTTCTTCTTTTCATAAGTGTACCAAATTATTTCAGTTTTAATATACTTTCTTTTATTTGTTTTTCCTTTTAACAACCAAGACCCATGCAATTGTAGTCTAATATAACCCTGTCGTCAAGCAAATGTACTAGAACCTTGGTTATTTTACGTGGGCGCTCCCCATCCTTTACTACAACCACATTTGATTACAGTCGCTGGGTTTAAAATCACGACATTCGACTTTCATTTTGTCTGGTCTTTAATAATCGTGACTATTAGAATTACTTCCTTTAAGGTATCTGTGACAGGGGTATCCAAACTAGTTCAAAAATTAGAAGAAGAATGGCATATATAGCACAATAATTTATGTAATAAGGGTTAAGAGAGCAGTTAAGTTTCTTATATTTTGAAAAAATAAAAAATTAGCATATATTCGTAAACAATAATTATTATATAGAATGTGTGCTCCAGTGATGGTATCGTGGTGATTATGATAATGATGGTGGTGGTGGTGGTAACGTGAGCAATTAAAGGTAGTGCCTGTATTTAGACGTTAATGGATTAAAAAATAAACTTCTCGTTTGCGATGAAGTAGTCAGTAAATTTGTGGACAAACATCAGAAATTCAATTCAACTCTGGGAGATGGGGGTGGGGAGTTGTTGATATTAAAAATGAAGGGGATGTAAAGGTGAGCAGCCCCATAATTATGCGCAGCGTCACGGGGCCCAACTACCTGTCAGACTCAGTTTATTTAAGCCGCCGTAGACGGTGTTATGCCAAACCGCAAGCTTCCCTTGGCTGTTGTTACATGTTTATTAAAATTAATGCTCGTGCAAGTTTACACATGTTCCCCGTCTACCCAGATGGATGGTGCCGCTTAATGGGCCAAACATAATTATATGCCAGTACATGGTTTAGCTCACTTACTGCAGTATTCAACACTCGAGCCTCTCTTTGATTCCATAAAGGCCGCCTTTGATGTAGTCTACAGAAAAAAGAAAAGCTACTTCTCATAACCTCATTTTTGTTCAGGTGTACTACGAAACAGCAGTAGCGTGTGTCAAGCGGTTTACTTGCATGAAAGCCATCTGTGAACTTGAGCATTAGCTAAGCTGAATTATGAAGCAGGTGTTACAGGAACTGGAATAATTAAACCAATTAAATGTAAGAAACATCAGCACGATTAAAAATGCAAATAATATAATGTGACGTCAGCATCGGCGCTCAACAGAGGACGGACGTGCCCAACCTACTTCATACCACATGCCGTGCGGCGAACGGGCAAAGATGTTCATAGCTGAGCTGCCTCACGGGACTGGTGTGTGAACGTGACTGTCAACAACGTAAGCGGCAGAAGAAAAGTTGTCGAGAACGTTCATGAGGCCTCTAGCTGAGTAATTTCCCTTACGTGTGTTTATGGAACTCGAGAAAGGCCCGTGTGACGTCATCCCCACTGGATAAGGAGGTTTAAGATGAACAGTTGGAGTGACTTAGAGTTGAGTTACGTCTGTGTGTCAGTGAGGTTGTGCGTGTGTGTCGTCCTATTGTTAGTAAGAAGATTCAACGAGCGTCGCGGGTGGTTGCATTTAAGTTTAATGTCTTTCAAGGATGCGACACGAAGATTTTTAGTAAAATGGCATATATTCGAGATATTTGTATAGAAAACGAAATGTATATTTTGAATTTTCTGGCTATAGCCGATGTAGTCCGGTTTATTCTGGATCAGTTTTGCATAACCGGTAAACCGTGAGAAATAGATCACATCTTACGGTATAAAAATACAGATCTTGCTAAAACACAATTTATGTCCAAACAACATTTTTTGTAGAGTGAGCGATTTCGGAATTATTACTTTTCTGAGTTTTGGAAAACCTAAAAATTTCGTCAAATGGAAGATCGTGATTCGTTTTTTATACCTTTGCCGTGCAAAGAGAACGGAATCTCAAAGCTTTAAAAGATTTAACTATCACTCAAAGCCTACTGTATTCCCATTTTCCCTTGCACCTACAAGGAAATAAGCAATAAGATAATTTGTACAAATGTTTATTTCAACTAACACGAAGGTGAGTGAGTGAATTTGTAGCGTTTAACGGCCCGTCGAGAACGAGCTCATTTGGGCCAACACGAAGAAGATATAGGAATAAGAGTTTGTAAGAATTGTAAGAGAAAGTCATGTGATGCAACACATCAGATTTATTGCTACAGTCTTATCATAGGTGACCAATGACCCTAAGTATTTAAATGTTTTTACTTCCTCATAATTTTCTCCATTGATTGATATTGCATTATCCAAGGTACCAGTCCTTGTTTTGGAGGTGTCTATATATATATATATATATATATATTGTAAAGTTTTAAAGGGTTTTCGACTTTTCAGCTATTGCCTTGCAGTCGTGCACCAGTTCTCCAACATCATTTAAGGCGCTTATTTCCTTTCTAGCATTATTTATTCTGTTGTTATTGTCTCTTTCGCTTCTACCTAACTGTTCTACAATAGACCCAAGATATTTCAATTGTTCAACTCCTTTTATTATTTTACTATTTATTCCCTTCTCCTCCAACTTCCATATATTGTCTTGTCAAAATGGATTTTTAAGACTGTAAATAAAAAAACAAAAAACACATACATTGATCTTTATTGTTAAATGGCAATATAAAAATAAAAATAAATACTGTTACAATATTCTTAAACTTTGACTCAACGTATTTGTTGCCAAATGGCAACAGTATGCATCAGA
Source organism: Tenodera sinensis (assembly GCA_030765045.1). Lineage (NCBI taxonomy): Eukaryota > Metazoa > Arthropoda > Insecta > Mantodea > Mantidae > Tenodera > Tenodera sinensis. The sequence goes on from CM060972.1 coordinate 83,411,372, forward strand.
GGGTTAAATATACTTTGTGTTATAAATATTTTTTGCGGAGTTTACTCATAAAAAACCTCTCTAATGGGCAGTTAAGATAACATATGAAGGGTTGAGAATCAAAGAGGAAACACAACTTTTAAAATATAGCCATTCTTTCCTTTATCCAACTTTGCTACCATCGCCCCTTCCTGAAATACGAACAAAGTGACAGATGGGATTTGTTCGTGATCTACTTGCCTTATGTATCAGTGTGTCCAACAGAAAAAAGCGACGTACCTATTTACAAATCCTATTAAATCACAAGGGAAGGGAGGGGGGATATCCTATTAATCCATGGAAACAATTGAAAGCGATCTAGTATCCGATTAGGATGGGATTTGACTGGCGCTGCGATCGAAGCCTTTAATGGTGTATACATAAGTATCAGGTGACAGTGGTTAAATTAACCTATCTGCTACACAGCACAGCACAGCACAGATATGGGCCATAGCCGAGAGTGCTCGCATTCCCCAGTCAAATCAGCTTACCTGATAAAGGATTTTTACAGGCTGTTTCTCTACATAACGATAGGTTTTCCACAGAACGGCAACGGAAATCAATAATTATTGGTAGCATGTTTAACCTCCCGTATTGGGAAAATTACTTTCCGAAAGATTCTTAATTGTCTGTGCATTAGATACTCTCTGTGGATATTTGGAGTCTGTTTTGGTTAGTGAGCTCAGAATGCACAACTGCAATATCGGCAGAAACTCATCATAGTTGAAAGCTAATAGGTATAATCTGCATCCGGAGCTGCGAGCTGATTTTGGCTGAGGGTAGAATTGTTTTTTAATTAGGATTATGTCTTACCTTGGAAATATGGATATGAGAGTGAATGACACAATGAAAACTTGCGCAGGAGAACTTGGCAGCTCGACCGGAAGACGATCTTTGCTGTATATGCCCCTTACGCGGCACCCCCCGGAAGGATGGATGAGGCGAATGGACCCGAAAGGCGTTGCTACGACAAAATAGACGTCAGGGTTCCTACATTTTTCAATTAGAAGCTCCCAGCGGAGGCTGGCTCAGACCGGTTCCTCTTTCACCCCTTCGGGTTCGCACCCCCAAGGGGGCGGGATACTGAAAACCGGTTCCCCTACCCTTTCGCACTTGTATCATCCTATGGAGGGAGGCGGATATCAGGAGACTCGCCTTCCAATCCGGGAGACAAAATTTCTAGAGCGCACTTATTCCTCCTGCCGTGCTGCTACCGCAACGCTCGCCGTCGCTTCAGACGGTGAAAGAAACCAATGAGGATGAAGGGTGAAATGAAATGATTAATGTAACGAAATGCAGGAATATGAAATCCGCAGGATATGGAAATCCTTCCCAGTATTCGCCTGACGAGCTGGGGAAACCTTCGAAAAAACCCTTGGTTCAGGAAGGTCAACCACAGGGGTTGAACCCACGATCTTCCGAACGTAGCCCACAGACGCTACCACCTAAGCCATACTACTCAGCAATGAGAGTGAATGTACATGTGAAAAATGAAAACGAAGAAAAACTACGCTTCAGTGAAACTGCCTATATGACCACAGCAGAAAGCTATAAAAATGAGCATCTCCACCCCAACAAAAAATTTTCGTGTTGCCACGGAGCACCTTTGTGATGATAAGCGCCGAGCTTCCGTGCTGGAAGCACTCCTTGTGTTTGATGTTCCGTGGCTAACTTCACGTTGTAACTTTGTACGTTCTTGTGGTTAGTTTTGAAAGAGTTTGTGAAAAAGTAAAATTGTGCCTGCCTGTGTGATTGAGGCAATACTGTCAGTAAAGGAAATATAGACTAAAGAAATAATTTAAAGGTAACCGTGCAAGTATATTTGTCAATATTATCTGGGCATTGAAGTTTATGGAGACCTTTCAGTGCTGTTTTTTATTGTTGAATCGGTAATAGCAACAGCATACTCCTAGATAAGTCTTGTATTTGACCGTGTGGCTTTCACCTATACATTATTTACAAAGAGAATCTTTTAGAGGCGTATGCGAGTGTGCAAGATAATCAACTCTAAATATTTACAAGCATATTAAAGTTGGAAAGGGAGGTTTACGGCTATTCATATTGATGTATCCAAACCGAAAGGAGTAAGCTATGAATAACAAAGGGCACTTTTTGACCGTCATTACAAAAATAAATTTTTAATATACACCAGCTTAACTAGGTAAAAGTGGGGTCTTAAATTTTTTAATCTGCATATCTTTTCCCATTTTTAATATTTTTAATTTTACTTTTATTTTATAATTTGTAAGTTATATGTTTGTAATATATATGTTTTGTATTTAAATTCAGTTAATTATGTTTATATACTGTAAATTTTTATTTTATTTTAATTCTAATTTTACTATATGCTCTGTAAGCTATATATATTGTGATATAATGGTTTGGAAATTGTTAGTGAGTTTAAAGAACTGTAATATAGAACCTGGATTAAGAACTTTGTTAAGATTATATATACAGATTCTTTATTTAATTTTAGAGACAGAAAAGTGTGAAAAGCAGTCTTAACATGTTAATGTGAATTATGTGTGTTTAGAAGGGTCAGCGACAAAATAGTGTGGACAATTTTCAAAACTATTAATGTAAAAATAATGTTAATATATTTATGGAAATATAAGTCTTTAAATGAACTCCATAGAAACAGTTCCCCTAGAGTCTTTTTCAGCTACCCTGCCAACAGATAGGTAGCCTTAGCCCTTAAGGAATGAGGACGCTAAAATAAAATAAAGAAACAAAAAACACACCTCGGTAATAAATAGCACTGTAAAACTGCATATATGGAAGTAAGTACAATCATTCACTTTCTAATTAATTCATTTTCTATATCTTCCGGCTCTCTGTGATGTTTCTAATAAGTTCCGAAGCAGCTACATTTATTGGGAAATTTAGGGAATTAAACTTTTAGGAACCAATAAAGAATATAAATTAGCAAAGCATGGATGGAATTAAAAGTTTGAGTCCAGTTTAGTAAGAGTGTAATTAAAAATATCATAAAGTTCTCGAGGAGAGAGAAAATGAAATTTCAGTAAAATTAAATCTGGAATCTTTCTTGATGCCGTTACACGCAATTAAATCTAACTTGGGTAAACAATTATCTATGCAATGTGAATCGTTTAAAATTACCACTCCGAATATTTCTGCAAGAAGGGATGCTATGGATGCGAAGAACTTGGTTCATAAATGTAGCTCAACGAAGATTCAAGGCTACTGAAGGTTTAGAATGCTTCCAGTTGCTGAGGTATAAGCATTGGAAACTTTTAGATGAATTTTGTATTGTATTTAACAGCAATGACTTTATAAGCTTAAACCGGTAGAGCTATTTCCTTTCTATTTCAACCAGAGCCGTATTTCTCTTTCACTTTTAACCGTAACGTTAACTGTAGTTCCAAGTTGACAGAGTTTAAAGTTTGCTGTTGCAATCTTGGATAAGTGCATCAACATGTTTAGTCTCCAAAATCGAAAGGGGGAAAACCTCATTATATTGTGACAAATGTGATATATCCCACTCCTGATACCAGACTGACAAATCCAGTTGCTTTTTCTGTCACTTTATTTCCCTTCTAAAACTGAATCCTATAATCACAGTTCTCTATCATTAGTACAATAACAATTCGTCGTGGCCTTGCGACTCTCAGCTATTCTGTCCTCTCTTAACCTTGACACCAATACGGCTTACAGTTCTACTAATCTCTCTAACAAACAACTGGCTCCTACGATACACTCACTAAAAGCTGATGCATACAACAAACAACTCCAACGCGGCCATTAATTTTCTTAAACTGTCTTGCACACGTTCAACCTCTCTCAACATTGACTGCACACACATACACACACACTCTCTCTCTCTCTCTCTCTCTCTCTCTCTCTCTCTCTCTCACAGATATACTTAAATACTTATTAACAAAAAACTCTCGCCGTTCCGATTTGCTTATATATGCCAAACGAATTGCGGGAAATTCTATGGAAAATAAAGTTTTCTTAAGATTTCTCGTAAACAAGCCGGTAGTTCAAATTTTTCTGCAATACTCTGGAGTCGGTCTTTGTTCCAGCCTTACTATTGTAGTCTTTAGCGGCCGCACGTGGTGTGAGGTATCCTGACCTTGAGCGTCGCGTCCTCACGGATGGGCGGCGGCCGGCGTCACAGTATTTTTGTATCAATTTTTGTCCATTGTTATATTGTCAAATAGACGTTACTGATTGGTATGATACAGAAAAGTGTGAGAGAAGCAGGGTCTATTTTATATCGTCTCTAAAACGATGCTGGTATATAATTTGTAGCCACAAATTACGCTCGGTTCTTTGCCTGTCTGTCCCCGTCTGTCTGTCTCGCTCTCTCTCCGCCACAGTGCGTGTTTTATTTGCCCTCTCAACAATGCAACTTGTGCTTCTGATAGAACAACAATACGTATTCCAACTTTATGAAAATGAATTTTGTACTTTTATTTTCTAATGAAGTACAGCATTGTCAGGGGCAGGAGCAAGAACAGCCTCGAATTAACTCGGGCGGTCCGTTTATACCTCGGTACCTATTCGTTTACTACGTTTTTATCCGTGCAATATAATAGATGCAATTTACCCAAGCGTTTTCGTCCTGCGTAATAACTGAATGTAGACGACTATTGGCTTCTGCTAGTACTATTCCTTATACTTTAATTTTATGTTATTATAGCATTTAAAAATAAAAGAGTAATATTTGTAGCTGTTTTGTATTATACGTATATTAATTTATTTCAGTATTATTGTAGTGTGTTTTTATTTTTTATTTTCAGTGCAATCAAATATAACCCCGTCATTTGCGTGTGCCATGTACCTTTGTGTTTTACGTGGATCCTCCCCAACCTTTCCCATAGGCAAGTTTTACTGCAGTCAGCTGCAGCTTTGAATTGACGATCAGTTCAATTTCTTTCGCTTTAATGATCATGACTATCCTTTTATTAAGGTGCTTGGGGCAGGGATATAGAAAGTTTAGGAATTAGATTAAGAATGCCAAGTTGATTCACGCAAAAAAGGTTAGCTTGGCGTATGGTTTGTGGATGGATGAAGCGGCAAATATTACCAGCCCAGGGCGCGCTTGGGTAAGCAGTAACTTATTCTTTGTCTAGACAGTTTATGCTCGTATTGCCCACGGGTGATTTGGACGAGGTGCAAGTTTAGTGTACTTTATGCAAGCTCTTTTTCGCATAATGTCGGTTTTAATGTGGAGGATGTTGAATGGGAACCTATGGTCTCATGCTGAGTGCCCTGTTCCACAGGTCTGCAGTCTGCGGATGGTGGTCCTGAACCCCAAACCTCACAGCCGCACAGTGTCAGAGGCAGAGTGATCTCACTACACAGGCGCAGTTTCAGGTATGTGGGAATGGTAAACCGGAAAACAGGGTACAACAAACTGAGTGGCCTAAACCGACCTTTACCTTGACATGTGGATGAATGTGAGGGCGCGGTTAAGTAGCACTCAATGGTAGTTGCGGAGTTAACCCAAGAGATTTGCACCATTATGAGGAAATACGCATTTCTACCTTGCATGAGAAACATGTGGGGAGGAAGGAAAAAAAAAAAAAAAAAAAAAAAAACGAACAATGCTAATCTGGAGGATTCATAGAAAGCAGTTCCTATGTTGCATAACGACAATGATCATATTTTATTGAACACAATCATAATCCTGCTTCTGAAGCAGTAGACAAATATTCTCTTTGGGCACTTTTGTACCTGTTTTGGAAATGGGTATGCGTTTTAATGTATGAATTATATTAGTACATATGCCACTCTTCTTTTAATTCCTGAACTGGTTTAGGTGTCCGTGTTAAATGCCAGACGAAATGGACTGGCAATCCATTCAAAGGAGAACGTCGTGAGTTTAATCCCAGCGACTGCAATCAAATATGACAAAGGATGGGGAGGGCCCACTTAAAATAATCAGTGATATTGTACTCATGGATGATGATGGGGTTGCATTATACTACTATTGCATGGGTTTTTTAAAAAGAAAAGGGTAATCTACAATAATACTGACATAAATGGATACATTCATGATATAAATAGCTACCAATAGCTTTATGTTATTGTTAAATGCCAATTTAATAGGAAAATAACAAAGAAGCACTGTTACAATATTCCAAAACTTTGACACTAAACACATTTTTCGCGAAATGGTAGGAGTAAGTATTAGATAGTTAATGCTTCTGGTCTGTATAATTACATTTATAAGACCCTTTCTGTTTTCGATGGATTCTTTCAGCTGCTCGAAACGCAAGCAGTTTTATACTGTTGGTTGAAGATCCTGTACTGGTTAAAAGCTGTTCGAAATTTGAATTTTCTTTGTGCACAATTGTTTCCTTGTGGAATGTGTGTATACTTAGCACTTTCACTTCACTCCTTGTATAATTAATAATTAATTAATTTACTCACCATTCACACCGAGTGCAGTTATCAGAGAGGTCCCTTACCTAGAAAAGAAAATGGAAACTAATAATTATGAAGAAAATCAAAGAATCTGGTAGTTTATAATTGTAATGAAGTAATTATAGTGGCCGCAAAATTTAAACGCGGCTGGCAGGAGGAGCTGGTCAACACATGAGAGGTTTGTGACGCCCTGCAGTGTTGTATAGTTAAGCACGGTATGAAATCACAAAGTGCATTTGTGTAAAAGGAGTGCGGTTGTCACAACAGGAAAATGGAGTTGCTATAATGAATGGCGGGGGAAACTGGAAAACCCGAAGAAAACCATAATAATAACGTATAGATAGAAGAAAAAAAAATTCTTTTTTTCTTACTTTTTTGATGTTTGCTATTGTGCGCTTAATTAAGTACAGTGTGCAAGTGCAAGAAAGTGGTAACACGCAAATTAATTTAGTTCAAGTTATGGACGAAGAAACTAGAAGTGTCCGTGTTTGTAAAGGTTGCCTACTTCTGCTACATTGACTTAAGTTATGCCAAGGTTGCCAGATGCCGTAAAAGGCATCCGGCGTGCCTTTAGTTTCTACAAGTTGCACAAAACAAGTATTACATCCTAGAAAGCGCCTAAATCGAATGCTGTAGAACTGCGGCTGTCGAGGCCTGTGCTTAGAGTTCACAAAACTCTCCATAGAGCGTGCAACAATAGTTCCTTTCGAAGTAAAAGACATAAGTGCAATGGTCTATTCGTTAGGTACTGAACTTCTAAAAATAAAATGCTAACAAAATAGCTCTCTTAATAAAGGTATCGTTGTCAGTGAAGATACACTGCATTGTACATACATCAGAACACATTTCCATATTAGTGGACAGTTTGGAAGGACGACCTCGTGTTATGTCTACTCCAAATGTTTTTTCATAGAGAAGGTTTTCACGTTATCCATATTATTATGCAAATTTTACATTCACATAGTATTTTCTACTCGCTCTTCTTTGATCTAACACATTCACATGCTCTTTTCTACTTTCCCTTCAAGATAAAGTTCATAAAATTGTCTATGATTAAAATAGAATTATTGTTATTCTACGAAACACAACCACATTTATTCCTCTGCTTCCACTTCTACACACAATACATATAATTTTCTATATGTTTGAAAAAGAAATCTCGCACCACATTCACACGGCTTTCACTAGTCACTTTTCTTCCTGTGGTTGTTCAACACTGCTTTTGCACAATGTATTCCAGGCGTTTTTATTTATTATTAATTGTAATATCCTAAGAGTTTTAATTAAATATTTGTCTAAGCATGTTACGTAATAATTTTAAGTTTCCAAAGAAACACAAGGCTGTTGAACAAGTGCAACCTAAGTCCGCAAATTTTAGGGTTTCATCGTCAAAGCACGCGCAACACGCGTATTTAAATTAGTTTTCGCATACATTTTTAGTCCTCTGAGTTTCTGTTGACTCAGATTTTAGGGAAGAAATGGCTTACTAAGTAATCGCTAATTTTGCTGACTTCTGTGCTAAATAATATCCATAATACTATGCATAAGGTTCCTCAGGTGCTTCTAATGGTTCAATATTATAAGATGAATTATCTGGCCACTAGTGGCGTTTGAGAGATCCCGGCCTGATGCAGTTGGACATCACAAGCCAGGTGCGCCAGCAGTTAAATTACATTATTTTGTTGTTTAACGACGCTGTCAATTGCCAGGATCACATCAGCGTCGCCGGTGTGCCGGAATTTTGTCCCGCAGGAGTTCTTTAACATACCAGTAAATCTACTGACATGGAGCTGTTAGTTTTAAGCACACTTAAAAACCATCGGTCTGGGCCGGATTTGAACCCGCGACCTTGGGATCAGTAGGCCAGCGTCTAACCAACTGAGCCACCCAGGTCGACTGCACCAGCAGTATGTATGTATTTGAAATAAACTTTTCCGCAATTTTTGGGATGTATACAAACATACAGAGGTCATTTGGGTTGTTTATATGTTCGTATATCGAAGTTTTGAGAAATAATTATATATTAAATCTATTACACAAACTATATACATTCAAGGGGAGGCATCTGTGAAATTTGAACAAAAATGAAAAATGCGATTTTTCGTTTTTTGCCTTAAAATTATATCTGTACCTTGTACTTTCAGAATCTACCGTCGTTTACTCCTCACCGCCATTTAAAAGGCCGTTACGCCATGATTTAAATGCCCATGTGCGGGTGGGCGTGGCTGCTGAAATGCACTCATTACCCCATTGCAGCAAAATCGCGTACAATTTTGAAGTTGAAATTGGGCAGTCTGATTCGGTTCTGGTGGATGTAAGCAGAGACATCTTGTGGGATTTTCTGCAAACATTCATGTCAGTGAAACAAATCAATTTCCTGTTTTTGCATGTGTGAACCACGTGGTTGTATTTTTCTGAATTTTATTCAAGATTACACAGCCTGAAGAAGAGAGAAGTCATCTTTATTGTTGTGTACATTTAGATAAGTAGAGTTTAGAATAAGAGTAAGTATAATATAAGTCAGGGAATACTAAATAAGTAGGTATCTTCTTGCTGTAAGTGAAAATCTAACTTGTTTATTTAGCTGTTTGTAATCACACAACTAGCTAATTTTCTGCTCACTATTATAATTTATTGTACAGTTGTAAAGATTATATATTAGGTGGACCAGATTTTCATTAAATTATTAGTAACTGGTATAAAATTATTGTAAAATCGGTAAGCAAAAGCAAGCAAAGAAATCTCTTGTAGCAAGAAAAAATATATACCTATATATATATAGGTTATATATAGGTAGGTTCAAGTACTAAAAAATTGCAGTGACTTCAACTATCAGTGAGTTTAATGAGTTGTGAGGATGCTCTCTATGTAAAGGAAAGAGTCACAGCTAGAAAAGTAAGTCCAGTCAGAAAAAGAATTAGTAATGTTAGGAATAAGGCAGGATTAAAGCAGAGTGCACTGAGAACATTAAATTCATTTAAATCAGCAAAAAAGCAGTTAAGAGTAGCAAAACTTAAAGAAGAAGAAGATAAATAGTTAACTGAAGAACCTTCATATGCCCCAGGGGAATTCTAAAGCAGTAAATGTATGTTGTCATACACTTAAAACTTTAGTCATTTTCTCTACTTTCTATTTTTTCACATTTTTTAATCTTCAAAATGCATCCTCTAACATAGTTCTTAATATATTTCTTTTCAATTTTGCACACATATTCTTAGATAGTTTCTTCATAACACTGGGTATTTTAAACGCTCTAGATTGAGTAGTTTAATTGTTATTGAATTTTTATTTTGAAAATTATTAATAATTTGAAGAAAAAAACGGACATTGAGGTATTCAATATTTTTTCTCCAAAACTGTTTGACATTTTGACATAGCCAAATAAAAATACCAGGTTTTGTACACATAATCTAGGGAAACATATGGCCAGAGTTTAGTTTACTTAGAACAAATAATATTTTATAAGAAGCATTTCCTATACTGCCCTAAAATTGCAGCAAAGAAAAAAAACCAATAAAAAAATTTTTTTGCAAAAATTATCTTACATAGAAAAGTGAAATTTGGTAAACCTTCTAGTTATGCTCTGGCACACATACATACAAATTTTCACATCATTGTGACAAAAATTGTGTATTTTTGTCATTTTCACAGATGCCTCCCCTTAATAAAAACATTCACACCAAAAGAATACAGCAAAAATAAATATTTTAATGGAATAGGAACCAATCTTTGGATTGAAGAACAAAATACATAATAAACAGAAGAAGGTATATATCACAACGAAGACCTAGGTGAATTTGCAATATAAGAATTGCAAACTTTGTAAAATGCGACTGTTATCGATAATTTAGAAGCCGAATTGCTGAAATACGTTACAGAAAATGTTCAAATAAGTATATAACAATTCTACCATAAACGTTGCACACAAAGGACTGGTTCGGAAGGGTGGAAGAATAGAATAACATATAAACGCGACGCATCAGTTTGTTTTCTCACTTTACTGATTTCTTTGAGGCTTCGTTAGCAGTCTGCGTACTACCACAGTACAAATTGGACATTATCTTTGAGGTGAAAACTCGTATCCTTTGTAATCACCAATACTTTGTGAAGACCGTTGACGTTTGTGCAGTATTGATTTACTTTAATTGCCTATTTTGTGATACTTCAGACACGTCATAATTTACAAGCTTAACACGTTCTTTGTTTGGACTGTTGGCTTCAGATTTTCCCCTCCATTTATGTCGCATTTAACATCGACATCACCGGCTACTGCTTTGGAACAATTGCTCATCGGCAATGATGTTCACCCGTTTACTATTTCTGAAACACACACACACACACACACACACACACACACACACACACACACACACACACACACACACAAACACACACACACACACACAAACACACACACTCTCTCATATCCACATTTTCAGACTCTAGGGAGCACGGGGAACAATCCTGGTACATAACAATTCGAACCTTAGACCTGTGGATTTGAAAGTTTGTATGATCACCATTAGGGCCCTAATGACCTAGCTGCTGACGGGCCCTTAAACCCTACTCACTCACTGTAGGATTTATATTTGAAAGCAGTCAGGTAAATAGGTTCGTTCATTTTAAAACTTGAATGTCACTATTTCTAACATGTAAATTCTGAGTTTTATTCACTATATCACCTCTATTGGCACATCTTAAATATGTTCGTGTCCACACTAATAGGTCCTAACCACATTGGCAATCGTACAAGCAATAAAATTGTTTATTGTCTTTTTTTTCCCCTTATTTTAGTGGTTGATTATTAAAATACGTAACAAAGTCCACTATGTAACGAGTAAAATTAAAAAGGTGTAATGATAAACAGAGATAAAAGTAAAACTTCGCTTACTCTGTGTCAAATTTCCCTCTTGGTCGTCCGCTGCCATCTTCTCAAGCAGATTGGAACTGTTTCAGTTTGTTAACGTGCAGATGGCAGCACAAGGAATCCAGTCTTTTGAGTTTTTAAAAAAGAAGTAAATATGTAATAAGAGAAAGCAAAGTCGAAAGAATATGATATAATGATAGTAAAATTGTAGCTATATGTAAATAACGTAATCAATAGACAAAGATTCAATGCTGATATCAAATGAAAGCCAAAATTATCGTCATGCAGACTTCAAGACTATGGTTTGAAATATAAGTCTTCCGTTACAATGAAAAAGTTGAAGTAGAGCAGAATATTAAACTATCTACCTAGTTAACTGATAGCTCTTCTATCCGCTATGACTGTACTTTCAGATTTCAAGCCTTTGGTTTGAAATATAAGTCTTACGTTTACAATTAGTTATGTAGTTTAATATTCCACATAACTCCACTTTCATTGCATGACTTTTGGCTGTATTTTTGATATAGTGAATAAAACTCACAATTTACATGTTAGAAATAATGACAAATTCAAGTTTTAAAATGAACGAACCTATTTACCTGACTGCTTTCAAATATAAATCCTACAGTGAGTGAGTGAGTAGGGTTTAAGGGTCCGTCAACAGCTAGGTCATTAGGGCCCTAATGGTGATCATACAAACTTTCAAATCCACAGGTCTAGGGTTCGAATTTTTATTGTGACTTTTTGGTCGGGGGTGTGAAGTAAAGAAGACAGATGTAGTCGAGATAAAGAAACACTTTTATTTCCGTAAACAGTAAGTTTGTACACTCGTTGCAACAACAAGAAAGTCTTTTCCGATTCTCCAACAGCACGGCTCCGAATTCGTAACACAAAGAACTAACTCTTCTCCGTCGGCACAACTACTCGACGCTTCACATCGTCTGTCTGCCTCCGTCGGCACGACTACTCAACCTTCACATACGACTGACTGACTCTTCTCACACTTTACCGCTATTTATATCTCCCAGGCACTATTCTGGAAAGTTCAGTTATTCGGTGGAATACAAAGAGGAAGATTCCAGAAGCTTCTATCCTTTTCTCTCTTTCGGCAAGCGCCCCAACAATGCGGCCATTCTCTGTCTCTTTCCTTCGGCTCCTTTGCGGTAGTGCCGACAATAATGCGATGGGTGACACTGCTGTTGTCGGCAATTAGAGCGCGGTGACACTGCTCCCTCCTCAGAGCTGGTCGTCCCGACCAGCACTATCACTGCGGCATCTCCCTTGCGCCCAGGTGGACTAATCCATCGAACCTCTTCTCCAGGAGGCACGATCCTAGGTATCGCTGTTGGATAGTGTCCCTTGGTCCGGGTAGGACGATGTATGCCATCCTGCTTCGAAATTCTGCAACAGTACCGCCGGTCTAGACGGTCCCTCGTCCAGTTGCCCTTCTTCCTGGTGTGTTGACGGGCCATCCTGCGCACTTGGAAACGGCTCACTGGGTACCATGTCCGCCGACCTCTCTGGCGCACCTTCGCAGCCACCTTGCTTCCAATGGGTCCGGCAACAAACCCCGCCACATCCGCGCGAGTCGCGTTCACCGCTGCACTCGTGTTCACTCGTGCTCGGCACGGCCTCTCCTGTATCCTGCCGTCCACGATGATGTCCACCATTCACGGCACTATGCGTCAGGTGATTGGATGGCTCTGACGGTCCCCCCATGTCACACGCCAAGTCGGTTCTCGCGTGTTGCTCGTTTGCTTGTGCGCTTCCCTGCTGATCGTCCTCCACGTCATATCCTGGTTGGTTACGTACCCGACACACTCCTCCAGAGGATCCTCGATGACGTCCCTGAACTGCCCCTTTGTCTTCCCCGAGACGTACACTTTCGTTATCTGAAACGGGCGCAACTGTCGCCTCGGCCACTAGGTGCTCCCTCCCCGGGTCTGTGCTATTCCGTCTGCCCCTGGCATCCAGTACTTTGACGTTCTCGTCAACTCATACTACCAGGGCGCCAAGACGTTCCCCGTCGTCCTCCACGACGTCCACATGCTGGCAGAGGTCTTCCACCTTTTCGCCGAGTTCTTCCACGCCTTCCGTCACGCCAATCAGTTCGCCGAGTTGTTCCACGTCTTCCGTCATGCCAATCAGTTCGCCGAGTTGTTCCACGTCTTCCGTCACGCCAATCAGTTCGCCGAGTTGTTCCACGTCTTCCGTCATGCCAATCAGTTCGCCGAGTTGTTCCACGTCTTCCGTCACGCCAATCAGTTCGCCGAGTGGTTCCACGTCTTCCGTCACGCCAATCAGTTCGCCGAGTTGTTCCACGTCTTCCGTCATGCCAATCAGTTCGCCGAGTTGTTTCACGTCTTCCTTCACATCATCTGAAACGGGCGCAACTGTCGCCTCGGCCACTAGGTGCTCCCTCCCCGGCTCCGCGCTATTCCGTCTGCCCCTGGCATCCAGTACTTTGACGCTCTCGTCAACTCTTACTACCAGGGCGCCAAGACGTTCCCCGTCGTCCTCCACGACGTCCACGTGCTGGCAGAGGTCTACCACCTTTTCGCCGAGTTCTTCCACGTCTTCCGTCACGCCAATCAGTTCGCCATCAATTTTCGCCGATAGCTCCGTCTTCATCTCTTTCAGCTCGGCAGCGAGGTTGTCGTTTGCCGTCTTCATTTCTGTAGCGAGGTTGTCGTTTGTCGTCTTCATGTCTTTCAGTTCAGCAGCGAGGTTGTCGTTTGCCGTCTTCATTTCTTCTTTCAGCTCGGCAGCGAGGTTGTTGTTTGTCATTTCCATTTTGGCAGCGAGGTTGTGGTTTGACGTTTCCATTTTGGCAGCGAGGTTGTCGTTTGCCGTCTTCATTTCAGCCATTTCCGTCTTCATTTCGGCGAATAATTCTTTCATCATTGCCATCATCCTGGTTTCCGAATCTCCCTCCATCTTGGTTCTAACGTTGCAACTTCTAACGACGATGTAACGAAACTAGAAGCAATTCGACGGATCCCACTTCTGACACCAGTGTGACTTTTTGGTCGGGGGTGTGAAGTAAAGAAGACAGATGTAGTCGAGATAAAGAAACACTTTTATTTCCGTAAACAGTAAGTTTGTACACTCGTTGCAACAACAAGAAAGTCTTTTCCGATTCTCCAACAGCACGGCTCCGAATTCGTAACACAAAGAACTAACTCTTCTCCGTCGGCACAACTACTCGACGCTTCACATCGTCTGTCTGCCTCCGTCGGCACGACTACTCAACCTTCACATACGACTGACTGACTCTTCTCACACTTTACCGCTATTTATATCTCCCAGGCACTATTCTGGAAAGTTCAGTTATTCGGTGGAATACAAAGAGGAAGATTCCAGAAGCTTCTATCCTTTTCTCTCTTTCGGCAAGCGCCCCAACAATGCGGCCATTCTCTGTCTCTTTCCTTCGGCTCCTTTGCGGTAGTGCCGACAATAATGCGATGGGTGACACTGCTGTTGTCGGCAATTAGAGCGCGGTGACACTATGTACCAGGATTATTCCCCGTGCTCCCTAGAGTCTGAAAATGTGGATATGAGAGAGTGTGTGTGTGTGCGTGTGCGTGTGCGCGTGCGCGTGTGTGCGTGTGTAAATTTACGCCGCTTCAAGGCGTATAGGGTTCCCCGCATGGCTTGCGGGCACGCCCCATAACCAAGGAGAACATCCACCAGCAGCTAAAGCTGAACTAAGATCCGTACAGAGTTGATCCTCTCCAAAATTTCTTCCCCAATCAAAATTCTAAATTCAGAATTCACAAAACAGCAATTTAAAACTTAAAAATTTAAAAACTATTTATTAAACGTCAGAATGCAAACATTGTTGTATCCTGCAGGACAGCTGTCAAGGGGTTTTAATGCTCCCTTCTAACCCTCAACAACGTAAATAAAAACAAGTCAGCCTACAAAATCTCATATCCTTAATCTCCTATCTGCGGTTAAACCCCAACAGGGGTAGTCGTCGGGCTGAACCTCAGCCTGCCAGTAGCTCGTCGTCGTCGTCAGAGTTAAAGCATTACTTGATAGCTTTTTTGCTAATTGAAGACTCTTTCTTCTCCAAATCTTCTACTAAGCTGGTCTTAAGCTGCTATTTCCGTATTAATCCCTATCAAGAGCTGTTGGACTCTGAAAAGAAACCCATAATATAAATTAAACGTTCAAAACTTTCACCTCCTATAACTGTTGTAGCCTAAAAGACAGTTCTGAGGAGCAAAATAGCTAGAAAAGCTAATAAATTTAAATCTGTTAAAAATATTGCAATGCAAATTTGAATATATATCGTTCCTTATATGCATTATAGCTGGTATGAGTTTGATCAAAATCCGCTTGTATACTTTAGATATTTTACCTACGCGTACCCTTAACATGAGTTCAAAGTGCATACCCAAGTCTACACACCAAGCTACGCCATTGACTCGTTAATCTCGGAGTACATAGTATAAACTGTGATTGCGGAAAATCCAAAAACAGGAAAATCTGTAGTCACTAGAAGAAAAGAACAGATACCAAATTTTAACCTGAATTAGCCTGAAAAGTCCGCACTAACAGAACATGCGCTTCACACCCTACACATCTCAAAGGGGGTGGGGGTGGTTCAGAGACTGATGATCATCCCACTGAAGCACGAAGGTGACCAGAGGGGATCCTGCTTTTTCTAAATTAAATCAGAAAGTGTCAAAACGCATATTTTTTTTTTGAAAACTCAAAAACGAACTTATAGTTGGCATATAATGCTTCCATTCATTTCTAAGTAGTGAAGGCTTCGAAATTACTTTCTTTGTGCAATGCCAAAACACAAAAAAGTGAATAACGATCTTCCATTTCAGAAAAGTATAAATATTTCAAAAGTAACATAAATAATAGAGTATCTTTGAAATGGTTCACTCAAAAAAAAAAAAAAAAAAAAAAAAAAAAAAAAAAAAAAAAAGCATTTGGACGTAAATTGTGTGTTTTAGCGATATTTACATTTTCTGTATAGTAAGATTTCGTCATAAGTGATGTTTGGAAAGCGACTGATAGAGAAACCTGGGAAACTGTGGATGGATTCAGTGAAAGAGGACAGTTATCAGCTCCTAAAATGCAATAATTGGCAACAGGTAGCTCTGGATAGAGATGATTGGACTTTGAGCTGTAGCGTCAAGAGGAAGAAGAAGACGAAGAAGAAGAAGGAGGAGGAGGAGGTGAAGAAGGAGCACAAGAAGAGGAAGGAGGAGGAGGAGAAGAAAGAGATTTCGTCTATCTCTTACGGTCTTACAGTTTACTACTTATACAAAAGGCATCAAGAGTAAATAGGAATACACCGGCTATAGTCAGAAAATTCAAAATGTACTTTTCATTTTAGTGAAAATCGTTAGCCATTTTGAGAAAATCAGAATTTTCGAAAAAAATTCCATTTAAAGAGTAGTTTAGTTTGGAGGAATTTTCTTCAAAATCGTCGTGTCGCATCCGTGAAAGATATTCAAATTAAATACCAATTTTGGTTTTCAGCCGACTTTTCATTTTTGAGTTATGCTGTTCACACACACACACACACACACACACACACACACACACACACACACACACACACACACAAACACACACACACACGAACCTTTTCTAGAAATATTCCTGTTTTTTATCCAGGGGGCCTCAAAACATATACTTCGACATCGATGTTTTGGGTGAAATACAGTACTTCCCCTACTTATTATATGTGGTAGAGAAAGTAAACAGACTACGGAATGTAGAAATAGAATTCTGGAATACCTACTTCGGGGCAAGAGATCTGGTTACAACTCCCTTCCTAAAATGCAGGGTACTTATTTGCACATTTCGCCAGAAACGAAAAGATAAATGCGGAAAGCATTAATGCTTCTCGAAACTTTGGTGCCAGCCTGCGTAATAAAGGGATTTCAAAGAGAAAAGCAAAATTCCAAACAATTTAAATTAACAGTGGCTTTGTGTACAGAATTGATTATATGGCTCAGTTGGTAACCGTGTATATATATCCGACGGCGGAGGGGAAGTTTGTAATTACTCTCAAGGGGGGAAAAGGGGCCCAAAGTGCCGAGTAAGGAGCGAGCATTCCGGCGGTCACGTGGTATCGCATACAGCAAGGGGAGAATCCTGTAACTGTGGATGCAACATGAGATTACAATGTCGTCCTCAGAGCTTGGTTCTTAAAAGGAGCCATTTCCTCCCTCGTTATAAGGAGTCTGCATGTCGCGGTTGTAACAGGTGGAATTCTCCCTTTGTACTGAAATGCTTTTGGGAATTGTTCATGAACGTAGCTTAAAAGTCGTCAAACCTTCGTAAATATAGGGTGTCCCATAAACTGTGATTAAATATGAAACATAATATCATAAAAATGTCCTCCACGGCTTCGTCTGTGCACATCCAATCTGGATACGAAATGTTCCTCTTTAATTTGACCCATGACACGTCTAATTTCTACTCTGAATTGAGGAATGGTTCTTGGATTGTTCACATAAACACAAGATGTCACATAATCTAACAAAAAAGGTCTCATGGTATCAAATCACATGATCTTGGAGGCCAGTTGTGATCGCCGTTGCGAGAGATGAGAGGAACAGGAAATCTTTCTCTCAGAAACTTTGTTGTTTCAAAGGCAGTATGACAGGTTGCCCCATCCTGTTGGTCAAGTCTGCTACATTCAATTTTTTATATTTCTGTCATAAAAACTCTCTATCAATCGACGACAACGAGAACCTCTGGCGATTTGATGTTCCATTGTCCATCCTGTATCTTCAAATTTCCTTGCCACTCTCTGTACTGTTGACATATCAGGCATATTTCACTTATCAAAAATTATACGAAGTCTTGGAACCACCTCTGCATAGCATTCTGCAACCGTTGCTTCTTCGTGTATCGCTCCATTTTAGCTCATAACAGTGCATACAAATGACAACTGATATGGCAGTCGGTAATCGCAATATTATAAGCAGATAACTCGCTTAAAATTTCATGTCCAGCAAACTAACTGAAAGAAGCACTCAATTGAAAAATTGTCTTGCTTAGGGACATACATTATAATTAAAGGTAAAATACAAAGATGACTCAGTTGTTCTTTGATTAATATTCCAACGTCCCAGATAGAAATTCGTGCAATCCCACCATCTTTTTTCAACGACCTAAGAAAGATCGAGCAGGTGAAAGCCCGTTTTTTCAAATGAGCACGAAGAATAGGATTCGCAGCATCCACACGATTGACCTATGAAGTGGAAAAAGAGACCTCCTACATCAAGACCTGAGGCCAACAAATAATAATTATAATATTATAAATATTATTATATAAATATTAATAATTATTATTGATACTAATATTATTATGAATAGTAATATTATTGTTGTCTCTGTTTTAGTTTAGTTCAACTTTCACTGGAACTTCAATGACACGATCATTGTGAGTGCAGCGAGAGAATCACCTGTTGTTTCAAAACAACCGAAGGACACCATGTAAACAGGTTTTGCTGTCGCTTTCTGATCTTTGCGTGTCTCTTGAAACAGACGTTTCATGTCTTCCACCTTGCAATAATTGCACACAAATTTCCAATGATGCATTTTGTAAACTAAGCTTACAATCTATGGATATTTTCGTTTCGTTTGACTTGTTGAACAACATGAACATATCAGAATAATGTCACAAACAGGTTACTATATGCTTCTTACAAGTAACAGTAGATTATATTTATACATTATTATTAAATAAAGCATTTAATTTCAAACAAAGACTACTAAGTTTTTCAGAAACGAATGATTAAGTACCAAACTGCCATTTTTTGTTTGTTTGTAATACTTCCAAGAAGTATATATTGGAGGGAATGTATTTACTTCGCTTCTTTCCAGTATATACAAGTTAGAGAATTTAATATAATTTGTTTACATATGTAAATTAAAACAGAAAATACGAAGGTAATTTGGGTTCCACCACCGAATGCAGAGGTTTCAAATTTACATCTTGACATCATGAGCGGAAAATTGGTGAAAGTGGATGTTGTCGAAAAATAAGTACAAATAAAGTACATGATAGAGGAATTCTAAACCCCAAAAAGAATACCCTTACACTGTTTCATCAAGAAAATGGAACAGAGAGGTAACTACACAACTAAGGTTGTTTGGTGAATCAATAAAACGCTTGCAATATGACCACGAACTTTAAGTACGTTAAATGGTTACTATTTCATATTAAAAACCGGTATAAAATACCTTTTGAATGAACTCTATTAGAGATTAACAATATGTTTGACTCTCAGAAGTTATGACTGTAGCCATTTAAGCGACAACATAATCATTTTCTATTGTTCAGGTTTACGTCTTCTGTCGTGTTATAAAAACTGTACACGTATTCTCTCAATAATACTGTTTCATGCTTCCAAACATTTAAAAATGCCCAAAAGATTCGTTACTTCATTTAAATATTCATTTAAACGTCTGTCATTACCTGAAATGTGCACTTTATTACTCTGCTTGACATTTCATTGCATATAGAAGGATAGTCCACACATTTTAAAGCTATGAATTGTTAAGCAAATAAGCCAAATAATTCCCCGTCAAGACTGGCACAGATAATGCACCTTCAGGCAATTTAACCTTACATGTCAGGTGGTGAAGAGGAAGAGGGCAAAGCGTAGACTGTCTGACTAAATGACAAGACAGAGAGACTGCGACCAATCAATAAACAAAGAGAACGGAATGGGAGGAAGGTGCTACTTAAACACACAGGCTTCGTTTCCACAGTGGCCAATTACGGGGAATTGTTGTGCAGCACTGCGTTGTTTCAGTTTCTCTTGCCTCTCATGTGCTGCTTAATCACTTAAAATTAAACCCCTGTAACATAAAGACACTTCAGGAATAAAAATCGGAATCTCACGATAATTTCTATTAATTGGGTCAAGTTAATAATCACTACATTTTCCTGAGTTTGTCTCCTTTCGACGAAGCATGACTTTATTTACATAGCAATGAAGAATCAATAACTTAATTAGTCTTCTTAAACGATATAAGAATTGTGTGACAGCAGAAGTATATGATATTCAAGACTGTGACGAAAGTATATGGGCATTTGGCGGATACAACTATGCCCTTAAATTTAAGGAGCTTTGAATATTCGAGTTGCTGGCAAACAAGCGTGCTTCCCGGGGCGAAGAAAATTCCCGTTAGGACAGTCTTATACTACAAAAAAAAAAAAAAAAAAAAAAAAAAAAAAAGGAGGATTAAGGATAGAGGCATGCTGTTGTAGAACCATGAAATATAGACAACGACAGAGCAGCCCTCAAAAATGACATCTCAAAAGTTATACATGTATACAATATTTTTTATCATAGGTACCTTCATATGTATCCACTTTGGTGTGTTTTCGTCCGAGATGACACAATGTTGGAGGACGTTGATTCAACAAAAAAAAAAAAAAAAAAAAAAAAAAATTGGTGTTTTTTGTAGGTTTTTTTTTTTTTTTTTTTTTTTTTTTCCCTCTTCCTCTAACAGTTTTCCTACAAGCCAATCACCTGATGTTTTTGTGCGCTCGTAACTGCTTTTCCGCCTGTCATACGATCAGTTTTGCTTCACACCTCAATGTATTAACTACTTGCCTAGGTAGTATGAGGTCATTGGCCTTGCAGAAAGCATTATGATTCGTTCTGGTGCACCATTCGTTATATACCTATATAAGGTTAAGAAGAATGTAAAGGATTCAAATGTTAGAGTAACACATGAGAACAAACAAGGTTCATGCAAATATGACTTCCGATAATACCTGGGTCAGCTGTGGCACATAAGTACCTTGTAATGAGCTTACTACAAATAAATAAAATTATCCATAATGAAAAACTAACAACATGTGCGCGCCTGCGCATACCTGGTGATCTAATTGCATATCTACTGATCCGATTAACATGAAACTGGGTATTTAGCCCTTCTGTTACCAAAGGGGGTAATGGGATTACCCCGTAACAAATTTTTCGACAATATTCACATTTTCACTCGTTATTGCAGTCTGTGTTTGCACTTTACATGGCTATTTTCATTGTGAAATAATTGGTAGAGTTTGAAATGAAAATAATAGTAGCTAGGCTCTATCTTGTCACTCCATGTAGATACAATAAGTGTGTAATTAAGATTGTTGGCAAACTTTACTCACACTGTCATTGTTGAGCTAGAAAAGAAATCATAGCAACGAGAGGACGGCCGAAGGCCGCACATCAAATACAGCCGAGGTCGACTACGTCACACCACTGTGTGGTGAGTAAACAAGGTAACAATGGAGCCGGCGGAACAACCCCCGAACACAACGCAAGTGATCCGTCGAGTTAAATTGTCAGCTATTTAAATTTCCTTTCATTATTCATTATATAAATTTAACGATTTTAAACCAACAAATGGTTTACCATAATTTACCGCAGTTGTATAAAAATTTTAAGTTGTGAGAACAAATTAAACAATGATTATAATAATTTGTAATAATATAAAAACTATAACTTTACAAAGATACTCGTTTTTTTTCTAAACGACAATGCATTTTGCTTCTTGCTTAAACCACACAATGTTTCCGAAAGTGGCTACAGAATATTTAGTATCTATTCTGAGCTGCTGAATGAAAGGTCATATACAAATTTGGCAAAACAATTGTGGGTGCTATCCTCTAAAAATGCACCGACACGTGCTCTGTTGGCATTTACCGTAATAAAAATTGCTCACAATGACAACCATTGCCACTCCCATTAAAACACTGGCATTCATTACCTTCAAATAACATGAAGTCAATTTAAATAAGTAAACCATAACTGTTGACAATGCATCAGTTTGAATGAAAATTAATTGTTATATGAATACATATTGAACGATGGAGAAGCCCATTGCTGTAATTTTGAATTTGCAATTACGATTGCATACGAAGTCACTCTCAATCTGAAGTATTGCACGTTTTACGAGCTTATCACATAACTTATATTTTTGACACCATAAACGGACGCATGTAATCTCACTTCAGCTAATCTAGTTCATAAAAGTTATGAACAGTGGAAATAAAACTAAGAACTTAGCTTGGATAAACAGTGCGTCAATTGATTTAAATATCTGTAAGAGAAAGTAGAATTATTTTGTCCGATCTGTTTCCTCATCAGACAACCACAGTTGTCTATCATTCAGAAAGAGCGCTTTCTATGGGTTACTCATGTTAAATGCATGTTCTGTTACATTAACACGAAAGTGCATTCAGAGTTACAGATTTTTCCTTTCTCTAAGCCCAAGATGTGCGCTCTGTGTTAATCCGAAGCGCTGTAGCTATTATCAGATAAGACATTACTGACCGGGGTTACTGCATGGACTACCACACAAGTTCTTCCTTAGGTATTAAACTGGATTACGGCCTTAACTGCAGTTTCGGCGGGGTCAGCAGTGGTCATTTGGGAAACTTTAATATCTTCCTGGGGACCCAAACCCCAAGTGGGACATCTTAAAGCACCTCCTTTGTTCTAAACATACCCGTTCCCTCAGCAAGAGCATTTTCTCTGTAGTCTCTCTGTCTTTGTTTAGGAGTGTCTGTTCTCGCAATATTCTGGCGGCTGTCAGTCAGCAGTTCTGGTTATTTCATTATCAATTTTCATTAATGCCTTTCTCTGCCTCCTCATTTGCGACTGTCTCAGATAATCTGCTCTAACTTTAATGTCATCATCACTGCCACTTTATTCACAGAAAATACACATTTTGTGTCACAGTTATTCATGTTACTTATAAAAGTGAATTAGCTATCACAGCTATTTTCGTATTTAACATGAGAAGCTCTGAAGCTAGAGACTACATGCTTAAGGCAATTGAAGGCAGTCAAATAGTTTGCTTCTTCAATTTCCTATGATAGTAATAAATGTTACTGTCATTCTAAACAACATTTTCTTTTTCTTCTCTATTTCTTTTAAATCGCCTTAAGCACGTAGTCATATAGCGATGAGATACTTATAGATCGATATGTATCGGACAGTTTGCCTTCAAGCCTCACCTCGGTGATGGCAGATGGCATTAAGGTGCAATCCAGTCTAAGTGCTTACTTCATTTGTGGGTAGATGGCACAGCATTCACTATTATCATCTATTTTTCATTTATACCATTATTTCAGGCTTAAGCTGAAACTTGGAGTCCTGGTATTAAATACCTAATCATAAATTAAATTATTTTGTTGTTTAACGATGCTGTCAATTGCTAGGTGTGCCGGAATTTCGTCCCGCAAGAGTTGTTTTAAATGGCAGTAAATCTGCTGACACGGAACTGTCGTTTTAGTACACAAACATGTAGACCCTGTTAAAATACATAATTTATGTCTCAATAAATTGTTTTGCAGAGTAAACCATTTCGGAAATATTCTTGTGTTTGCGTCAGTTTCGGAAAACTTAAACTCTCGTCAAATGCAACACTTGATCATTTTTTATATGTCAACCGTGCAAAGAGAACAGAATCTCAAACCTTTACAAGATTTGACTATCACTCAAGGTCTACTGTATTCGAATAATCCTCTGTTACGCACAAGGAAATAAACAATAAGACAATTTCTGCAAATGTTTATCTCAACTAACACGAAGATGTAGGAATAAGAGATTGTAAGAATGGTTAGAGAAAACCATGTTTTTTTTTCCTATCCTTGTTTTGTTTAGTAGCGTTCTTGTTATTCCTACATATGTATTTGTTATTTTCTATGCCTCTATCAATATCCAAACCTACGTCACAGCCCAAATAATGAATGTTTCCGACTCGCTCCAGGCTATTATTTCCAATACATATTTTTGCTGTATCTGGGTGTTTTCCCTGGCGTGCCATTACTAGTTTAGATTAATAGATATATCTGGTGATACTGCTAGTTTAGATTAATAGATATATCTGGTGATACTGCTCATGCTTAAAACGGAACTCTGTGCAAGCCAGAGGTCACGCAGGTGAGAACATAGTGCATTCAGAACGCCTGCTTCTCTTAGAGTGTTTCGACGTGAATAATGTATCAATGCAGGAGCGGCCAGCCGTGCAGCTTCTTTGAATTTTCATAAGCTGTTCTAGGGAATTTCAGACTTCATTTACTGCCACTCTCATAGGTGCATGTGTCAGCCTGCTTTGAAACACGGGATTTATGAGAGCCACACTACTCTTTCAAAGAGCGTGTATACGGCGATGTTAAAGTAAAAAGGTTCATCTACACGGCGAATGTTTTCATATTTAACCGTACGCATAGGTGAAAATTTACCAGGGTCCCTTAAAATCTCCTGTTGCATTTTATTCCTAAACCTTAAAGTTTCATTACAAGTATAAGTTATCATTCAACGGTCACA
Organism: Tenodera sinensis; assembly: GCA_030765045.1. Lineage (NCBI taxonomy): Eukaryota > Metazoa > Arthropoda > Insecta > Mantodea > Mantidae > Tenodera > Tenodera sinensis. The sequence goes on from CM060972.1 coordinate 83,435,978, forward strand.
TGACCTTATAAATGCCTCTATGAATGTTCAATAGCAGTCAAGCTGATTTCCTCCCTTTCTGATTGTAATACATATTTGGAGATGCACACAATGCAATATTAATTCAATTTCCTTCAACATTTTAAGGAAATATCTATAAATTACACAAGAACAACATTATTACACTCTTATTGCTATATCTTCTACGTATTACTTGAGATAAACATTTGCAGAAATTATCTTCTTGTAGGTGCAAGGAAAATATGGGAATACAGTAGGGTTTTAGCGATAGTCAAATCTTGTAAAGCTTTCACATTCCGTTCTGTTTGCACGCTTAACATACAAAAATGAATAACGATGTTCCATTTGACAGAAGTATGTTCTTCAAAACTCACACAAATAACGAGGAATATCTCCAAAAGGTTCAGTTTACAAAACAAAACAAAAATTGTTTCGTCATGAATTGTGTATTTTAGCAAGATTTCGTCAATGTCTTACGGTTTGTCAGTTACGCAAACGTTATCCAGAGTAAGTAGGACTTCATGGGCTATAGTCAGAAAATTCAAAATATACATTTCATTTTTCATAAAAAATTATCAAACTTATGGCATTTTAATCAAAATCATTAGAGCTATTTTAAAAAAATTAACATTTTGGAAAAATTTTCTATGTAGAGGGTAGCTTAGGGTTGAGCAATTTTCTTCAAAATCTTCATATCGTATCCTTAAAAGATGTTAAATTTTTAACCGAGTTTTCGTTTTTGAGTTATACTCACCTCAGGCTGACAAGCACAGAGTGACACACACGAACCTTTTTCTAAAAATGCCTTTTTTTTTCTTTGTTTCAGAGGGCCTCAAAACATATTTCTGGTGAAATCTGGACATGGAATTTTTGGATGGAATACAATACTTCTACTTTGCTATACATAGAGAAAGTAAAAGTTGCAAGGGATTATTCTGAAATGTTTATTACATACAACTACAAACCATAAATTACTCTTTAGATTCTGGATAGACGAATGAGAGTGTGAATATGTGGATAAATATAACGCAATAACTCAAAGCAATACCAACCAAAATACCACAAACTACTATAAATTGAGTTAATACCATTGTTGTTGAGCAATTGTTGCCAAGGTTAAAAGCCGCCAATATGCCCTTAGATGTTAAAGGCGGCTTATAAATAGACAAATGAAGAGAGATAAAATGACTGACATATTGAGTAAGTTATCTGTTTTACTGATACTCTAACCTCAATTCGTTTTGTAGCACACCCAATATACCACGGCCCGTGCCGTGCTCTGTTCTTTGTAACCATGACAACGTCTTCTACTCCTACCACATCCTTTGTAGCTACCGAGTAATGGAAACATATCCCAAACCTATAATTAATATACGAGTTGGTCATTTGTTTTTGGACCAAAATGCACCATAGTTGATAGATACGGCCTCTTTTGTGTGTAATTTCATTGGATACAAAAAGATTGATTAAAAATGTTGGACGTGTTTCTCCAGCTTTATGCTTTTATTGCAACACTTTCTAATTTTTTATTTTCTATTGAACTGATGTAAAAGTAATAAAAAGTAGAGAAACAGTGTGACTGTTATACATAATATTTTTTCACGTATGTAAAAACAGTTGCCAGTGTGACTAAATTTCGCTTTATACAACTTTGTCAGAGTACTATAACTCATCTATAGCTGTTGTTTATGACAGAGAAATTCGCGTTAATCTCTTTCTACACTGCACGAGTGGACATACATATGAAAAATATGCATTGGAAGTCCGAAAGGCCAAAATGCTCCCCCGATAATCCGGTACATGGGGTAGGTAGATATGATGTGCACTGAGAAGATAATAGAAACCATTTTTCACACCTGAACTCTTAATGTGCACCAATATGTCCAGTATGTGGGACCCACTTTGATGTTATGAAGTATAGGTATAGGGGGCAATTTGACTTTTTTGTGACAAAATGTACCGTTAACGGCTACATGCTGTGCGAGCTTCGCTTTTGATGAACTTTAACCTGTTTAGGGATTATAAAACACAGCGGGAGCTTGTTTCTTTCTTTTTTGCATGTCGGCTATGATATTTTATCATAGATAATGGGGAACACTATTTCATCGATTGCAAAATCTTTACACAAAACCTTGCGATTTTGATTTCGAGTCATTCCTAACATTTCTCCTCACAAATCAATAAGAATAATATTTGAATACTTGTGTCCAGGAGATTGATGTTGAACCTTCATTATCGATTGTGTCGCCGTGAGGGAGAGAGTTGTCACGTGACTGCGGTCATTAAATAAAAACCTTTCTGTACAGTACAACCGTCCCGGTGAAATTGATTGCGTATCTGCCCTGTAGCAGACGAAATATTTAGATTTATAACTCGCCATGAGCTGGTTAATAGAATAGAAATATGATGAAGTGGTGTCGTTAAGTCAAACAGAGAGAGTTCATAAAGGCATGAACCATGGAAAATTAACTATAGGGTTATTCATAACAACTTCGTAGCTTCGAGGCTTGTATTGTCATTCGTCATAGGAAAATCCAATATAATAATAACCTACTTGTGTAGACGCAATTTACTTGAAGTATAAGCCTGTGTGTGTGTGTGTGTGTGTGTGTGTGTGTGTGTGTGTGTGTGTGTGTGTGTGTGTGTGTATGTACAGCATAACTCAAAAACGAAAATTTTGCAGCGATGTGACACGAAGATTTTGAAGAAAATTCATCCACCCTTAACTATTCTTTACATTTTTAGAAAATTTTGATTTTTTTGAAAATGCCGCTAAAGATTTTTAATAAAATATATGTTTGAGATATTTTTATGCCAAGTATATGTTGAATTTTCTGGCTATAGCCCATGTAGTCCTATTTAATTTGGATGACTTTTACACAACTGGTAAACCGTAAGAGATAGACCAAATCTTACTGTACAAAAATGTAGATCTTGTTAAAGCACACAATATATGTCTAAATAATCTTTTTGTTGGGTGAACTATAACGCACAGATATGTCCTATAATTTTTTTTTACTAGTCTTACTTCATAGAAACGTAATTTTGAAATTCTATCATTTAAAATTTCTAGTTTTTTTAAGAAGTTTTATATACGTTTAAAATTAACAACTAAAATATCAATTAAAAGGAAAGTAAACTTTGTGACACATTTCATCAATTTTAATTTTTGAAACTACATAACAAATTTAAGAAGAACTGAATGAAAAATCCATCATGTGACCGTTTTTAAGAAGTGAATATGCAGAAAAAATATTTTAAAGAACTTTTTTATTCTGGATTTTGAACCTACATTATAAATATATAGATATTTATAACATAAAAAGTCAGAAAAAGATTTGAATTGATTGCTCCTGGCTATGTTTAAAGGTATGGAATACAAAGGTTATTTTTGGGAGGTTTATATTGTTACCGCGCGGGCGTTATCTACACCAGCGAAAGGATCCGAGCGTATTGTGTGCAATTCTGGGCTCTAGGTACTTCCTTTTCTGGCTTTCGAGAGTATTCCATTTCTAGAAACTTTCTCATTGTGTGCGGGACCTATATAAGTGATTGCTGAGCGTAGAGTCAGACAGTTAAGCGTTTACAAAGCGTTCAGTGGACAGTGATCGTACATTTGTGATCAGCTGATTCGATTGGAGGGTTAAGTTGTGTTGCTCTGAGTTTATATAATAGTGAATTAAGGGTAGCGTTAGAGCTACACTAACCGATTAGAAGACAGATAAAGTATGATTAGCAGTAACTGGTGTTCTCATATGCTCCTACTGCTAAATGCAGTGGTAAATAAATCTCTTTCGAACCTATGAACCCCCTTTGCCGTAGTGTGATGCAGTGACATTTTGAGAGCTAGGAAAACAGTTCTTTTTTGTTGCAATGGGACAGTTTCCATCGATTCTTCAAGTTTTTTTACGTAGCCGACGACAAGTTGTTTCCACGTCGCATAATTAGTGGTTATTGCGCTGCCCAATCACACAATATGCACGATTTCTATTTCTCCAATCAAATTAAAACAGTTTCCGACTGTTGGGTGCCGTTATAACCATTCTACATAAAACAAAAGAATAATAATGATTATAGATCCAGTAAAACTCCACCTCATATATTAAGTGCCCCTCCATGAAACTTGCCTGCTATATCGTGTGCCGGGGGAACAATTAGTACATATTTTCTTTCCTTTTTTATCCTTTGTGTGCAAAGCAAAACGGGCTGAAATTTAATTTCGCCCTTATCCAGCAGGATTCATTGACAGCAAAGCCATTTCGAGTGTTGTTAAAGGCAATTTATGAAATGTTTCAAGCCGAGTTATTTGTAATGCTTATGCCTTACTGATTTTCGACTTGGTCCCACGTGGCTTCTGTCGCCAGGGAATCTCAAAATACAGTGTGTGCCTGGAGCTGTACTGTTCCTGGCTTTCAGAAACGATTTACAACTTTCATTCAGGAATCATTGTTCATCTAGGAAGTTAGCGCCCATGGTAGCATGTGTAACTGGCATTCGGGAGGTCATGGGTTCCATCCCAACCTTCCCGACCCTTGTACTTTTTAGGGGTTTCTCCTGATCACTAGGTGAATGTTCAGAATGTTAGTTAAACTCCCCAAATTTGGCATTCCTCTCTTTTTACTGCACATGTTGTGACACCGGACAAGGCGTGCAACAAAGGACGGTTGGGGCCGGTTTCCCACCCCACTAGCAGTGCATGTATCAATGACACACAAGGTCAGGTTGCTTAGCGTGACTGTTGTGAACAACAATCAGAGTGGTGGAACCAAAGGTGGTTTTCTATATAATTCTAAAACTGTCCGACGACCGGCGTGTTTATAGAAGTTCGAGAAAATACCGTGTGGCGTCATCCTCGTTAGGTAAAGAAGCGAGACAACGAGCGAGTGGGTTACAGACAGGAGTTATTATTTTGAGTATGTGTATTTCATCTGTGTGTGGCGCCTCGTGTAGGAATATAGCGAAGCGGTTATGAGTGTCGAGTGACCGTATCGTCAGAGAGACAGAGAAAGTGAAGAAATACAGAAACGAGTGACTCAACGTTACGAAAGGAAAGCAGTTGTTAGTTCTAATATCACGAAATATTGTAGACTAAGTTAACATCAGTAAAAGAGAACTGTGTATTTGTGTAAACACTTTGGAAGAAAATGAAGTGAGAAAAAATAACTGAACTGGTGTCAGGAGTGGGATTTGTGGAATTATCAAATTGTTACCATATAGTATAGAGTTATCTTGTTTAATGTCCTTTAACCTGGAAGGTCATATGCGACGATGAATGTATAAAATTTTATATAATTGTAAACTACTAAACAAATCTATTTATGAGCCGAAATATTTTGTATGAAATTGTCAACGAATCATTTAAATGAATACATATCTTAAAAGGATTGTAAGATAGTGAAGTGGGCTGAAAATGTAATATTGCTATATAAAGTACGTCACTGTTAATATCTTGTATTTGAATGCAAAAAAGCGAGTTATTAAAAAAAAGGCGAAGCAGAAAGGTATACGTTGTCAGCAGGTAACAGTGCTATTTGGTCGTGTCCCGTTTATTGTACGAGGCTGGACGGCGGTGTTTGCGTTGGAGCAATGTATCAAGCAAGCACGTGACCCCCTCCACCTCCAGTCGTACTTCATTTGTCGTGTCCATGTATCATCGTAATAACTCCTAGTTAGTCGCCCTGATAAAACGCACCTGGTAGCAATTAGCAGGGCCAAGCATGCAATTGCCTGTGCGCTTGCCTCTTCAGCACATCTTCGCGATAACCTCCTGTTATTATATATGTTAAGTTTAACTATTACATGTTTTGTCAGTTATCACCAACATGGGCGTTTGTTTTCGCGGTTTATGAATTTGTTGAATATCAAAGCATAGATTTACCTCTTGGGCTAACCATGAACTTGAAATTCTCTAAATATAATTTTTAATTTTTAGCTCCGTGTGCGTGTCTGTCAGCCTGTGAACAGCATAACTCAAAAACGAAAAGGCTGTTAAAAACCAAAGTTGGTATTTAAGTTTAATGTCTTTCAACGACGCGACACGAAGATTTTGAAGAAAATAGCCCCACCCTAAACTACCCTTTACATAGAACATTTTTCGAAAATTTTGATTTTCTTGAAACTGGCTCTA